>JAMXDD010000010.1:4627265-4826819 GCA_024733475.1 Syzygium grande | reverse complement strand
TGATTAGTTGGTTTGGAACCAATGATGCTTGAAACTATATTGTGGGTGTCAACGCCATTGAATGATAGGATATTAGTTTCATTTGGATGTTCCGGGCTGTAAAATAGTGATTGGTGGTATTGAGGAGAATATCGACTTGGCAAAGTTGGCCATGTTCGATTTTGATATTATAATAGGAATGGATTGGCTAGTAAGGTAGAAGGCCTTGATGGATTATAGTAGCGGGGCGATCCGCTTTAATCCGTTGGACGTCCCAAATATGAATTTCAGGGTAATCGAGAAGGAACCTTGATCCCTTGGATTGCTTCCCTCGAGGCGACCAAGTTAATGGATGATAGTTGCGAAGGATTTATGGTAAACGTGGTTGACACAACAAATGAGGGACCTAAGTTGGAAGAGATACACCGTGGTGTGCAATTTCCCCAAGGTTTTTCCTCAAGAGTTGCTGTGATTGCCACCCGAGTGGAAAGTGGAATTCGTGATTGAATTGGCCTTGGGAACAGAGCCCATTTCAAGGCGCCATATAGAATGTCATTGTCGGAATTGAAGAAACAAGGTTCATATGCAAGAACTCTTGGATAAAGGCTTCATTCGTCCTAGTAAGGCCCCCATGGGGAGCGCCAGTCCTATTTGTGAGGAAGAAAGACGGGACTTTAAGGTTGTGTATAGATTACCGCAATTGAACCAAGTGACAGTGAAAAATAAGTATCCATTGCCGAGGATTGACGACTTATTTGACCAGCTGCAAGGAGCGTCTGTATTTTCTAAGATAGATTTACGGACTAGGTATCATCAATTAAGATTCCGAAATGATGATATACCCAAGACTGCTTTTCGGACAAGGTATGGGCACTACGAATTTATGGTAATGCCCTTCGGGTTGACGAATGCCCCAGCTGCATTTATGGATCTGATGAACAGGGTGTTCAAGGAATTTTTAGATCAGTTTGTGATTGTATTTATTGATGATATCCTGGTGTATTCTAAGAGCCCTGAAGAGCACGAAATGCATTTAACAGAGATGCTACGGACGCTAAGGGAACATGCACTTTACGCTAAATTTAGTAAGTGCGAGTTTTGGCTAGCGTAGTAGCCTTTCTTGGTCATATAATTTCAGGAGATAGGATTTACGATCCGACGAAGATCGGGCAAAGACCAAATGGCCAAGATCGATTGCGATGTAAATCTTGCTTTCGGGTTTTAGTTGGCTATTATCAGCGCTTTGTGGAAGGATTCTCGACAGCCATGTCGATGACACGATTATTAAAGAAGGAAGCTAAGTTCGAATGGGATGACAAGTGCGAGAAAAGTTTTCAAGAGCTGAAGCGAGATCGACAACCGCCCCAATGTTGACTATTCCATTAGGACCAGGTGGTTTTGAAGTGTATAGTGATGCATCATTGAGAAGACTTGGGTGTGTATTAATGCAGCATGGAAAGGTAGTAGCATATGCATCGCTACGCTTGAGGCCGCATGAGCTAAATTATCCGGACGAGACATTTGGAATTGACCGCAGCTTGTATTTGGCGCCAAAAATTTGGGGGCACTATCTATGTGGAGAGAAGTTCCACATCTACACGGATCATCGAGCCTCAAGTATTTGTTCTCGAGAAGGAGTTGAACATGAGGCGGTCGATGGATAGAGCTGTCAAGGACTACGATCGCGATATCATGTATCACTCGGAAAGGCGAATCGAGTCGCTGATGCGCTGAGTCGAAATCGAGTATGGCGATATGATGCTAAAAGAATGGACCTTACTAGAGAGGCTCGTAGATTTAGAGTTCAAGTTCGAAATGAGCCACATATCGAACTTACTAGTTGCATTAAGAATAGAACCGGAGATTCGACTAAGATCCGAGAATTACAGTCTACACGGATCCGGAGATTCATAAATGATTGAGATGGACGTTGCCAAGAGAAAGCCGGACTTCCAAGTGTCCGAGGACGGAGTTTTGAAGTTCCGTGGGCGACTATGTGTACCGACGACTTGGAACTCAAGGAAGAAATTTTAAGTGAAGCTCACCGCAGAAGTAAGCATTCATCCGGTAGCACTAAGATGTACAAGAACCTTCGACAATACTTTTGGTGGAACGGAATAAAGGTTGATGTAGCCAAATATGTGGCCAAGTGTTTGACGTACCAACAAGTGAAGGCACAATATTATAAGCCCGGAGGATTATTGCGACCGTTAGAGATCCCTAAATGGAAATGGCAGCACATTACAATGGATTTCGTAACGGGATTGCCAAGAAGCTAGCGAGGACACGACTCTATATAGGTGATAGTGGATAGACTTACTAAGTCGGGCGCACTTCCTGGCAAAGTGAAAGGACTTCCGAGTTGGAAAGATATGCTGAATCAGTATGTGCAACAAATCGTCGAGACTTCACGGTGTGCCCAAGACGATTACTTTGGATCGGGATCCGAGATTTACTGGCGAACTTCTGGAAGAGTCTGCAAACAGCCCCACAGGGACAAAGTTGGAGTTTAGTACGGCTTATCATCCCAGACGGATGGCCAATCCGAAAGGATGATTCAGACTGGAGGACATATTCGGGCTTGTATAGTGGATTTTCAAGGCAAGTGGGAAGAATGCGCCAGCATCCGCGCACTCCGCCTACAACAATAGTTACCAACAGAGCATTGGATGGCCCCATTTGAAGCCTTGTATGACAGGGGCATGTAGGACACCAAAGATGTTGGGATGAAGTTGGTGAACAAAGTATTATGGGCCTAGAGTTAGTCTAGCGCAGACTAAGGAGGCTGCTCGAAATTATTCGGAAAAGGCTGAAGACAGCACAAAGCCGACAAAAGTTATGCAAATCGGAGACGACGACCTTTGGAATTCCAAGTTGGAGATCATGTGTTCCTCAAAGTGTCGCCTATGAAAGGATCATCCTAATTCGCAAGAAAGGAAAGCTTAGTCCAAGGTATGTCGGACCATTTGAGATTCTCGAAAAGATTGGTGATATGGCTTATCGGCTTGCCTTGCCACCTAACTTGTCCCAAGTACACAATGTATTCCACGTGTTAATGCTGAGGAAGTATGAACCAAGTCCGACTCACGCTCTAAGGTACGAAGAGATAGACGTGGATCGACAGGCGTCCGCGTGCGTGGAGAGGCCAAGACGGATTGAGGACAGGAAAGATCGTATAACGAGGGATAAGACGCCACTTGGGAGTACCACGGGACGGAAGGCGCCACTTGGGAAAGTGAAGAGGCCACGAGACATCAAAGACCCCCACCGTTTGAGGAGTAAGAGTAGATTACAAATTTTGAGGACGAAGTTTTTGTAAGGGAAGAATTGTAACATCCCCGAATTTCGACCCATTTTCGGGATCAATAAAGTGTAAATTATTTCTCACTTAATTTTAGAAAGTCTCGCTTCGGATCCGATCAATCACGAGATACTAACCTTATGGGAAATGCTAAATAGGAATAGGTACGTGGACCGGGGACCCGATCGAGAGCTAGGCACGGACTTGAAGAACGCCGAGAGAATATTTTGGACCAACGTGGACCGATCTTAGGAAGGTGACGGATTCGACACGCCCAATGATGTATGATTGATCGCGAGTGATTCCGCATGACCGAGAGTACATATAGCGAATGATTCCCGAACTAACCTAAATGACCGAGACCTCCGATACTAGTGATAATTCCTTGCGCTCTCTCGAAAATCGAGGCCATTACGATTCGGACAACCCTAGGTCGACACGCTGTAACACCTAAATAACTACCCAATTAGTGAGAGGCTCTAGAATTTTAAAATGAGCAAATTTAATCACGAGATTGGACCCCGAACTTCGACGTCGAATTTTGTGGACGTTCGATTATTTTTCAAGACCAACATCGTTTTGGTGTAGCCACGCACATTTGGGACTAATCTAGCCAGAAATTGGAATTTCGGCGAAAAATTAGGAAAATTACGGTTTTGCCCTGTGGGGCACCAGGACCGGGTTCGGAGACCGTTTGAGGTTATTTTTTCAAGGCAAATGTCATTTTGGGGCATCCACACACATTTAGAGTGGTTCTGGTCAAAATTAGAATTTCGCGAAAATTAGAAAAATAATATTATTTTATTCCCGAACTTTGCAATCGATTTTTAGAGGGCTTAAAAAGTGAATTTCGCGAATCGACACCATATTATGTTGGCCACGCACATATGGAACGCGTATGTGCAAAAAAATTGAAATTTCGCCCGGGATCGGAAAAATGACGGTTTTGCCCCTAGGCCGGTATTAATTCCGAATTTTTTTGGAAAAATTTTGGGATAATTACCAGAGGATTATCAGCTATATTATTGGACCAAAAGACCACTTTGCCCCTCATTTGTGGATAGGATTGAATTAAAACCGTCGGATTAGGGGTATTTTGGTCAAAACCGACGGATCGGCGACACGTGGCACTTTTGGCTGCTTTATTTGACCACTTTGGACTGCTGTCTCTCTCTCCTCATCCTCTCTCATGACCAGACCACCCCCCACCAGCAGATCAGCCTTCTTTCCTCTCTTTTTCTCCATTTTTTCCTCTTGATTTTTGGCTCATGGGAGCTTGTCGCCCGACCACCGAGCACTGCCCGCCCGATCGCCCGTGCCCCGCCATCGACCACCACAGTCCCCCAGCCTCAGCCTCACCTCTGTCCAGCCCTTCCTCTTTCCTTTTCCCTCTCTTTTTCTCACTTTTTCTCTCCCGGTTAGCCTCGCCGCCGGGGAGCCTCGCCGGAGCTCCGATCGCCGCACCATCACCACCCAGCCGACCAGCACCCACGCTGTCGTCTCCATCCAACCCGGGCCGTTACAGTCCCGTCTGAAGTACTGCACCACGGGCCGTCGGATTTACTTGTTCGTCCGTCCGTATGCCCGGCGCCATCACATCTTCTCGCTGCTACCGTCCCCTACCCGTCCCGTGTATAGCGAAAGAATAGTATCGTGTGAATAGTACCGTCCGTGAACAATGCGCACCGTTCCCGTCGCCGTGGTCCGAAAGTAGGTGAGTATATTTCCTAAACCCGGATTAGGGACCGATTGTGCGTTTTTTGACTGGCCTAGGTATTATCGATTAGTCCGGACTGATTTAGGTGGTGTCGGTATATAATTTGTACAAAATTGGGGACCAATTGATGGAATAAATTCAAGAAAAATTAGTGGGATTATTAGAGATAATCATTGGGCTAATTCGGATTAGTTGGGGATTTTATGATTGACCTGCCGGGTATGTCCGAACTGATTGGCTTGTATTCGGTACCCAATTGTTGGGAAATTTGAATAATGTCATGTCGGCGTGATCATTTGCGTGCCGACTAGTGCGGAGTGTGATTGGCCATTTAATGGCTTGATTGAATTATTGAATATTATTGAATTATACATTGTGAAATTGGGCGCATGGTATTAATTGGCTAGTGAACGATTGTTGCGGCAAAAATTAACTGAGTGCCTAATTATATTTGATGCTCATGGTGCATTATATTTGTATTGCATGGTCACGCATTGTGAATGTCGAGAATGTGACGTGTGATAAATTGTGCGAGTGCGGATCGCCATGAGCATGTGATCACCTAAATGCCCCGATGCGTGTTATGCGGGGTTCGGATAATAATTGGCTGTATGTTCGGGTGATCACATTTCGCCTACGATCGTGTTACGCGGGGGTGTGCCATCCCGATGCGTGTTACATAGGACAATGCCCGGTACGTCCGGAAGACGACCATCCTGATGCGTTTTACGCGGGTTCTGGTTCGTAAGGAGATCGGTGTTGCGCCTGATGCGTTTTGACGCGGGCTAGAGACACTGGGCCAGTTGATGCGTTTTAACGCGGGCCACGAAGTGTTGTGATTAAATAAAGAGACCTGATGCGTTTTACGCGGGTCATATTAAATGATAAATTGAGAAAGTCCCAAAGTGCGGTGTGGGCTAGTAAGCAGAGACATGAATGTGGACATTTGCATGCATAAGAATGCGTGAGCCAGAATGCAAGCATGCGGGACTCGGTGAATGACACGCGATATTATCACTATTGAGTATGAGCATGCGTTTGACGTACGCGTGAACCGAGTGCTTGGATATGTGATTTGATTATATGATTATTGTGAATAACCTGCAGGGTCAGCCAGGTAAGTGATCTGGGCGAGAGGGCCTAGATCGGAGTTTATTTATGAGTTGGATTGCGGTGTTGTTTTGTGCTGTCAATCAGGAGATTGCATGTTAGCCTAACCTAGGTTTAGGGGTTATACTCGCTGAGATTCGCCCTCACGGTTGTAATAACCCACATTTTCAGACCCCAAAGAGTAGGATGCCGAGGTCACCACCTCTTTTGGGATACCGCATTTTATCCAGCGGTCGTCGAGCATGCACCTCGGTAGAGACGGAGCGGAGCGGAGAAGTGGCTGTTGGATTATTCCCAACTGTTGGTGTTTCCTTTTTGGTTGTAGTGAATATTGTAAAAAAGGTTTTTCGCTGGTAATACTAGTATATATATTTTCTGAGGTGCTTGATTGCTATTTGGTTGTTCTACCTTGGTCTCATGTGTTATATTGTACGGGTGTATATATTTAATTATATAC
This sequence comes from Syzygium grande, assembly GCA_024733475.1. Lineage (NCBI taxonomy): Eukaryota > Viridiplantae > Streptophyta > Magnoliopsida > Myrtales > Myrtaceae > Syzygium > Syzygium grande. The sequence continues at coordinate 4,820,255 of JAMXDD010000010.1, read as the reverse complement.
ATTGCTTCCGCATGTGTTTGATCTCTGATTGGGCGTTGGGTCGGCAATGCTTCCTGGGAGCGTTGCACCATAATCGACCGTGACGGGATGTTGTGTTCCAATGAGGTGCAGGCGTGACAATTATTTCACGGAAAAAGAACCTTAATAGAAATTTTTCTGGAGGAACTTATTTTCAAGGCATGTTAGTCTGTATTTGCCAAACAATAGGGAAGTCATTTGCTGATATTTGTTACAGGAAAATTATGAAATACATATTTGAGAAGAAGTCTCGAGTTCAACCGGAGTCCCGAGTTCGGCGCTGGGGACCCAGCCCGGGCCGGCCATTGGGATCATGGACCCACAACGCTCAACCTTCTTGAGATCCCCTGTTTCAACCTTCTTGGCATCTCCACTCATTACAATGCAGCAAACCAGGTCCCCATTTGCCGAAGTTAAAAAAAACGTGAAATTCACTAGCTATAACACTTATAACATATAAAGTTTACCGTCTTATTGCATTGATGTCTTCGTCAGTGGCGATCCAGCCACAGATCTATAATACTTATAACAAAGCATAATATTCGCGATTGTATCTTTGCTATGACATTTTATTGTGCTATTACATGACGTTTCATTTCAACTAAGTACAAAGTGATTTCTTTCTTGGCTTTATGACGTTCTGTTATGTCCAAGAGAAAAAGTACCTTTAAATAAAAATTTGCACAGCACAACATTGTACCATACGTATCCCCTGTTGTGGGCATCTACAAGACAAGATCTCGCAAAAGAAATTTCTTCACTCGTTGTGTAGACAAATAAACCCCAAAAAGGACTGGATGCATCACTTCTCTATCTTCAAACCCTTTTTCGAATTTTTCTTGTTATTGATTCTAAAACATGGATTCTTGGTGCAATTAAACGTTTTGAGAGTGAACAGATCATGAATTTGCATTATTTCATTCGACACGGTAACTATAAAATGAAAATGCTCTATTTACTAATTAAATGACGAAAAAGCATGCTCATGCTCCGGGATGGTCATTGACTGCGGCAACCACCTTGACACTGAGGTAACAACATCGCCAATGAATCATTAGACAAAAATGTCCGTGGTGATTTCTTGAAATTAAGACATGGTGCGGCTTTTACTTTCATTTTGTTTTTCTTTTGGTTTTAGAGCTATGGGTGTTCAATTAATGTTGCACATCTTTTCCTTTCCTTTTTTTTTTTTTGCGGTTATTTACTATTATTATTGCTTCAAACGTCAAACCATAAGAGATTCACTTCTCACTACCACTTCAATGCAAGATGTCAAGCAAAAAAAAATCAAGCATAAAAATTTCACTTCCCCTGCTACTAAACTAATACGACTAAAGAATCATAGCACAATGAAACAGACGAACAGAGACTAATCATTCTCCTGGCTAATCTCAGGTATCTATATGCCCCCAGAAAGCACACAATAGTATCAGCTCTTGCCAAAGCAGCTCCTTTCTCCTTCAGCAAACCAGCAACCCCTATACTGGTCACAAAAAAAAGATACTCTCGGAAACCTTTTCAGAACATGGAACTCTACCATTGTGAACTATAGTATTTCTTTCCTTCCGGCCATCTTTAATAAGACTTTTCAGGGATCTCCCTTTTGGTGTCTGCAATACCCACAAAACCTCAGCATCCCAATCCCCAACAGAACCTCTTATACCACATAGCTGCAAAAGCCTACTTCGTTTTTCAGAGGAGAGAGAACATTCAAAGAACAAATGTCTGGTTGATTTGCGCTTCAATCCACAGAGGACACGAATATCATTCACATTCTGCCATTTGCACAATCGATCACAAGTCTGCTGCAACTTGTTAAGAACAGCAAGCCAAGATACAAAGCAAAATATTGGCACATTTGGATTAAACCAAATTAGCCTATGCTAAGTTACCTTGGCCTTCTTCTCCCTAGTTAAGCTCCAAGCATCAGCCTGAGTGAAATCACCAGATTTAGAGCCTAAGTAGACCACTCTATCCGGTTGAGAGCATGGCATTGAAGTTCCACACAGCTCAGCCTGAATTTCAACTAGATCATTTGATGTATCAGTGGTTTTACTAAAATCACTCATTTCCTCTTACGCGAGTTGACAATCATTTCCTCTTTCAAAACATAAAAGCAGTGACATTAAAGAATTTGATGAGAAATCTGAAATTGACCTTCTAGCTAAGCTGTACCCAAGCAGTTTCCCGGTACCTATGGTTTAATTTTTGTTTTTGAATCATGGTTATGTCAAAAAGTTGCTCCTTATCTTGAAACCAAAACAGATGGCCGAAGAGGAACATCAAATGTTGCTGAGATTGTAATCGCTACTAGTCAGTACTGAAGTATACTGATATTTAAGGGCATATCTGCCAAGAAAGCAACTAATCATTTTACAACCAAGGCGGAAGCGCAAACAAACGAAAAGATTCAAGTAAGAAATAAATTACGGAAGATTTTTTTGTCGAATTACGAAGGATTAACAGGATTTGGTTGTGCGCCTGCTCAACAGGAAGAAGTCAACGAGATAGTTCTACTATAATCGGCAAAGAAAAGATCACAATTGCTCGAACACTCAACTCTCAATTGTTTTCACAATCCTAGATGACACCCGAACCCAAAAGAATCAATTACAACAAAAACTAAAGAGTTTTCTAACACTCTATTAGATGGACAGGTCTTAATGCTTTTTGTGTTTCGCACAAATTAAGCACATTCATTGTGCACCAGAGACCAAACCCAACAACAGAATATTTACATGCGAAAAGACCTATGAGCCCTTCTTCGACGCCAACGTGAACTTCAAGTCCAATAAGAAAAGGTCTTGCAGGAAATTAAAATTTTCCTTTTTGCATGGCCCACGTCTTGCTAGCAAGAATTCAATTCGGACTTTCCTGATACAAGCCAAGTCCCTTGCAATTCAATTATGTGTCAGATTTTAAATCAAGCGACATCAACTTCGAGCCACAACCAACAAATCGCTATCTTGAGTCATTCTAAGTGATAAAAATAGCTGTAAAGAAGCCACCACATCGAATGATCCTACTTTCAGGGAAAAAAAAATATGATTGTACAGAAAAATCATTCGGCATTAACTGGGTAAATTCCGGAGTACATGACTGGCAAGCAGATATAGAAAGAGCTTTTAAGGAATTCGACTGTGCCATGATGGTTCTCTGCATAATATGCTGCTCCATAAGAGAGAATTCTATTTCCAACCGCACAAACATTAAAATTAAGATCCGAAGAGCAAAATATATATGTATAGGCGCCTCTATTGTCAAGGGGGTCCCACAGTCCCGTTTCCCACATTTTGCCATCGTCGCCATGATCGAGAGTTGTTTGAGGAAGCGGACGGGAAGCTCCACGTTCTGCTCACCCTTCGCCGCCGACAACTCCCTTTTGCCCTCCAACCTCGAGTCCCGTTTCTGCCAGCTCGAATCCTTCCGTCTCTCCAAAACCCGAACCATGCTCCAGGGCTCGAGCAATCGCAAGACTGAGTTAACGCTCAATGGAGAGACTTGGCCTAAACCAGAGGATTGGCAGGGAAAAGGGCATGATTCATCGACTTCGATCCGTGGAATTCGTCCACGGAGGATGCAATTTTCTCACCACCAAAGCTGAATCCAGATGAGAAATCGCGTTGGAAGTCCCACCCCAAGTACGATCCAAACTCTTCACCCATGGATTATTCCGATTCGTGGAGGAGGACGAGGTATTGTCGGATTTGGGGGTTTTACTAGAATTTGTAAACCGGTGTCAACTTGTTCAATAGGAGTACTTTTGCTTGAACATTGACAAAAAAAAAAAAATAGGTGCACATGAGCTTGTTTTACAAGTTAACAATGGCTTTATCAAAAAAAAGAAAAGCTTAAATTTTTCGTTAAGAGAGGTGGTAAACAGATATGATCCGAAGAAAGTGAAGGTTTGGCAGATATCTTCACTGTAGATATTACGAAGGAACAAGTACATTTAAAAAAAAAGAAGGGAAATACCTAGCTCGTCTTTTTAGCGAAGTTCTAATATCCACAGGAATTGAAAAACTCTCCTGATCAGGAATTCCTGCCCCTCCTAGGCTGCCTTTGACTAGGCCGTCGTCTCCTCCTCCTGCATTTTTTCCAAACCAATCATGTTTTCAGGAGATGATTGCATTTCCCATAACCACTCCAATCACTAGGCCGCTCTCGTATCCAATCAGAACAATTTTCCAATCTAGTTCAATTGGCGATCCCAAGTCATCTTGTTGGTGGGTTGAAGGTTGTCTTGTCGCATCCCCGAATCTCAACATTTCCTGGATATAAATTCTCCACATAGTCCCATGTTCCCTTGAAAAGAATCATTTGAAAAAGGGCAAAAGGACACTATTGGTGCCATAACTTGTGTGCGTAGATCACTTTGGTACCATAACATTTTTTCGGATCACTTTGGTGCCAAAATCAGAAAAAAAAAAAGATCACTTTAGTGACTCCGCCAAAAAAGAGCAACGTCAGATTTTCGGCGAGCCACGCCAGATTTTCGGGAGCCATGTCGATGTCGGAAATTAATAAAAAAGAGCCACGTCAGATTTCCGGCCCATATTAGCATTGGCACTAAAGTGATCATTTTTCAAAAAGTTGACACCAAAGTGATCAAAAAAAAGTTATGACACCAAAGTGATCTCCGTTACACAAGTTATGGCACTTGTGGTATACTTTTGCCTTTGAAAAAGTATCAAACTGTTTCCCTCTCGGCACAGACCCAGTCAAGTTGTTGAAAGACACGTTCAAGAAGGAAAGGAGCCCGAGTTATGTTAGCTTATGGGGAATCTATACGGAGAGTTTGTTCCAAGAAAGGTCCGATGACTCAAGTACCTTGAGATTCCCTAATGACGATGGGACGTGAGAAAATTGTTGGAAAGGTTCAGTTCCTATAGACCCTTGAGTTCACCTATGACTGCTGGTATCTGTCCTTCGAACAAATTGCTGGAGATGTCGACATCCGTGAAGACATATGAGACCTTTTGGTAATACATTTCCAGTCTGTACATTCTAAGACTGGTAATCATGTTGGAAAGGTCAATGCCATCGTCATAGGGTAATCATAACCGCTGACGGAAGAGGAAAGGTACCATTTTGGCTGTACATTTCCATAGATGTAGGTTCTTTGATAATAATTATTGTCATCTTGAGTGCACGTAAAGTTTCCCATCTCAGGTTTCATGGCATTCCAAGACTGAAAAAATTCCATGGGCAACTTACCGACGAATGCATTAAAAGAGAGGTCAAGTATTTGCAGCTTAAGGAACGTGGAACTAGATTTAGGCCTCTCTATGACACTGTAAAATTTATTGGATCGTAAAAATAAGGACATGAAGCTCCGGTAGAGATCCCAGTCATGATGGGAAGGTGTCCACGATATAATTGTTCCCAAAGTTGATGAACTCGAGCATTCTACAATTGGCCAAGGACCTTGGTAATTTGCCTTGCAACTGGTTGTCACTCAAATTGATCATCGTTAGTTGCATCCCCCTCACCAATAGCTCAGGAATGCTTCCGTGGAAATTGTTGCCTTTTAGGTTTAATATCATGAGAGATTCATTGATTTTGCCCAAACAAACTAGAAGCACACCGGTCAAATTTTTAGAAGACAAGTCTAGTGTGATTGCTGAACTCAAATTGCAAATCCATGGTGGCTATGCTCCTATCGGTTTGCTGTTTAATACTATATAGTACATTATGGACGGCGGTGCTTCATGCAGTGGTCCTTTCAACATGTTAGGGGATGGGTCTATCTTGTACATATGTAAAGGATTGATTGGGTTATATCGATCAAGACTGGTTAAGAAGTTATGAGAGAGATTCAGGTACTCCATGTAATTAAATCTGCCATTCCAAACCCAAAAGGGCACTCCCCTAATGTTGTTATCCGATAGGTCCAACCATTCCATATGCTCTTGGATTTGTAAGAATGCCGGAAACTCACTCAAATTGCATGATGCCAGTCCTAAGGCAAGAAGTTGAGGAAGAATAAGATTTTCGCTACTCGTGCAGCCCGATAACCTATTAGATGATAGTTGGAGCACTTGCAATTGTTTGAGCTTGTGAAGGTTGTCTAGCCCAACAGTACTTCTCAAGTAGTTTTCAAAAAGGAGGAGGTATTGGAGATTTTGGAGTTGAGAGATTGATTAAGGAATCTCGCCTTGGAATTTATTGATTGCAAGGTCAAGCAAGACAAGTCGAGTCATGTTCATAAGCCAAGATGGTATCAAACCTGATAGTTGATTGCTTTCAAGGTTCAAATCAGTCAGCTGAGGAGGTTCATGAGCTGAGATGGGATGGTACCGCTTAATTGGTTGTCATCAAAGTTCAATTGCACAAGCTAAGACAAGTTTCTGATTAAAGGTGGGATCTTGCCATTTAAATTCATCATGCCGAGATGCAAAGTGGCAAGCTTCTTCTTATTCCAAACCCAAGAAAAGAGTAAATGGATTGGGCAGTGAATGGGTTAATATTGACATCTAGGTATTCAAGGTTGCTAAGATTAGCAAATGAAGCCGGGATTGATCCTGAAAATTTGCAACCACCTATGTTGAGATAACTCAAGGAACGAAGGTTTCCAATTGACGCTGGTAGCGACCCTGTCAAATTGCATGTGCTGGACATTAGATTCAATATCCTCAAGGAGTGGAGATTACCAATTGAAGCGGGTAGCTCCCCAGAAAAGCTCGTGCCAGGTAGTTGCAGCTCTTCGAGAGGACTACTCAAGTTAAAGTCAGGCAATCATCCCGTGAGAGCTTTATAGTAACCCACCCCAAGATATTGCAACTTCGGTAAATGAAAATGGCAGACGGAAATACACCACTTAGGTCACACTCATCCATGTTCAGCCTTCTCAGTAAAAATAGATTCGCTAGAGTGTTGGGCACTTGGGACGACATGTTGACGAAACCAAGGAGAAGTTCTTCCAGACTGGTCAGATTTTGAGCTAGGCTGCTCAGGCCTGGCAATTTCATCTCCAACAAAGGTGGATACTTATATGGATCCCACAGGTTGAGGTACACCAACCTCGTCAGCTTGAAGATTTCTATGGAGACTTGGCCCAAAAAAACAGAAGCAGAGAGATCGAGATGAGTCTATCACAACAAATCTCCAACTCGAGACGGTATATGAGAGTAGTTTAAATGATTGTGGCTGAGATTGAGCCTTTCAAGACAAGCAAGCTGGAAGAGGGTACTATTGTTGTCAATAGAACCATAGAAAAAACTACTTCCCAGGTCGAGAACAATTACATGGCCCGTGTTCTCGTTGCACTCGATCCCATCCCAGAAGTAGCAACCCTGACTATTTTTCCAGGATAGTCTTGGGACGAGCGAGAGGATCCTGGGCATCATTGGAGATTTCGTATCTCTCTTTAAACTGTAGCAGTGTAGACATTTCGTCCTGGAGACACACAGGTTTCACAGAATGAGACAGATTGTGAGCGCCAATTGGCTACAAGTACAAGAAAAGCATGGGCATGAACATGTAGAAGCACGAAGAGGAAGCCATTTTGTTCGAAAGAGAGACGACTTGGTTTTGATGAGCAGAGTATGAGAGAGTGAAGCACGTTTTATAGGTGGTGCTCGGTGCCTTGTGATATGAATGTGCGCGTCATTGGGTCACAGATGAGGAATGTGATTTACAGATTTTTTTTATCAAAATGATTTACGGATTAAGACGGTTTGCTATGCGATATTAGAGCACGATAATATAGTAATATATTTCCACAACAACCACGTATCATTTTCTCTTCAAGTGGGCCAACCAAATAGACATAGTTTTCAAGTTGTCATCATATACTCTCTTTTCGCGTAAGGTCTTTCTTTCAGTGAAGGTCACTAATTGACTCTCTTTCCTTCCGCCTAAGTTGACTCTCTTAATTGATATTAATGAGAGCACAATTTGGTTAAAACATAAATCATCAATGAAACAAAACAATCGGCGAGCTATCAACTCAATGATAGTGTAAGATGTCGATACAACAAAATCGTAAGTTTCCGATATAAAACTTGAGTTACCGATGGAAAAATCTTTTAGCAGTTCACTACTTGAAAGAAATTGATAAATTATTGATAAAGTCATCGACGGAAGCTTATAGGTTTTACTAAGTGTTGGAGCAAATATCATTTATGGAAAATATAGACATTTGCTAATGAATCAATCGAAGATTTAAGATTGATAAAAACACCCGATTGCTAAGTAGTTATGTCTACAGTTTTGCAAAGCGTATCTTTTCATGGTGCGTGAGAAGATTTCTCCGGCGAGAGGAGGCACGATTAAGATAAAAGGAGCAACTTCCACCCACCTTTCCCAGTAAGGTCCCTCATCAAAGTCCATCTTTCCAACTTTGTCACTGTTGAACTCTCTTTCTTTTTGCGTAAGGTCTGGCATAAGATCCGGGTAAATTTCAATCATGGAAGTTCTTTTAGTCTAGGGTCACTAGTCATCATTATTTAACCAGCTTTCCGCCTAAGTTGATCGATACGATTCCTTTCAAGCTTGTCATTTAGTAATTATCAAGTGAAGGCCATCTTCACATGTCATGCCGCGTGACATGTCAAATGTGAAAAAATGCTAAATAATCATCCCCATCGACATTCTTTCGGCCATTTAATTTATATAGTACCCACCCTCAATAAATATTTTCTATTACTATTTTAATTTTGTATATAAACAAAAAGAATAAGTATATAAATAAATATAAATAAAAAATGGCTTGAACATTTACTTTTAAATCAATGAGATGTTGATATACCTATTTAATGAAATGTTAATATACCTGTGCTATTCAATTATTCGATCTAACGAATTTGTCCATGTCCATTGTCCACCTAGGTTCGGTTTGTTGCTTTTCTTGTTGCCTTTTTTTTTTTTTTTTTTTTTCTTTTTAATCTCATCTATGTAATTACATTGAAAATATGTTAGATTCCCAATATAACTCATGGAAAATGGCTCGTGAAATTAATGTATGGATATTGGTTGATCAAACATAACCTTTAATTAAGTTATACTTATGTTGTTACAGCTTTCACGGCCACAGTTAAACCATTAAACCTTAATTTGTGGTGCGAACGAACATTGGATGCATACCTATGCATTAGTGTCCATTAAGATTCTTCTTGGCGCTTGGTGCATTTGGACGGGAAACCATAGTCCGCAAGCGGTGCTTGTCTCTCTTCAAAGGTTAAATCCTTGTCTATGTGTAAAATGGCGACCTGCAAAATTTCACGATTTCTCACCTCTTGATCACACATGCTCATCATAAGAGAATGAAGCTGCATTGCTTCTCACCAAAACTGGCATAAATTCATCCTAGCATATGCTAACTAGCCATATTAAGCCCCATGAGAGTACCTCTTCTCTCTTCGTAATGGGCTTTGATGCTGCTATCGTTGCTTGACCATCTCTATCCTGAAAGGCAGCAACAGTTAAATCACTTCTGCCGCATATCATTTGCATTCTGCACCCACTCAGGTGTCCATGAAATGGAACCGGTTCGACTAGCATAGTATAGATATAGATGAGGTTATGTTGAAGAAGGCATGACTTCGAGAGTCTAGAGTTTCAAAAGCATGAGTGAATCTCATAAATGATTATCCAGCCCATAACATGCAAGTTATGGATAAAAGGCAATGTTGTACGAACTACAAAAGCGGTTGATCTTCAAGGATTATTAATAGATGTTGAGATACATATGTGAATTGTATTAGAAAAAGTCTCACATCGAAATATTTGTATGATGTTAAACAATTAATATATTATAGTTGGCCCATAACTCATTGGCTTTTAAACTTTTGAGCGAATGTGGGTTCAACTGGATATATTAGTGGGTTTGGATTTGAGCTCCCTCTTGGCGATCTCCCTGAGTAAAGGTATCGAGTTTCTGCTACATGAAAAATGCTAGAGATGCAAAGACTATTTTAAAGATTAGTGCCCCAAACTTTGATGGGACGTTTACTCGACATTATGATAAGCTTACGTCAGGACATAAAACAGAGCAAAATTGCGTGTATCGTTGTCAAACTTGGAAAGCCTATTAATTCGTATTCATATTCATATTCTAAGGATGCGTTTGTTTCGCGAAAGGAAAGAATTTTCTATAAATACGGTTAGTTTTTTTTTTTTTTGGTGGTATATGATCGAAATCGTTCTCATTTGCTTCACAGGTAAACTTATCCAATCCCGTCAGCTAAAATGCGGTGTCGCGTTTTTGCATCGTATGTTGTAGTCGTACGCCTTCTCTAGTCCCATATCATGCATGTCAATGATTGGATGCCCGCCCATCAATAAATGGGAAAAAGATTCAAATGCTGAAGAGTTAGGACACAATCGTTGTGATCTAGCTCAGGCCTTGTTACATGTACGTAATTGAATCCACGGGTTTAGTGACGATCAACCCGATGCCGATATGCAAGAATTTTACCCAAATTCGTACACAGGTCCACTAACAGAATCGTCGATCACATAGCTGACATCTTCATCTAACAATCTACACACGGTAATTATGTCAATGATTCGCCTTTCACATCATCACCAAAGCAACGTAATGAGTTCAAATCGCTAGCAAAAGCTCGGTTACATGAGATTTACACACAATCTCTATCCAGAGCTGCGTTTATTTTGTGGAAAATAAATAATTTAAAAGATATTTTCTTAAAAATAATTACTTGTGTCGCTTGAGATAGTTAATCAATAAAAAATACTTTCATTACCGACAACAATTTATCATGAAAATAAAATTATTTTTCATTCATTCAATTTTGTAAATTTATATAGACTATCACTAAAAATATATATTTTCTTAAATCATTTATTTTTCACAAAATAAACGATACTCGAATTCTGTTTTTGCTAAAACTAGAGTAGATACGATTTGATTAAATATACTAATTGGACCAGAGTAAGGCAGTTTGGTCACTAAAACAACTCAAAGACCGGAGTCGGCAAAAGAGTAAATGGCGAAGACGGCTTGAGCTCTTGAAATGACAATGACCGAGAATAGGGGCGAAGAGAGCCTTTGCTCATGGCTGGTTTGAAGCGAAGATCAACGGCAAGTGAGCGACATCCGAAGAAGGCGAACCGATTACGGATTCTCCGGAATTCGGTTCCGAGAGGAGGAACTTCTTTTGAGGTCGGTTTCTGAGGTGCTCTCTCGTGTGTATACGGTCTGCCGTTATGAATGGGACCGAGAGAGCTTAATAGGAATCACCCAAGTCAGTCAGATGAGCGAGTAAGCAAGCTAGAGAGAGAGTCGATTCTGTTGCAAACGGACACCTTCGCTTGTCAATATGGGCCTGGGCAAAGTAGCTTAATGCGATTTAAATTTGGGCTTTATGAGCTGCGTTGATGGGTCTGGGTTGGTGGACTGGGCTGAAGCGAGCGAATTAGACTTGAGAGATGGGCTGAGACAAATGGGTTTGGGTCCTTGCATAAATGGCCGAATTGGACTCGCTCCATTTATTTATTTTTTTGTTCTTTCTTCCTGTCATTTTTACTATTATTATTATTTTATTTTTACAATGACATATGCTTGGCTTATCGGAAAAATTAGGGTTAATACCATGAAAATCCTCAAACTGGTACACGTGTGACAAATTTGCTAAAAACTAATTTTTTTTACCATAAAAACTCTAAACTAATACGCCTATGATAAATTTACCTTCATTAGTTTCCGTTAAATTTTACTTTCAAAGTGCTAAGTTGGATGACATGTAGCAGTTTATGGGTGTACCGTTTGGGATTTTACCTTCGCTTTATCACAAGTGTATCGGTTTGTGGTTTTTATCCAATTTAATGAAAACTAATAGAGGATAATTTATCACAAATATACCAGTTTGGATTTTTTATGATAAAAAATTAGTTTAGGATGAATTTCTTATAGGTGTACCAGTTTGGGATTTTTAGATTGGTTGAAAAAATTAGTTTAGGGTAAATTTGTAATAGGGGTAATAGTTTAGGGTTTTTCGTGATATTAATCTAAAAAAATTATGGTGTCCACAAGAAGCCACTATATCAAATGATCCTTTCTTCTTTGAGAAAAAAGAAGACAAAGATTTTAAGGAAAAATCAAATCATAATATCTGTACAAATTTTGGAGTACATGACTAACATGCAGAAAGAATAGGAACTTTTAAGAAATTCAACCATGCCATGTTGGTTCTCTGCATAATATGTTTCTCTGAGAAAGAATCCTATTTCCTACAGCACTCACATAAAAGAAGATCCGAAAAGTAAAACTGATACATACATATATATATATATACATTTCACGAGAATCATTGGTTGCGGTTATTGTCCAATCAACCTCCAAATGCAAATTTTTGTTTCAAATGACAGTACGACCATTTTCTGTACAATTTACGAGGTGACGAACAACCGAAGCAAATGATTGAAGCGCAGATGAGAGCCTAGATTTGCATAAAGTTACAAGGACATTTTACCCTTGCTATTGTTCGCTTCACTAGAATCTATAAATGGGGTTTTAGCTTGGGATGCGAACCATGGATAAAGAAGAATCCACGTGGCAATTTAGATTTGATAGATAAATAGGAGTACTGTTCCATGAACACTGCTAGAAAAAGGTTCGCATGAGCTTGGTTTATAAGCTAACAATGGCATTATCCCAAAAAGGAAAGGTTTAGGTTAGACAGGTGGTAAACATATGTGATGGGAGATTAACCTAATAAAGTGAAGGTTTGACATAAATAACAGTAAAGATACCTGAAGAAACAAGTACATTTAAGAAAAAGAAGGAAACACCTAGTTCATTTTTCCGGTAATTCTAATATCTACAGAAATTGAGCAGCTTGCTTGGCCAAGAGTTCCTTCCCCTCCTAGGCTGCCTCTGACTAGGCTGTCGCCTTCTTCTGGCATTTCCCTCAAACCAAACATGTTTCCAGGAGATGAATGCATTTCCAATGACCACTCCAATCACTAAGCCGCTCCCATACCCCATAAGAACAATTTTCCAATTGAGTTCAATTGGTGATCCCAAATCTTCTTCTTGGTGGGTTGAAGGTTGTCCTGACGCATCCCCTGAATCTTGACATTTCCTGGATATGAATTCCCCGCACAGTCCCAAGTTCCCTTCAAAAGAATCGTTCCAAAATGTATCGAACTGTTTTCCTCTCGGCACAGACCCAGTCAGATTGTTGTAAGACATGTTCAGGAAAGAAAGGAACCCGAGTTCTATAAGCTTCTGGGGAATCTGTCCCGAGAGTTTGTTCATAGAAAGGTCCAATGACTCAAGTGCAGTGAGATTCCCTAACGATGATGGGATGTGACCAGTGAAGAAATTGTTGGAAAGGTTCAGTCCGTGGAGTCCTTTGAGATCACCTATGACACCAGGGATCTCTCCTTTGAAGAAGTTGCTGGAGAGGTCGATGATCATGAAGACTTTTGATATCTTTGGGTAATACAAATTAAGCCCTTTGTAAATCACCGTCATGGAGAAATCATAAATGCCATAATAGGTGTCGTAAGGTATCTTGATGGTGTTAGGTATTTGTACATGTATGTAAAGTTGCCCATCTCAGATTTCATGGCATTCCAAGACTGAAAGAATTCCATGGGCAACTTACCAATGAATGCATTATTAGAGAGGTCAAGTATCCGCAGTTTAGGAACGTGGAACTAGATCTAGGTCTCTCTATGACACCTTGGAACTTATTGGATCGCAAAATAAGGACACGAAGCTCCGTAGAGATCCCAACAATGACGGGAAGGTGTCCATGATAAAATTGTTCCCAAAGTTGATGAACTCTAGCATTTTGCAATTGGCCAAGGACCTTGGTAACTTGCCTTGCAATTGGTTGTCACTCAAATCAATCATCGTCATCGTTAAATGTCCCCCTTTACAGCATCTCGGGAATGGTCCCATGGAAATTGTTGCCTTTTAGGTTCAATATCATGAGAGATTTGCTGATATTGCCCAAACAAACCGGAAGCACACCAGTCAAATCGTTAGAAGACAAGTCTAGTGTGATTGCTGAACTTAAATTGCATATCCATGGCGGCAATGCTCCTGTCAGCATGTTGTTGGATACTAGATAGGACAAAATGGATGGTGATGCTTCAGGGGGGTCCTTTCAAGATGTTATGAGATAGGTCCATTGTGTACATAAGTAAAGGATTGATTGGGTAATATCGATCAAGACCAGTTAAAAAGTTACGAGAGAGATTCAAGTATTGCATGGCATTAAAACTTCCCTTCCACACCCAAAAGGGCACTTCTCCCCAAATGTTGTTATCCGACAGGTCCAACCAATCCATATGCTCTTGGTTTTGTAAGAATGCTGGAAACTCGCTCAAATTGCATGAAGCCAATCCTAGGACACTAAGCTGAGGAAGAATAACATTCGCGATACTTGAGCGGCATGATAGCTTGTTAGATGATAGTTGTAGCACTAGCAATTGTTTGAGCTTGAGAAAGTTGTCTAGCTCAATGGTACCGCTAAAGTTGTTTTTAACAAGGAAGAGGACTTGGAGATTTTGGAGTTGAGAGATTGATGAAGGTATCTTGCCATCAAATTTATTGACTTTAAGGTCAAGCACGACAAGTCCAGTCATGTTCATAAGCCAAGACGGTATAGAACCCGATAGTTGATTGGTTCGAGACACAAATAAGTCAGCTGAGTGAGGTTCACAAGCTGAGATGGGATGGTACCGCCAATTGATTGCCAACAAAGTCATCAAAGCTGAGACAAGTTTCCAATTGAAGGTGGGATCTTGCCATATAAATTGATCATCCCAAGGCCCAAAGTGGCGAGCTTTTTATTCTTAAAAACCCAAGACAAAGAGGAAATGGACTGGGCAGTGAATGGGTTCATTGAAACATCTAGGTGTTTGAGGTTGGTAAGATTAGCAAATGATGCCGGGATGGATGTAGAAAATTTGCAACCAGCTATGTTGAGGTAACTCAACGAAGGAAGGTTTCCGATTGACATGGGTAGCGAACCTGTCAAATTGCATGTGTTGGAGTTAAGATTCAATATCTGCAAGGAACGAAGATTACCGATTGAAGCGGGTAGCTCTCCTGAAAAGCTTGTGTCTGGTAGTCCCAGATGTTCAAGAAGACTACTAGAGTTAAAGTCAGGTAATCGTCCCGTGAGATCTTTGTTGAAACCCACCCCAAGATATTGCAACTTCGGTAAATGAAAATGGCAGATGGAAATACACCGTATAGGTTGCACACATCCATGTTCAGTATTCTCAGGGAAGACAGATTTGCCAAAGTGTTGGGCACTTCGGATGACATGTTGACAATGCCAAAAAAAGTACTTCCAGGCTGGTTAGATTTTGAACTAGGCTTCTCAGGCCCGGCGTTTTCATTTCCAACAAACTTGTATTAGTATATGGATCCAGATTGCAACATAGGTTAAGGCACACCAACCTTGTCAGGTTGAAGATTTCTGATGGGACCAAGCCGGAAAAACGGAAAACGAGACATCAAGATGAGTCAATCTCGACAAATCTCCAACTCGGGATGGTATTTGAGAGTAGTTGAAGTGATTATCGCTTGAGATAGAATTTTTCAAGATGAGCAAGCTGGAAGAGGGTACTGTTGTTGTCGATATAACCATAGAGAAAACTACTTCCCAGGTCGACAACAATTACATGGCCCGTGTTCTCTTGTCGCACTCGATTCCATCCCAAGAGCAGCAATCCTGATTGTTTTCCAGGATAGAGTCTTGGGATGAGCGAGAGGATCACTGGAAACATTGGCGATTTCGTATCTCTCTTTAAACTGCAGTAGTGCAGACATTTCATCCTCAAGACACAAAGGTTTCACAAAACGAGAAAATTGTGAGCGCCAATAGGATGAGACCACAAGTACAAGAAAAGAAAGTGTATGGACATGTAGAAGAACAACGAGCGAGCCATTTTGTTTCAAACAAAGAACTTTGTTTTGATGAGCGAAGCATGAGAGAGTGAAGCAGATTTTATAGGCAGTGCTTGGTGCCTAGGGGGTATGAACATGCCTCATCTCATGCTACGTTATGTCAAATTGATGACTTGATGTGTGATGTAACACGCAGAAACATGTGCAATACATATGAATCTTTAGCTACCAGGGAACATAAGGGAAAACTTCTGGCCCAAATGATCCATAATTGATTGATTGACTGGAAATTTAAACAATAGATATGTCATTGGCCTGGAAGACTTGGTTAAGTCCCAAAAATTGCATACCCAAGGGGTCATAAAGCAACAGCATGATGGTCCACTTCACAAAAATCCTTCTTTGCGGGAAGACAAGGTAAAGAACTTGTATGGTTAAGAAATGGTTTGAGGTTATTCTCTCCACTCTAGACCAAAAGTATCCATTCATACCTTGTGAAAGCAGCAAATAAGTGTATGAAATGGTATGAATTGAGGGTTGAAATTGAAGACTTTGGTTGCTCATTTGGGCCCCTCCTGTTCACTCAACGATCACTCTGCGTTGGATCTTTCTGTTTGCAACGTTGGTGCTGTTTCCACTTTGAATTTATGATCAATGAACACTTCCTTTGGTCACTGATGAGGAATGTGACTTATTGTTATGTAATGCATTTGGAGAAATTATGACCGTTAAGAGTTTTGAACAGTCTTACTTATTTAGAGTGAGAATAGATGTAGAATAAAGGCAATTGTCTATGTCCAATTAGACATTTGCATTGTTGCCTAATATTTTCCCGTTGCTTGTTCTATCTCGATAATTGATAGAAACGGCAGACAAAACGTAGACTGTCGCTGGTTCCATCGAGATCTAAGACAAAGTAAATAAACAAAATCAAAACGTATATTTTAAAAATACCTCTCTAAATAAGTTTCATCCCTAACTACAAGTCTCTATTTTCTTTTCCGCTATGTAACCATCAAAATCTTAAAAAGGTAGCGCATACATACATACATACATACATACATGTAAATGGGTAAAGCTCGTGTGGGTTGAATGACGTGGCACTCTCACATGGGAATTTTTCCTAGAAATATAATTTGATTGACTTTAAAATCTCTAATCCGAGAAAATCTCTAATTCTTATACATATTTGGTAATCTAATTAATGTACAGAAAAATAGATTCACGCATATGGTGGTAATTAACATTTGAAAGTGGTCGACCATGTATATATCAAAGATCCAAGGCAGGTTAAATGCTATTTTATTCTCATATCTCTTTGTCTGAATTTAAGTTATATTACATGAAAAATCTTATTACTAAAATGAGAATAAAGTCCTACATCAAGTTTTATTATACGATAATTACTTATCACTATCAATGAGGCTCGTTTTATAATACTACAACTAATTATCACAAAAATAAAAACACTACGAGTACGAGAGAATGAAGCACATTTTAATTGGCAGTGCTTGGTGCCTTGTGATATGAATGTGCGCGTCCTTATGTCACTAATCAGGAATGTGATTTACGTTGTGTAATGCTTTTAGGGAAATCCAGACTGTTCAGAGTTTTTTTTTTTTAAATAGTGTTGCTTAATTTTCTATCACGCGAATACCCAAAAAAATTTCTATTAGCCATCTATTTTATCAAAATTTCGAGCTTCATGTTTAAGGCAACATCTTTTGTGTCTGAATCGACAAATACTTTTACTGGGCATTTCCCACATTTAATGAATAACAACCCCATATAATATGATGTAAAAACTATTGACGCTAATAGCAAAGAAGAGAACAGACACATGTCAAAACACGTTTATCAATAATGGAACGTCATTTACGTTGTGTAGAATAAAGGATACTGTGTAATGTTTGAGCATATTTGACCATTTGACTGGTCAAAAAGTTACAAAGGGTGACAACAAAAAGAAAAAAAATGAGAAAGCTTGACTAGTGAACAGAAGGAGAAAATGGACATAAAGGGGGGCACGCGTGAGAGAGAAAGGGAAAGAAAAGAAAGAAGAAAAGAAGAAAAGAAAGAAAGGGAATGAAGAAGAAAGGGAAAAGGAAAAGTGAAAGGGGGACTCGCTCGTACTTCTGTCGGACGTCAACAGCCTTCTTCTCCCCTAGTTAAGCTCCAAGCATCAGCTTGAGTGAAATCGCCAGATCGTGAGCCCAAGAAGACCACTCTCTCTGGTTGAGAGCAAGGCATTCAAGTTCCACACAGCTCAGCCTGAGTTTTAACTAGATCATTCAATCTAGCAGCAGGCCAAAGCCACTCATTTTCCTCTTCCAAAAACATACAAGTTTTGACATTGCAAAGGTTTTGACGAGAAATTCAGAAATGAACCTTCTAATTAGGCTGTACCCATGCAGTTCCCAGGCACCTATGGTTTAATTTTTGTTTCTGAATCAGGTTTATGTGAAAAAAGTTGCTCCTAATCTTGAAACCAAAAAGGTGGCGGACAGGAATATTGAATATTACCGAGATTCTGGTCACTACTACTTCATAATGAAGTGTGCTAATATTTAAGGGCATATCTGCGAAGAAAGGAACATAAACTGACGCTGAACCAGGAACAAAGGAAACGATTCGAGCAAGAAATTAATTACAGAAATAAAATGTAAACACAGTAAATTTAGGTAATTCGGGGTGTACTTACTTTGCAATGAGAGGTCGATGAGATGATTCTACTATAATTGGCAAAGAGGAGATTGCAATCGCTCTAAACACTCAACTCTCAAGTGTTTCCAAATCTTAGATAACACCTAAACTTAAAAAGAATCAATCACGACAAAAAGAGTTTTGTCATACTCTTAAGGGATAAGTACATTTAAAATCTTAAAACTTATTGCAAAAATACAATTGGGTTCTAAAACTTTCAAAAATACAATTAAGTTTTGAAACTTGTCAAATTGATTGAATCAATTCATTTCATTGATTGCACTTTTTAAAAGTTTTGCGACTCAATTGTGCTCTTTTTGATTGTTTTAAAACAAAATTGTATTTTCGTAATAAGTTTTAAGATTTTAAATGCATTTATCGTTACTCTCAATTCTATTGTTGGAACTCTCGCATCATATTAAGCGAATATTAAGCGCACCCACTTTGCACCACAGATCAGACTCAACAACAAAATATTTTTATTCAAAAATACTATGAGCCCTTCTGATACGACAGCCGTCAACATGGACTTCAACTTTAACAAGGAAAGAAAGTCTTCCGGGAAATCAAATTTCCTTTTTTGCATAACCTAATATCTTGTTGGCAAGAGTTACAATGAGAGGATCAAACAAATACGTCTTAGTCTGAACACGTAACGATCAACCAAACTCCAATATGCAAGAATTTTAATCAAATTCGTACACAGGTTCCCTCAAGAATCGTCGAACGCATAGCCGATATTTTAATCTAATGATCTACACGCATCAATATGTCAACAATTCGTCTCCGTATTATCACATAAAAGGAACATAATGAGTTCAAATCACCAACGGAAGTTCAATTACATAAGATTTACACACAATCCATATCTAAAGCTCTGTTTGTTTTGCAAAAAGTGAATAATTTAGAAAATATTGTCCTAAATATGATTATTTGCTTGAAAATCAATGAAAACTATATTCATTTCTGACAATAATTTGTTATGGAGGATAATAAAATTTTTCATTCATTCAATTTTATAAGTGATACAAATTATAATTTTTATTTTTTTTTGAATCATTTAATTTCTGCAAAACAAGCAAGTGAGTACTTGGCCTTAGTTTTGACAAAACTAGAGCAGATACGGTTCGATCAAACTAATTGATTAGACTTGAGCAAGGTTTTAGCTTGTGATGCGAACCCTGGATAAAGAAGAATCCATGCAGCAATTTAGATTTGATAGTTAATGAGGAGTACTTTTTCCTGAATATTGCTATAAAAAGGTGCACATGAGCTTGGTTTATAAGCTAACAATGGCATTATCCAAAAAACGTAAAGTTTAGGTTAGAGAGGTGGTAAACAGGCGATGGGAGATTAACTTAAGAAAGTGAAGGTTTGACATAAATAACAGTGAATATACCATGAAGAAATAAGTAGATTTAAGAAAAAAAAAAGAAATACCTTGTTCATTGTTCCGATAAATTCTGATATTTACAGAAATTGACAAGCATGCTTGACCAAGAGTTCCTACCCCCTAGGCTGTCTCTGACTAGGCTGTCGCCTCCTCCTGACATTTCCTTCAAACCAAACATGTTTCCAAGAGATGAATGCATTTCCGATGACCACTGCAATAGCGAAGCCGCTCCCATACCATCAATCCAATTAGCGATCCCAAGTGTGACATCCTCAATATGACCCCTATCTGAGACACGAAAAATGGTCTAAATTATCAAAGCACTGATAGCAGGGATAGGCCATGAGTCAAACAAACTTAAACGTGGATCGATTTCGATCAATCATGAGTCGCCCTTAATCCCTAAAAGTCTCCCATTTGTACAAGCAACATCAGAGGCTCTTCCAAGTGAATTTGACCATAGAACTTGGTCCAATTACGAGTATCGGTTTATGGATAATTAAGAGACAACCTTTTTGGACGACGCTTAATTAAGCATCATTGGACCGTTACTCTTTGGACAAGTGGACACGAGTCAAGCATTGGAAGCCTAACGAAGGCCCACGCCCAAGACAAGTCCAATGGACTTGTTCGGCCTTGTTAAGCGCCCATCAAGAGAAAAAAGCCCATCTTGTCCACATTTAACCCTTTGGTGCTTTTTGGAAGATTGCACATTAATGTGCTATTTGCGTGAATACTGTTATATAAATAGTGACCTATAGTTTAGCTTTTAATGCACCTTCTAGAAGCTTTGATTGGGAAGAGACCAAAGTTTACCTTGCTTTGAGGAGGAGAGCAACCTAGCTAGCTTCTTGTTTGGTTCCCTTAGTTCCCACCTAAATGCATGTGCCTATATTGGTCGCCACGCAAACCTAGTGTGAGACTTGGTGGAGAAGATTTCAAGATGGCCTCTTGACCTTGTATTTGCTTAGATGGGAGCAAATTAAGGAAGACCAAAGCTAGGGTAGATAGTTAGTTTATAAATACAATTGTATTATTGCTCTCTCTTAAACTCAAGGCAGCCTTCCCTTTTTCTCTCATTATTGACACCTATTTTTAATTTGCCCAAAATTAATCACACAAAATTTAGGAGTTAATTTTTTTTTAATACCTAAAACAAAATATATTTCTATTTAAATGCATTGCATATAGAAATTAGGCATATTTTGTATTAATAGGGTTTATTATAATTTTTAGATTAAAAAATCTGGTAGGGACCGGTTTCGGGTTGAAATGGGCAGGGCCGACCCCCATTCTTTTTCTTTTCTTCCTCTTCACGCTCGGCTCAGCCTCGCCCTTTTTTTTTTTTCTTTCTTTCCCAGCGTGGCTAGGGCACGACCCGGCCAATCTTCTCCTCCTTCCTTCTCCCCGTCGCTCCCTTCCCCTGTTCTGCCTTGGCTTCTCGATGCAGAATGACAAGCGGCCCGAGCAGCCTCGCCCGTTGCTGTCATCGGCTATAAGAAGGCCGAAGAGGGCACGCATGTGCAGGACTGGCATTAATTGCCAGTCCCGCCCTCCCCAAGCTCGATCTCTCCTCTCCCTTTCTTCCTCCTCTTTTTCCTCGGCTCAAAAACTGCCCCCGGCTCTACTACTGCCGCCTTTGCAAATGGCCTGCAAAATGACCAAAGGCAGCATTGAAGGGAGCAGAGAGTGGCGTCATCGTTGTCGAATATACAAGCCAGCGAGAGGAGAGAGAGGAGGAGGTCGGTTGGGTTCGATTTTAGGGAAAAGAATGAGAACTAGAGGGAGGAGGGGAGATTAAGAGAGAATTAAAGAGAAACAGAAGAGAGAGGGAGCCCCTGAGTGTCTTCAAGTCCCACTTGGTCTCACTGCTCCAGCAAACTGATCGGCAACCCCCGGAAGCACCCCCGATCGGCCATTTTTGGAGAAAAATAGAGAACAGAGAAAGACTGAGAGAACAGAGAGAAGAGAAAGAGAGTGAATCGAGAGTTTGCCGGAGCCACAAGAACAACCAGCAGCTGCCATCGCCGCCCCGATCGGGCCGAAGCTCCCTCTCGGCCGACCGGTAAGCCCCCGGCCCCCAACTCGCCTCCTCGCTTTCAGTTTTCTAGGAATGGTCGCCGAGACTCGTGTTGGTTGTCGGTCGCGCGACCGCCCATGCAGCCGCTTGTCCCGATCCCTAATCTCTGCTAGATTTAACCGCGGGCCGCCGGAGCCGACCTAATCGCTAGAGGAGATCGAAAGCCCCTGCTGCAGCGTTGCCCCCATCCGTTTGATGAAATGCCCCAAAGAGGCCGACGAGCTTTTTTTTTTTACGGTGACGAGCAGCGGGTCGGATCGCAACCCAAGTGGCGGACAAAGCTTGGTGATGGTCCGGGGGTAGAGGCGGGGGCCTTTGGTCCTGGTCGACCGGCGGACGGTTAATTTTGGCTCTACCGGGCCGCCCATTAGGTCTCGAGAATTCGGGTCAGACCGGACCCGATCAATGACCGACCCGGTCAACGCCTTTGGTCGATCCGGTTGACCTGGTCGGATTCGACCCGGTTCGGATCAATTAATTCAACCCGGTCAACGCCCGGATTGGATCCGTTGACTGAGTCGATTTGACCAACTCGACCCCATCCGAATTTTTTAAAAAAATTCAATATTATTATTATATTATTATTTTATTTTATTTTAAAAATGTTAAAAATTTTAAAAATAAAAAAATTTCAAAAAATTGATTAAAAAGATTTCCTTTTTCTTTTCTTATTTCGTTTTTTTATCTCAAATTTTTTTTTTAATTTTTTTAAAAATTTTAAATTTTTTTATGTGACTTATCTGAGTGTTTTAATCCTTTGTTGTATTATTATGCATGTTGTTGTCTTATTTAAATTAGACAAGCCTGAGGTCGCGCGGTAATACTTTGCATATTATTTTTATTATCGTTGCATTGTTATTATGCATGTTTTTAATACAATTGCACGAATTGCTGTGTTTTGAATGTCATCCAGCTTAGTTAGGGCTAGAACTATAGGCTGCATGACTATTAATCATTTATGATTATGCACTCGCTTGATCACCTCACATGTTAGGAGAAGATCCTAAAATCAATATAAACTGCTTGACAAATATTTTCAGAAATAAACAGGGTAAAAAGGTATCAAAAGGACATTGGTTATCCAACTAGTGTAGCCAAGTCCCTAAACTCAGTTAATCTCTAGTTCGTAGGAATAGGGTGATTCTCCCATCACCTTATTTGGATTTCTAATCGACATACACCAAATCGATTAGTGGCGACTCCTTGGTATAAATCACATGCATGTTAAGCACTTAAGCCCTAAGTTGCGATATGGTATAGACTTGGGAGAGCCTGAGTTAAGTCCCAACCTAGACTTAGCACGTACCAGGCAACCCCTCCTTTTTTTTCACATGTTCGCTCGAACAAAGAGCGGGAGGTCGGTCGCGACACTCATTTCTCTCTCTTCTCTCATTCTCTCTTTTTCTCTCTTTTCTCCCTCTCTTCCTCTCTATTCAACCACCACCACCGACCTCACCACTGCCGCCACCATCCTCGCCACCACCACTATTGTTCGCCGCTCATCCGCCGTTCGTCATCGTCCATAGATCTCACCCTGCTTATAATCTTTAGATAGGATGTTATTCTATGCATTTCAGACCTAGGTTGAGTCTTATTTGAGTTTGTTCTACCATGATATTACTTGTGTCATAGGTAAATTATCTATACCTTGGATAGGACTTTATTCTACGTGGTTGGATTAAGTTTTGAGTTTAGGTTCTGTGATTGTTAGGGTTGATTATTGCTTGTTCTAGGAAGAAGAAGTCCATATAGCAATCTTGTATGGTTTGCTAATGTTATGTTTGAGGTATGAGGTTCGAGAATTAGTATGTCGATTGCATGCCTTCTTGATTGAAAGGAAGGATTAATCTTGCCATGGGATTGCGGATTATGAGAAACTGACCTTTTAGGTAACATTGCGTGTGCCCACCTTTACAAGGAATGTTTGTAAGTGAAGTATGTGCAATTTCTCATGTCGAAGGATTACGGTCGCTCACGTGTGATTATTTTCGTGCATTTTTATGTGTACGGGATTGTAGATATTCTAACCGTGTGAGTACTAAACACTTTTGCATTGATTAAAGTGAAAGATAATAATTGGTATGAGTGCTTGATGTGCTTGCGTGATCACAAAAATGATTTTGTACCTGTATGATTGCAGAGGGTGATGCCTAATAGATTTCGGATGCCGTTCACGGATGGATTTTGAAACGATATGCTTAAATGAATGCCGCCTTTGAGCGAGGTTGAGACATTGCCGTGCTCGATGGGGCAAGATGATGCTTGGTTATGCCTAAAGACCATCGACGCGATTATTGGTCGTGGACATGAGCAGTCTTACTATTCAGAACATGTGTGGATGCATTGAGCATGAATATGTGATATGAAGTATTCTTGATTACTATGTATATTTGCTACATGCCAATTAGAAGCGAGGCTTCACGTGTGATTATTGGGGTGAATTTTACGTGTTGACGGGAGGCAAGAATTCACGTGTGATTATTTGATTGTGTTTTTGGCATGCCGAGAGGATGAGGTTACTTTTTATGTTTACAGATAAGGCAAAGCAAAGGCTTTGCTATTGATCTTCCATCACCTTGTTAAGTCCTATTTTGGCATGTTTTCGAGGCGGGGTATCCTCCTATACGAGGTTTAGAGGCCTTGCTTATAGAGTTTTACTCATTTGTTGTTATTAACTTCCTTTTAGGCTCATAGATATGTATAACCGTATCGGTCGTTTTGAGTATCCCGTAACCAAGGAAGTTGACGTTACCAAAGTCGTGGCAGCAAGGAGTGATTACCTATCACAAGTACACCACTACGATGTGGGTCAATGAGGGCCTATAGCACTTGGTTCCTCATCTTTTTTATGGCCTAGTTTGTATGGTTCGACAAGGATCTCTTTGGTCCTCTTTGTAGGTTCGATGGACTCCCGTGTGACCTTGGTGTGGGGAACCCTCCTAATGGTATCATGAGTGACCCCGAGTTTGACCTGGACTATGATCCGAGCCCAAACCATAAAGAATTAGCCTCTCATGGGGAACCACTTTTTGGAAGTCGCCCTCGTAGATAGAGAAATTAGGACTAACCCCGACTCTTTTTTGTTGAAATCGAAAAAAAGGCCCGTAGTAGTGGCCTTGCAATTAGCTAACGTCCAATTGTTAATGATGCACATAGATATAAAGTGTGTTTTGTCTACATGTTTTCCTTGATATCTGTTTGTTGTTGTTGATTGGGTAATATTCAAGTGCGCTTCCGCATGTGCTTAATTCAAAGATAAAAGAAATGGGTTGGCGACGCCTCTTGGGATGTCACATTTCAATGACCTCGTGGGTGTTGCATGCCCAAGGCTCAAGGAGATAGGGTATGGGGCATGACAACCCTGTCGATTTTGGTGTCAAAGCGAGGTCATTATCTAGAGTGATAAGGTGCACTTTGGGAATTTCGGGATAGAACGTTAGGAAAACACCCCATGCTTATGATTGTTGATTGGTTTCTTGAGTGATATTCTTGATTTCCTAACCTTTTTGTTGGGAATTGTAGAGTGAGCTTTCCCTAGAGTCCCCATAAGATGAGTAACCCTAAACTAAGGATTCCAAGAGGTAGGGCAGCCCAAGGCCAAGTAGGTGCAAGAGGAAAGGCACAAGAGGATCCCCAATCGGATAGGATTTTGCAAGCTCTTAAAACCATGGGAAATCTAATGGGACAAGAGGCTCAAATCAGACTATTGCTATTGCCACTCCCAATGATGCCCTATTAGCTGCAAACGAGAATGGTGGACGACAGATGCACAAGTTAATTGAGTAGTTCTTAAATTGAAGCGATGGGTGATCCCGAGGCAGTGACCTTATGGATCAAGGAGCTAGAGAAAGCTTTTGCACTCCTAAAGTGCTCAGAGAAAGACAAGATAACATTGGCAGTATACCAATTGTAGGGTAACGCTAGTAATTGGTGGGAGGCCACCCAAGGAAGGATTTTGTCTGAAGGCATAGTCCTAACTTGGGATGCCTTTGTTGAAACTTTTAATGGAAAATACTTTTCTGAGTGCACATGTAAGTAGAAGAAGGTAGAATTCCTGCAACTTCGCCAAAACCATCTATTTATTGACCAATATGAGGCCAAGTTCGCAGAGCTATCAAAATACGTGCCCAAAGTGATTAAGGATCCAAAGGACATAGCAAGGAGGTTCCAAGTGGTCTAAAGCCGAAAAATACGGGTTAGTTGGTGCCCTTGAACCTAAAGGACTACAACGAACTGCACGAGCGGGCTCAGTTGATAGAGAGAGATATTTGTCGAAATGGGTAGCCGTGTCTAGATCGTGGTTATCTTCTCCCCGAGACAACCATCGGTAGAGGAAGAGGCCGATGACCGAGGGAAAACACTTCGTCCCTCCCAACAAGAAGAATGGCATTGGGATGCCGGTGTATGATTTTGTGGGAAAGCAACACGGAATAGCCCTATGCCCCGCCAAGACTAGACCACATTTTGGCTATGGCCAGCAAGGCCATCAAGTGAGAAATTGCCCATGCTGATCAATAGGGATGCAACCTCAATCGATGTACATAGGACAGCCAGCCGGAACCACACCACTGAACAACCTCGATTGACCCCCAGATAAGGACAAGTGTACGCCAGACCAAAGAGGAAGCAAAGGACTCTCGTGCCATGATCACAGGTACAATCTCTTTACATGAACATACTACTTACGCATTTTTGATATAGGAGTCACATATTTGTTTGTAGCTAAGCAGCTCGTCAGATTAGCGGGACTAGCAATCAAGCCATTAGAAACGATCCTTAATATTTCCATCTCAATGAAGGACAATATGCTGTCTATTTTAGGTTGTTAATGTTGTGAGATAGTTGTAAGTGGTAGGAAGGAAACCATAAATTTAATTGTTTTGGCTACATATGACTTTGACGTCATTATCGGAATGGATTGGCTCACAAAGCAACGAGCTATGGTGGACCGTTGTAGTAAGGTAATTGTAACACCCCCCCCTCGAGGTTATGTGACGTTGATGCGGGTGCGATAAGGGCCAACTTATGTTAACGGCGATCGATATATCCTCACTTGATATTAGTGTTTTTACTTGCCGAGTCTCCCCAACTCATCCCCGTTGTTTTTTTTTTTTTTCAGGTACGTAAAATAGCATCTCTCCCAGCCCATGTTGACAATCCTGCGGAGCAAAGAGCCAAAGTGCTCATAGTGATAGATGTCGAGAAGACCACAGATACCGAAATCACGACACTTGTGATGTTCGATGAGGGCCTAACGGACTTGGTGCCTCATCCGTGCGTGGCGTGGTATGGCTATGCAAACAAAGAATGGGTTGGATCCCTATGTGGGTTCAATGGTGCTTTGGCGGTGCGAGTGGGTCAACTCTAGGATAAAGCCATGGGTAAGATGTGAGATGGCCAAGCGGACGGGACCGGGTAGAGGTGAAGAAGCGAGGAGCGAAGCCATAGTAGGTATAGGATAATTTAAGTCAAGTTTTGCTATCCTTAGTTGGCTTGTATTTAATATGTTCGCATGCTACCGTAAACATAAAGTTTGCTCATGATGCTACTTGTCTAAATTCTGTCATTGTTCAATGTGATTATCTCGAAATTATACTTCGCTTGTGTGTAAAGAAAGATAATAATGAACAGGACGTCACATGAATAACCCCGAGGTGGGGGTGTTGCAGTCTAATTTGGTATCGGGTAGGTTTTCCCTCCAAAGAGGGTGCGCCTCGAGGCAGCTAGTGATTGGCCATCCGACGAGGGCGGTGGAGTGGTGCCGAGGCCATATGACTTGATCATTGAGCGGCTTCCCGGCGGAGGTGGCGCCTGGGGCAAGAGGACTAATCATTGAGCGGCTCTTGATGGGCTTTTAGGATGGTTAAGGGCAAGAATGATCGAATTATACCGTATTGGGAAAAACGATTACGAAATCAAAGCGAGAATAAAGACCTAGAGTGATAAGGTGTGTCGGGTTGGGGTAGTTAGTTAGGAAACACTCCTATGCATGTGAATAATTAATTGTGGTTGAATAGGTTAAGTGCTCCTGTTTAGTTGCGATCATCAACACCTAATTTTTAGCAGATACATCATTAAAAGCGTAAAATTCGAGTTTATGATTTTGATCGCGACGAAACCCGTTTCTTGAACAAAAAGTGTCGTTTTTAATTCTATTTGTTGGCCTAGCTTCTGTAAATGATTTTCTATTCATTTCATGCAAAAATCCAAAAAGTTAAACGATTGACTTTTGTGTTGACTTTTTGGTCAACCCTTTTGACCAAAAAGTCAATTCGGATCAAATTAGGGCTTTTTGCATAAAAAGATTCCTTTCAAGTTTAATTTCACTTTAGATGGTAAAAATTCTAGAAAAATTCAAAAATTTGATCATAAAATCAAACTTCTAGTAAAAAGTCAATTAGGATTTGACTTTTGGTTAAACCTTTGACCAAAAAATTGAAAAATACAAAAAATCCAAAAATCATCTTATTTTACATTCAATTTGCATTTGGCATTTGAAATTTTACAAAAATCGATTTAGAATCAACTTTTTCCCAATTTGTAGAATTTGGTTCAAATCGGTCAAAAATGAAATTACTTCATTTCTAGTCATTTTTTAGATTAATTTTCTTCACGGCATTTGATCTAGATGTCATCTTATATTCAATTTTG
Organism: Syzygium grande; assembly: GCA_024733475.1. Taxonomy (NCBI): domain Eukaryota; kingdom Viridiplantae; phylum Streptophyta; class Magnoliopsida; order Myrtales; family Myrtaceae; genus Syzygium; species Syzygium grande. The sequence goes on along the minus strand of JAMXDD010000010.1, from coordinate 4,791,572 downwards.
GAAGAAATTTTGTAATTCCAAGCCAAATGCAAAAACCCAATTTAGGCCATAATCAATGATTTGAATCAATTCTTCATGATTTGCACAATTGAAGCAACGAATGAGCCAAATTTCTTATATCGGATCCAAATTCAAAATCAATTTTGGAAGATTCACATGAATTTGAGTCAATTTGATCAATCTAGTGATCCAATGATAGAGAAGTCTAAAAGTAATTGGTCTAATTAGTGCAGTTCAATTTGACCCACTCTAGACTAATATTCAATTTGATGAATTGAGATTCAATTTGGCTAATTGGACTTCAATTAAATTTGTTAGTCTAGCTTGGCCATACAATTATCTAAATTCAAGAACAATTAAGCTAAACAAGTTAAATTAGATCAATTTGTGCATGAATTTCAAATCGGTTCAATCCAATTTGATTGAATTCAATATTAATGTGGTCAATTAATCATGTTGGAGATCAAATTGTACAAAATTCGAACTGAATTTGATTAATGAAATTTACTTAGCGCAATTTACTTGGATCTCGAAGAGTTCATACCCCTTGAAAACCTAAAAGAGTTTTCACTCTGTCCTTAAAAATCAAAACTTTTCAAGTCTGCATCCTTCAAGAGTTGCAGCCATCAATCTAGAAGAATTGATGCCATTTCAACTTCCTTGGAGGTTTAGAAGAGCATCCACTGAAGTTCTTATCCTGTTCCGCATCCTTGCCACTCACGACTATCCACTTCCATCCTGAATCAACAGCTCTACAGTGCTTATTTGAGAAAACTCAAAACATAAAAATTGTAAATAGAAGTCTTCGTTCTTTTGGCTTTGGAATCAGGTCATTCTGATTTGTATCGACAAAGTTATGCCCATTTAACCAAACTAGCATAGAACTGAAATTTCTGCTCGATTTTGTTACGGAGTCTCGGTGTGTTCAAGTCACTATGCTGACCATATTGTTCGAGTAGTCAACCTTGGGCTACATCAGTGAACGAGAAGGGCCAAATGCGCAACCAAAGAATTCAATTTCAACCCTCAATTCGTACCATTTCGTAGACTTGTTTGCTGTCACACCCCGTGCAAGAATTGACGTCAAAACAGGGGAAAAAGCAAAAAGAAAGAGAAAAGGAAAAAGAAAAAAAAAAGTAGAAAGGAGTGGATTAGTCTTGAGAAAAAAAAAAAGGAGAGAACAACAACACTAATTGACAGAAAGGGGGGTGGCACAGGCTCGTGAGAAACATAGGGAAAAGAGATCTGAACACAGGGTGAGAGAGGGAGTGAAACAGAGAATACAGAAAGAAGAAAGGAAAAAGAACATGGGGAAACGAAAAAGGGATTGGGTGCACGTTACGGAGATCTCACAAAGCAGGATTTAATACGATTGGCAATGCTCGATAAGGATTTAATCCATTTGTTTGTCTAATAGGAGTAGTTTTTAAAATTATGGCACAAATTCAAAATGTGGTGAAACTTGAACTGCCAGGCCTGATTTTTGAGTCGTTAAGTTGAGGAATTCCATAGAAATGATATATTAGGGCATTGTGGAGCGCTAGGGTTTGATGAAAATGAATTTGGAGTAATGATTTAGTCAAAGCAAAATTCTAAAGCTTCACTCTAAAGCTCCGTGTTGCGGATAGCTTTGATATTTGCTTTAGACAATAGTTTTATTAGTGAGTAAGAGTCGTTTTGTTAGCGAGTAAGCTTGGTTTAACCGATTCGTAGTTGAGGTAGCATTTTAGTTGATTTTGACGTTATGTTTTGCTTATTTGATAAGATTACGAGTTTGACGGTTCGGGTAACCTTTGTTGTTTGCTCTTAGGCATTCCAAAGTGAATGGTGCAATCTTTTAAATCAAGTTTTGTAAACTCGTATTTCGAAAGTGATGTGAATTAGATAGATTATGATTATGTAATGGTATTTTATTGCATAAAATCTTGATTGAGCACCTAGAAGAGTTTTTACTTTTTTATTTTTTGGTAAGGTAGAAGAGTTTTTACTTCGTCCTTGAAGAATTGAAGATTTTGAAGTCTACATCCTTGAAGAGTTGTGGCCATCAATCTAGAAGAATTGATGCCAGTTAAGCTTCCTTGGATGACTAGAAGAGCATCCACTGAACTTCCTATTGTGTTCCACATCCTAATCATTCATGACCGTCCACTTCCATGCTGAACCAACAGCCCTACAATACTTATCTTAGAAAACTCCAAGCATAAAAGTTATAGATCCGAAGTCTTAATTCTTTTGGCTTTGGAATCATGTCATTCCGATTTGTATCGACAAAGTTAAGCCCATTTTACCAAACTAGCACATACTGAAATTTCTGCTCGATTTTGTTATGGAGTCTCGATGTGTGCAAGTCACTTTACCAATTATGTTGTTCAAGTAGTCGACCTTGGGCTACATCAGTAAACGAGAGGAGCCAAATGAGCAACCAAAGACTTCAATTTCAACCCTTAATCCGTACCATTTTGTAGACTTGTTTGCTGTCACACCCCGTGCAAGAATTGACGTCAAAGCAAGGGAAAAAGCAAAAAAAAGTAGAAAGGAGTGGATTAGTCTTGAAAAAAAAAGGAGAGAACAACAACACTAATTGACAGAAGGGGGGAGGCTCGTGAGAAAGATAGGGAAAAGAGATCTGAACACAGAGGGTGAGAGAGGGAGTGAGACAGAGAAGAGAGAAAAAGAAGAAAGGAAAAAAAAAAAAGGGAAACGAAAAAGGGGAGGGGTGCACGTTATGGAGATCTCACCTAGCAAGAGTTAATACGATTCGCAATGCCCAATAAGGATTTAAGCCATTTGTTAGTCTAATAGGAGTAGTTTTTGAAATTATGGTACAAATTCAAAATGTGATGAAACTTGAACTGCAAGGCCCAATTTTTGAGCTGTTAAGTTGAGGAATTCCATAGAAATGACATATTAGGGCATTGTGGAGCCATAGGGTTTGACGAAAAATCAATTTGGAGTAATGGTTTAGTCAAAGCAAAATTCTAAAAGCTTCACTCTAAAGCTCCGTGTTTATGGATAGCTTTGATATTTGCTTCGGACAAGAATTTTATTAGTGAGTAAGAGTCGTTTTATTAGTGAGTAAGCTTGGTTTAACCAGTTCGTAGTTGAGGTAGAGTTTCAGTCGATTTTGACGTTATTTTTTGCTTATCTGATAAGATTACGAGTTCAACAATTCAGGTAACCTTTGTTGTTTGCTCTTAGGTATTCCTAAGTGAATGGTGCAATCTCTTAAACAAGTTTGTAAACTCGTATTTGAAAGTAATATGAATTAGATAGATTATGAGTTATGTAATGGTATTTTTATTGCATAAAATCTTGATCGAGCATCTAAAAGAGTTTTCACTCTATCCTAGAAGAATCAAGCTTTTCAAGTTTACATCCTTGAAGAGTTGCAGCCATCAATCTAGAAGAATTGATGCCATTTAAACTTCAGCGGATGCCTATAAACTTCCTTGAAAGCCTAGAAGTGCATCCATTGAAGTTCCTATCCTATTCCACATCCTGACCATTCACGACCGTCCACTTCCATACTGAACCGAAAGCTCTACAATACTTATTTTAGAAAACTCAAAACATAAAATTTCTGCTCGATTTTGTTACGGAGTCTTGGTGTGTGCAAGTCACTTTACCGATTATATTGTTCGAGTAGTCGACCTTGGACTACATCAGAGACCGAGACGGGCCAAATAAGCAACCAAAGACTTCAATTTTGACCCTCAATTCGTACCATTTCGTAGACTTGTTTGCTGTCACACCCCATGCCATAATTGATGTCAAAGTAGGGGAAAAAGCAAAAAGAAAAAGAAAAGAAAAGTGGAAAGGAGTGATTTAGTCTTTATAAAAAGGAGAGAACAACAACACTAATTGACTAAAGAGAGGGGGGGGAGGCCAGTGAGAAAGATAGGGAAAAGAGATCTGAATATAGAGGGTGAGAGAGCGAGTGAAATAGAGAAGATAGAAAAAGAAGAAAGGAAAAAAGAACAAAGGGAAAGGAAAAAGGGATGGGGTGCACGTTACGGAGATCTCACCAAGCATGATTTAATACGATTCTGTAATGCCCAATGAGGATTTAAGCCATTTGTTCATCTAATAGGAGTAGTTTTTGGAATTATGGTACAAATTTGAAATGTGGTGAAACTAGAACTGCAAGGCCCGATTTTTGAGTTGTTAAGTTGAGGAATTCCATAGTGATGATATATTAGGGCACTGTGGAGCCATAGGATTTGACGAAAATCAGTTTGGAGTATTGATTTAGTCAAAGCGAAATTCTAAAGTTTCGCTCTAAAGCTCTGCATTGCAAATAGCTTTGATATTTGCTTGAACAAGAGTTTTATTAGTGAGTAAGAGTCATTTTGTTAGTGAGTAAGCTTGGTTTAACCGATTCGTAGTTGGGGTAGCGTTTTAGTTGATTTTGACATTACTTTTTGCTCATTTGACAAGATCACGAGTTCAACGATTCGGGTAACATTTGCTATTTGCTCTTAGGCATTCAAAGTGAATGGTGCAATCTTTTTAGCGGTTTGTAAACTCGTATTTTGAAAGTAATATGAATTAGATAGATTATGAGTTATGTAATGGTATTTTTATTGCATAAAATCTTGATCAAGCACCTAGAAGAGTTTTCACTCCGTCCTTGAAGAATCAAAGCTTTTCAAGTCTACATCCTCGAAGAGTTGCAGCCACCAATCTAGAAGAATTGATGCCATTTCAACTTCCTTGGAGGCCTAGAAGAGCATCCATTGAAGTTCCTATCTTGTTCCACTTCACGATCACTCATGACCGTCCACTTCCATATTGAACCAACAGCTCTATAGTGCTTATCTGAAAAAATTCAAAACATAAAAGTTGTATATCTAGAAGTCTTCGTTCTTTTAGCTATGGAATCGGGTCATTCCGATTTGTCTTGACAAAGTTATGCCCATTTTTGATTGAACTAGCATGGGACTGAAATTTTGCTCGATTTTGTTACGGAGTCTTGCTATGTGCAAGCCACTTTGCCGATCATATTGTTTGTGTTGGGGCTAATAATACAACCTAAAGAGAGGGTGTATAGGTTATTTGAGAACTATTAAAAAATATTTCTGAAATATAACAAGTTCAACTTCAAGTATTGACATAAACAGTTTGTAGAAATCAGGTGTGTGCTGCTGTTTTGATAAATCGTGATGACAAAGATTAGGTAATGCTAATAGTGAAGATATAAACGATTTGCAAGCAGATATATACTAGTTCGATTTTATCCCCAAGCCTATATCCACTCTCTAGATTAACAGTCATAAGATGGGTTGGATTGCACTATCAAGACTATCGTGGACTCAACTCTGCATTTACTCTTGTACACTTGATCTTTTACATGAGTACTATATGGCAAGATTATCATAGCAAAGATCTTTCAAGAGAACATAATAATATTAACAAGGAAAGCAGCTCGAGCAAATATTGGGATTCTACATTGTGCTCTCTAACTTTTTACCCTATAAGGTCTTCTCTTAAATAAATATCTTCAATCTTCCCATTGGGGAAGCTTGAAGATCAACTGACCGTTAGAGATCCGTTGGTCCTGCTTTGTTTAGAGATGGAGCTGCTCATACAGCTCTTTATCCTAAACATTTGCAGGCTACCCGAAAATAGGTTCTGCAGCTACTATTCCCTATGCTAACTATTCGACATTTTTGACAGACGCTTGCTCCTATTCCTCGATAGACTTCTTGATCTTCTCGTTGCACATTTCCACCTTCAACGGCTATAATCTCGAACATCCTCAAACGTTCACTAACCCAATATCACCAATGACCTGATGTCTCAGTATCGACACAAATATCGTCGATAAGCTAATCTTTAGGTCAATTGGTGCTGTTTACGAAATAACGTACCAGGACATCTTGCGATCCCCTTCCAATGGATTACACCATGGATATCATGTAGTCCTTAAAGATCATCACAATCTTCCACCTCATTTGTATAAAGTAGCTGCTCTCACCCGATATCGATGTTGATCTTTCTTGTCCATCCAAGCATATTGATAATTTCGACTCTACCAAGCTGTTCATCTTCATGGCTCTTCTAAGCTTTACCAAACATTCTCGTTCTAAGCTTGTTCACCATCACTAGGTCCATCTAACTGTTCACCCGATCTTTGTACCTCCAAGCCATCATGAACATCTTCATTCTTCTCGGCTTGTTCACCCTCGATCAAGGTCATTCTAGATGTTCACCTTATCTGAAGATCCTGCCAGCTTGTAGACATCTTCAACTACCCAATGTCTTGTTAACCTTATATATCGATAGAGAATCTTAACAATGGTAGAGCACTCCTCATATCAGAATGTCTTGGTGCTGTTTATGACAAACATCTGCATCTCAGCTTGTGCATATCATTTGGTAATGCTCAACCAATACACACATTAGTAGTCTTTGATTGTTTTTGTCATATTCAAAACAACATAGGAGATTTTCTTAACAATCACCACATTAGTGATTTTCCCAATAATCTCCCCATTTTTTATGATGACAAAACAATCTTCTAAATATGCAAATGTCTTAACACGCAATAAAAGATTTTGAATTTTGTGTGCATGAAAAAAAAAAGTAAAAAACATTTGCTTATTTTGCCAAAAATATGAATTTAGTTCAGGGATACAAAGCAAACAATGCAATCTCCAAATATCAATACATTCAATGAATATAAACAGGAGATGGCAACTAGAGACATTATGAGTGAAGAATAGCAATTAACAATAGCTCATGTTTCTACACAAGTTACTTAGTCACATGAGTTTCAAATAGGAATGAATATATATCATGTGAACTAATACTTCTCCAAACACATACGCATATTCATCAAACCTCTCCCTCTTTTGTCATAATAAAAAAGGCGCTAATAATATATATACATGCAATTCAGCTCATTTCTCACAATCTAATCTCTCCTCATATTTGACATGTTCATGCAAATAAATTAGCAAGTTTTACCTCTTTATTCACTTTCTCTTCAATCTTCAAAATGATAATCAAGATCCATATTGCATTCAGCTCAAGTTCATCAAGATTTGCCCATACTTGATCTTTGCTCTTTCTTATGTATTACTTTTTGATATGATCATGATTTTCCTTTTTCTTTTGCATTTTTCCTCTTTTTGTTCTTCATCATTTTGTTTTTAACTACTTCAATCATCATAATAGTTTTTTATGAATAGCTTTCAATAATAAAGACAAAAAGAATTTCATAATTCCAAACATCTTCTGCATTGCCTCCTGTTTCAACTTTCATTGGTGCTATCACGATTTCAATGCTTGATTTCAATGCTGATATCTCCATTTTCAATGTTGATATTAACTTCTTTGATGTGCTAAATAGAAGGCTTTGCTTCTATTTGTAGTAAGATCATCCTCATGATCTTTACTTTTGAAATTTCAGAATAAGATTCGAGTTCTTCAATTAAGTTTGTCATGATTTCAATCTTCAAGAACTCATCAAACTCTTGCACAAATGTTGTTAATAACACAATATCTCAAGTAATGTATAATGTGCCCTAGCTTTTGAATAAATAAGAGTAGCATCTATAAGCATTTCAATCAAGAAACTATACAACGTTTAATAGGAAGCTTTGAGGGCTTGTTTGTATCATTCAAAGCATTTTGATATGTCTAATAACTTGTGATTTGAATGCATAGAGCAGAATTTTCAAACCTTTGAAGATAGCATAATCATGTATTTCTTAAATAGGAGCAAAGGCTGTTGTCTCACGAAATTTTGTGCTGCTGCTTCTATTTTTGAAGAATTGTCGAACTTCGCATGGGTAGATTCTCATATTACCTGCATTTTTTTTTATGGAAAATATGATAATCTTTGCAAGATAGTAAGTACATCAAGAACATACCTTTCTCAATTTTGTCACATTTGGTTGATGGGGCCATTTCGTATCACATTTCTTTGCAACAACTTTCCATCCCAAACTTTACCGATTCTCTAGCATATTTTTTCAGAATATGAATGGCCAGCTTTGGTTTGTCACCAAGGAAGAAGCTCAATTCTTTTTGCTCATACTCATTTCAAGTTTGCTCTTCAATCATATTTGCAAATTCCTTGAACAATATATTATTAGTTGATCCAAAGATGATATATATATATTTGAATCAACAAAATATGATCATCATTTCTCTTTATGAAAGGCAATGTGTCAACTTTACCTTTCTCAAACTCATTTTCAACAAGAAAAGTACATAACCTTTCATATCATGATTTTGGTGTTTGTTTGAGTCTATAAAGTGCTTTCTTGAGTTGAAATATGTTTTTCATTTTGTTTGGATATTTGCCTCATGTGGTTGCTCTACAAACATTTGCTCTTTGAATCATCATATGATCATCACTCCTTTATCAATATCTTGAGGATTTGATCTTTAGGATGGCTTGAGTTGTATCTCCAATCCTTTGGCAATGTGAATATTTTGAACTTGATGCTTCTTGTTGCTGATCTTGATAGATATCATTAGTTGGTATAGGCACCAAGAAACTCGTTCTTCATCATCATTAGCTTGTGCATCTTTTAACTGATCTTCAAACCTGATATTTATTGATTCTTCCACTTCCATCCTAAAAACTTTATCAAATACACATATGTTTTACTAGAAATAGAATAATCAAGAAATATACCTTCATGAGCTCTTGGTTTGAACTAACCATCATCAATATTTTAAATGTAGCACTTGCAACCAAATATACACAAGCATGTAATGATTGCTCTCAAAATCAATAGGATTTTCATTAAGTGAAAAAAAGTTCATATGCAATGAAAATATAAAATACAGGTGCTAGAATCATATGCAAAATGAGATGTTGATGCTTCTATCATGCTATACAAGCATTACACATGTCATGTTTTGCAACAAATGCATTTGCAATGTCTTATATATATGATCGGAAACTTTATAGATATTAATCATATATAATCATCAACAACTCAGCAAGTATCATCAATAATCATGATAAATCCATAAAAAAAATATGCAAGGCAAGTTAGAGTATAAACATGAAATTTTGATATTCTTACCCAAAGTAGATATTTAGTAAATACCATACCTTTGAATATGAATTTTATGAATCCTCACTTGAAATCCTTCATTGATAGCATCGAGGATTTGGATATGATTAGATTCAATAATATTCTATAGAAAAACAACATGTGCCGATATTTGCTTCTCATGATCTTTGAGCTAATTACTGATATCAGCTAATTTCCAATTTGATTTGCTCAATTCATTTTTTTTTCTAGATTTCCTTCCTCTTTTTGAACTTTGGATAGATGATATAGTTGCCTTTGCATTCCTTCTTTTTCTTCTAGAACCTTAGGAGTTCTTGAATCAACATGGCCATATCATCATCGTCACCGTTATCATTAGAGCCAATCTTTCAAAGTCTATATGAAAAGTGTTAGTTTTATAAGCAATAGACTTTTTACCTTTGGATTTCTTCAGCTTGAGTTTGGATTCGATTTTGTAAGCCATGAGAGTTCCGATAAGCTCATCTAATATCAAGTGTTGAAATCTTTGAACTTCATGAATTGATGATTTTCACATGAACTCATTCTTGTGGTGGTGCTCAAGGAATCTTGATTGCATGTTCCTCATTTGTGTAGATCTTGCCATGATCGGCAAGTCCACTTAGGATGTCATTGGGGCATATGAGCATTCATTTGATATCTTCATATGGATTCATAATGAATATCTCATAATCTCCAAGTAACATGTTTATCTTCATTTCTCTCACTCCATTGGTTCCTTCAAATGTGAATTGAAGTTGATCGCAAATCTCTTTAACTATCACAAAGAAGAAATAATCATAAATTTCAGATAAGATGATGCACAATGTATGAAGTAAATAACCTTAAGTAATTAGTGCAAGTCTTCTCTGATATGTCAATAGCAGGGGAGAAAGGGAGCCGATGGTCTCTTCTTCTTTAGTTGCTCAAACATGAAGTGGTGTTTGAGTTGTTGGTCCATGTTGATTACATCAACCATTTCTTATTCATCACGACCATTGCTTTTGTTGCACCTTTCATTCCATGTTGATTGTCGTGGATGAATACATTGATGAGCTAGAAATCAAGTTGTCTTTCCTCTCGCTTGTAAAGATCATGCCGATTGAGAAGTGAATAAGATGATCTTTAGACTTCAAGATTCAACAAATTCATTTGTTCAAAAGAATCCAAGTAAGTAGTAATACTAGAAAGTAAGACTACACATTTGGATTGGGATAATCTTCTATCCAAAGAACTTAATCAAAGTAATCACAAAAATTTTCAAAGCCAAAATGGAGAGTTTGTGAAATTTTGAAAATATTGAAAATCCTTTGATAAAATGCAAACCTAGAAAACTCGATTTAAAACAAGGAATTTCTTAAAAGTAATGAAGTAATTCCAGAAATCTTGAGTTGAAAGAATAAATCATCAACAAATAGAAATTTGCAAAAACCAAAACCACCTAGTCGAGTACACCAGTATGTCATCGATGAACACTATGGCGAACTTATCCAAGTATGCCTTAAACACTCGATTCATTAAATCCATGAAAACAGCTAGGGTGTTGATTAAACCAAATGGTATCACCGTGAAACTCGCAGATAGGCGATAGAACGTTTGAAACTCTTTTGAATATCCCCTTCTTGATTCTCAACTGATGGTATCCCGTTCTCAAGTCTATTTTGAAAAATACCGACACTCCTTGAAGTTGATCAAATAAGTCATCGATCCTCGATAATGGATACTTGTTCTTAATCGTCACTTGGTTGAGTTCTCGGTAGTCAATGTATGGACACAACGATCCATCTTTCTTCTTCACAAATAAGACTGGCGCTCCCCATGGGGATGCACTAGGGCGAATGAACCCTTTATCAAGAAACTCTTGCATTTGCACCTTCAGTTCCGATAAAGCCATTCAATAGGGGGCCTTGGAAATAGGCTCTGTTCCAGGAGCTAACTTGATGACGAATTCTATCTCCCTTTCTATGGGCAATCCTGGTAATTCCTTTGAAAAGACATCGATAAAATCTCACATCACGACGATGTCTTCTAACATTGGTTTTTCCATGGTCATGTCCACCACAGTCGCTAAATAACTCATGTACCCTTCCTCTAGTAGTTGGGCTACTTTGAGTGATGAAATCAAAGGTATCGAATGTGACATCCACGATTTTGGCTATATAGAATGGCTACACGACCGGTGTACTAATCGAAAGATAGGTCATGAACTGATCAACTCGGTCAAAAGGGTAACCAAGGGAACAGTTATGGTATAATCGAAATATCGGCCCTGGAATGATCAAAGGAATTGGCAGTGAATTAATCCAATGACCATACAAGTGACCCGAGCTATTTGTCCTTGGATCGACTTCTTAACCATAAGGGTTAGTCATGGGATGATCCTGTACCATCACGGATTGATGGACGATCATGGATCGATTCCGCGTGGTCTTATTTCGGTCGCAAGTGATTCTGCACGGTTGTGTACCGACCGCGGATGACCATGGATCGATCCATGCGACCGTGTATTGGTTATGGAACGATCGGTCCCACACAACTACATGACAACTGAGGATCGTCCACGGATCAAGTATGCTTGGCCATGGACTGACCATGGCACACTTGGAGGGGTCACAGACAGATTGTGGTCAGTTGCAGATTGGTTTGATAATATTGTTGAATGGGTCATGTGCCTAAGCTTGTGTACTGGGCCATATGCCAAGCCACAAGCCGGCCATGTGCCAAACTTGGACTCTCCCGTAAGGCCAAAGGCTAATGACGTCGGCCATATGCCTATCTAGCACAATGGACACTTTGTGGAAGGGGCCATGCGCCAAGTCGCACCACGAGCCATGCGCCTAGTCTATATAGGCCATGCACCCGATTTGCATGACTAGCGACCCTAACCCCATGTTTGTCTAGGTCGAGAACCAGGTGGACAGGCCTTGCGCCAAGCCATGCACGGGCCGTGTGCCCGGTATGCCAAGCTACGCACTCAGTCAGTGCCGGCCATTATGCCCTCGACATGGCCCACTGACTTAGTCATTCAAAAGAAGTTTGGCCAAGACCCACCACTTCCGATGGTGACTTGACTACGAACCTCAGTTTAGTTGGCATGGTCGATCGTGGATGGACACAAGGAACCCATACCCAACCAAGTTAACACTTCCTTTAGCTTAATTTTCATATTTGCCTTATTCCTTTGCAAATAGACAAAATAGAAGATTCTAGAGATAAGGGCTTGTCTTGGAGAGCAAGCTAGAGATAAGATTAAATCCAAAACTCATGATTACACCAAATCAAGACATTAAATGAGGGAGGGTGAGTCATATGCTTCGTTGTCTTCTACATCATTGTATAAACCTCTCTCTCATGCTCACATAATGATCCTTGGATGTTAGTCATTAAATGAATATGGTGGCTCACCAACTTAGTTAGCAAGGAACTCGGGTGACAAGGATTTAGGTGGCAACTTAGGTGGCAAGTTACCTTAGGCAATCAATATGGGCATTTAATGAAGAGGAAGAATCACCCTTTTAAGTGGCCAAGAAGAGATTTGGTAATCATTGGCAAGAGATTTAGCTTGGAACGCAGGCTAGGCAAGAAACATGTGACCAAATCCAAACCCCATCATGACCATATCATGAGAATTTAATGAAGGAAGATTTGGTAATGATGGCAAAAAGATTTGACTTTGAGAAGAAGCAAGTGGAGCTTATAAATAGAAGCACTCCCTCTTTCAAATCCATACTTTGGCTCACTTTCGCTTCCCTTGCACGCCACACACACACACTCTCTCTCGACCAAGATCTTTAGTTCATCCTTAGGTAAGTGAAATTACTAACCCTTGGCTAGGGCAATATGCTGCATTGTTGAATTTGGACATGTGCTCACCAGTACTTTGTCGTGAGTATGAAGAGGAATGCTTTTGTATGATTTGCTCATGTGGCATGTTTGAGTGTGTTCATGCCTAGGGATAGGGTTGAGGTTCACTCGGCTTGGAATCAACGCTAAAGCGAGATAAACCACGTCGCAAGGCCTTGGTCGGCATTGAGGCATCTTTGATGCCAAGTCTTGCTTGGTGTGAGGATTACCGCTAGGTGTTCAATTCAAGCCATGAACCAAGGATTGTTCCCGACATATAATGTAGTGAGGGTTGACACACACACTTGTTTGAGTATACCCACGGGCATTGTATATGCAATGGCTTAGAAACAAAGACAAGAATCGGCTTGCGTGAATGTTTGTTATGTGGTCACATAAAAGAGATAGCTATCACTAATGGATTTTGGTGATGTTGCCCGGTGGATTCTGGATGCCCGGTTGAAGCTAGAAGCCCCCGAGAAGATGGGATGCCCGGTGGATTCTAGATGCCTAGCTTAAGGCGGGGAAGCCCTCCGAAAGTTTGGGAAGAACCGTGTGAGACAGTTAATGAATCTTTTATGCATGTTGACGTGTGTTGCTATTAAGCTTATTGATAAACCAAAGGTAAATCGTGCCTTGGCGATGAAACTGAGAATTAATCACATGCATATAGTCGAGGTACAACAATAGTATTGCTATTGATCTGCCATTAATGCTGTGGTGCGAGTGATGTTCGTATGTTGGGTTCAATGACGAGACGTTCTCCTAACTCAGGATTAGTGATTTTACTTACTAAGTCTCCTACTCACTCTATTGTCTTTCAAATTTGTAAGTATGGACGTCTCACCTCCTCTTCGTCATGGTGTATCAATTTGGGAACTGCAGCCTTACTAGATGAGATAGGAATCCCTCGGCCTATGTTTTTGGATAGAAGGATGATGTAAACAAAAAGTGCCCATAGAAAAGAAAAAGGGCTTGTAAATGTACCAAGGCAATATGGAAGTAGTGTGTTCTGTATGGTATTTTCCTGGCTGTTTGTTTGTTGTGTTGTCTGGAAGTTAGTTTGTATATGTTTCCGCATGTTCACGATTAACAAGATAAAAGAAATGGGACGGCGACGAGCCTGGGACGTCGCAACAATAATTGTCACATCCTCAATTTCAGTCTCTAGGAAATGTCTATAGTTTAAGTTTGATGGTTTTCCAATCGAAACTAAAATTTTTACTCTTGTTTTGGAAAACCGTATTCCGGATCCTTGCTACCCCTTCATTTTGTTATTTTTGGAGAGACTTTTGTTATCCGAATTTCCAAACACTTTCTTCTTGAAAGTTGTTCCAAACATCATGAAGTTTTATCCTTACCAAAAACACATCATGAAGTTTTTTTAATCTTATCTTAACAAAAAAAAACATCATGAAGTTTTATATACTTTAGTTTTAGAATTTTTGGAGTTGATATGAATGGTACGATGGCCTGATTTTTTGACCGTGTGAAACTACACAGAATGGATATTTCAGTGATGTTCACACCATATTTATTTTCTACAAGCTTTTTTGGGCCGATTTTAGAAAAGTTTCCTTCACAAAAGTTATTGAGAACTTCTTTTTCTATAACGTATATAAATTTATGAATTTTTCGAGATGATTTGGATTGTGGACAGAGCTTACTTTGAAAAACAAGAATTCTATTCCAGCGAACTGTTTTTAGTCTGTCTTTGAGCTGCTAAAAATGGTATTTACAGAGAGATTCAGATTCCGTACTATTCATGAAAAATGTTTGTTAAGGCCTTGTTTATGACATATTCAAATTTGAGAATTTTTGAAGTCCATTTACTATGTTTTCAAGTCTGATTTCGTGAACAGTGCAAAGCTGTTCTGGTTTTGTCGGATTTCAAAGATTCAGCATTTCAATATGAGAACGTTGGAATTTGGACTTGGTGTCTTTTGGTGATTTAAAGTACACATTCTGAGCTTTCAAATGAGATATTTTAATATTTAATTGGAGGTCAAATGAAGGGGGAAAATATGAAAACGAATTTAACCAAGTCAAGGGTTAAATCTTCTTGTGGAAGTCACATTTATTGGTCCAAGCTTATCATCTTCATCATAGCTTTTGACTTATGTTCTTAATGACCATGTGAGGTAAGCAATGACCTCATGCTTCAAATGACCTAAGCTATGACTTAAGCCACACATGACATATGCCATGACTTCATACCCCAAACTTTGGCCCCAAGTTTTGTCTCTGTATAAATAGAAAGAAGGCCATTCGGCCAAGAGGGGGGGGGGGAGAGAAAGAGAGAGAGAGAGAGAGAGAGAGAGAGAGAGAGAGAGGACCAATGAGACTAAGATAAGCATTGGTCCTTCATCATTTTAGTTCATTAAGAGCAATTAATGGCATTAAATACAAGTCATCATGACTTTTGACTATTGTGCATTAATGCACATTAATGCTTGGCTTCTTCTCCAAGCCTATTTGGCTATAAGGAAGCAAGAAGCCTCACGTGAAATTCCCCCCCCTCCTTGTCCCTCATCTCACGCCAATATCTTCTTCTTCTCCCTTTGTTCTTGCTTTCTCACTTTTGACCGAGAAAGAGAGAAAAAGCTCACTAGCTAGCTCGTGTCTCTCTTGTGGTTTGATCGAGTGAGGAAGCCACGTCCAAGGCCGTGTGTTCGTGTTTAAGCCCAAGAACCACCAAGAATCGTCCAAGAATCACCGAGACTTGCGTGTCCTTCACACGCCTCGTTTTCTCTAGTTCTTGTTTAATTGTTGAGTAAGTGAATTCTCTAATATCAGGAAAGGATGTTGAAATGCATTGTGACATGAGTTGCTTGGACTGTTTCTCGGTCGTTCGGTTGGTCGTAGTTGGTTTATTTTCTTAGTTTGATCATATTTCATATTTGATGTTGTTTTGAGATAGAATCGAGTCTTGGTTGATAAAGTGTACATGATGTGGCCATGCGTGATGTTCTCTTGTTTGAACTTTGCTATTGATCTAACATCGATGCAGGTGCGGTAAGGGTCGACTTATGTTAATGGCGATTAATATATCCTCGCTTGATATTAGTGTTTTCACTTGCTGAGTCTCCCCGACTCATCCCCTGTTGTTTCCCCTTTTTTTTCAGGTTTGTAAGATGGCATCTCCCCTAGCCCGTGTTGGCAATCCCGTGGAGCAAAGAGCCGAAGTGCTCACCGTGATAGATGTCATAAAAGACCGCGTCTACCGTCGAATCACAATGCTTGTGACGATTCGATGAGGGCCTAATGGACTTGGTGCCTCATCCGTGCATAGGCTCAACGGTGATTTGGCGGTGCGGGCGGGCTGGCTCCGAGATAAAGCCATGGGTGGGATATGAGATGGCCAGGCGGACGGGACCGGGGTGAAGGTGAAGAAGCGAGGAGCGAGAAGCCATAGTGGGTATAGGTTAACCCAAGTCAGGATTTGCTATTTATAGTCAACGATGAAGTATGTATTGTTTGCCATGGCCTAAAGGGCTTGTAAAACATGTTCGCATGAATTATAAACATAAGGTTTGTTCATGATGCTTCTTGTCTTATTTCCGCCGTGTGTATTGATTGTGATTGTCCCAAGAAATGCTTCCGCTTGTGTGTAATGAAAGATAATAATGAACGAGACGTCAAGTTTATAATCCCGAGGTGGGGGCGTTACAATAACCCTCGATGATCGTAGGTCATGACATCAAAGGTCCTCCCCTATTTCCTACAAACTCGTAGCTCGAACTGCCGAACAGGTTGAACTAGAATACTGTAACATCCTTAATTTTAGTCCTTAGGAAATCGCTATGGTTTAAGTTTGGTAGTTTTTCAATTGGAACTAAATTTTTACTCTTGTTTTGGAAAACCCTATTTCGGATCCTTTGTACCCCTTCATTTTGTTATTTTTATGGAGACTTTTGTGATCCGAATTTCCAACACTTTATTCTTGAAAGTTGTTCCAAACATCATGAAATTTTACATACTTTAATTTCAAAATTTTTGGACTTGATATGAGTAGTACGACAGCCTCATTTTCGAACCATGTCAAACTGCCCAGACTGGATATTTCGATGATGTTCACCCTTTCTTTATTTTCTACAAGCTTTTCTGGAATGATTTTGGAAAAGTTTCATTCATAAAAATTGTTGAGAACTTCTTTTTCTATAACGTATAAAAATTTGGAAATTTTTCAAGATGATTTGGATTCTAGACAGAGCTTACTTTAAGGAATAAGAATTATGTTCTAGCAAATTATTTTTAGTCTTTCTTAGAGGTGATGAAAATGGTTTTTACAGATAGATTCAGATTTCATGTCCTTCATGAAAAATGTTTGTTAAGGCATTGTTTATGACATATTGAAATTTGAGAATTTTCGGAGTCCATTTACTATATTTTAAGTCCGATTTTGTGAACAGTGCAAAGCTGTCCGGTTTTGTCAGATTTCAAAGATTCAGCATTTTCTATATGAGAACGTTGGAATTTTGACTTGATGTCTTTTGATGATATTTGAGGACATTCCCGTGCCGAACCTCGGGTTAAACGAGATTATTACACATATTTTGTCATGGAAAACTCTAGGAAATCATGGAATTGAGTATGATGCGGGGTTGCGATTTTGGCATCGATTAGTCAATTTTGTGCACGTCGGTTGACCCGAGTTAATTGTAGGCGGAACCAGTATTTTCTGAGGACTTAGATCAACTTCACGGTTTGGAAAATTGTAGAACAAACTAGAAGATAAGGTTGGACCAAGTCAAATCTTCTTCTCCAAGCCACATTAATTAGTTAGACTATGAGGCCCCCCTTAATCGTGGGTTGTAGTTGGTTCATTTTCTCAATTTAATCGGCAAAAGTACACTACAAGTGCCATAACTTGTGTACAGCACTCACTTTGGTGCCATAACTTTTTTCGGATCACTTTGGTGCCAAGTCGGAGGAAAAAACGATCACTTAAGTGTCATAACTTTTTTTTGGATCACTTTAGTGCTAAAATTTTTGAAAAACGATCACTTAAGTGCTAAAATTTTTGAAAAACGATCACTTAAGTGCCAATCTCCGGCGAGACTCCGGCAAGCCACGTCAGCTTTAGAAATTAATAAAAAAAAATGCCACGTCAGATTTCCGGCGAAAAATTGTGTACGGCACCGGAGTTGGCACTTAAGTGATCGTTTTCAAAATTTTTAGCACTTAAGTGATCGTTTTTCAAAATTTTTAGCACTAAAGTGATCCAAAAAAAAGTTATGGCACTAAAGTGAGCGCCGTACACAAGTTATGGCACTTGTAGTGTACTTTTGACCAATTTAATCATGTTTCCTGTTTGATGTTGTGTAAGATAGAACCGAGCCTTGGTTGGTAAAGTGTACATGATGTGGCCATGCATGATGTTTTCTTATTTGAACTTTCCTATTGATCTGTCATTGATGTGGGTGCGGTGAGGGCCGACTTATATTAACGACGATCGATATATCCTCGTTTGATATTAGTGTTTTCACTTGGGATGTGAGTCTCCCGACTCATCCCATGTTGTTTTCCCATTTTCAGGTCTGTGGAATGACATCTCCTCTAGCCTGCATTGGCAATCCCATAAAGCGTGGGCGCCAAGTGCTCACTGCGATAGATGTTGAGAAGATCGCGCGATCATATGTTCACGATGCTTGTGATATAAGATGAGGGCCTAACAGACTTGGTGCCTCATCCATACCTGGTGTGGTATCACTCACAGCGAATGGAGAATGGGTTGGATCCCTATGTGGGTTCAATAGTGCTTTGGTGGTGCGGGTGGGTGGCTCCGGGATAAAGCCACGGGTGGGATGTGAGATGGCTAGGTGGGCGGGACTGGGGTGGAGGTGAAGAAGCAAAGAATGTTTAGTTCATTGTTATCTTTCTTTACACACAAGCGGAAGCATAATTCAGGACAATCACATTCAATACACACAGTAGAAATAAGACAAAAAGTATCCTGAGCAAACCTTATATTTATAGCGCATGTGAACATATTAAATACATGCCAACTAAGGATAGCAAAACTTGACTTGGATTATCCTATACCCACTACGGCTTCTCATTCCTCGCTTCTTCATCTCTACCCCGGTCCCGTTCGTCTGGCCATCTCACATCCCACCTGTGGCTTTATCCCGGAGCTGGCCCACCTATACAGCCAAAGTATCGTCGAACCCACATAGGGATCCAACTCATTCTCTATTCGCGTAGCGATACCACACCACGTACGGATGAGGCACTAAGTCTGTTAGGCTCTCATCGAATATCACAAACGTCGTGACTCGGTGATCGACGCGATCTTCTCTAACATCTATCACAGTGAGCACTTCGCTCTCTACTCCACGGGATTGCCAATGCGGGCTAGAGGAGATGCCATCCTACATACCTGAAAAAGGGAAAACAATGGGGATGAGTCGAGAGACTCGATGAAGTGAAAACACTAATATCAAGCGAGGATATATCGATCGTCGTTAACATAAATCGGCCTTTACCGCATCCGCATCAATGGCAGATCAATAGCAAAGTTCAAATAAGAGAACATCACACATGACCACATCATGTACACTTTACTAGCCAAGGCTCGGTCCTATCTCACACAACATCAAATAGGAAACATGATCAAATTGAGAAAATGAACCAACTACAACCCACCAAACGATCGAGAAACAATCCAAGCAAATCACGTCACAACGCATCTCAACATCATTTTCCGATATTAGGGAATTCACTTATATAATGAATAAAACTAGAACAAGAAAGGAACACGGGAGTCTCGGTGATTCTCGGGCTTAAACACATGAGCAAACGGATCTTGGCGAATCTCGAGTGATTATTCTTCTCCTACTCTTTCTCTTTGGCGTGAACCAAGAAGTAAGAAAGTAAGAACCAAGATGGTGGTGGCGTGAGGATGAGGAGAAAGTGGCGTGAGAATGGAGAAGAAGTGGCGTGAGAGCTCTCTCTCTCTCTCTCTCTCTCTCTCTCTCTCTCTCTCTCTCTCTCTCTCTCTCTCTCTCTCTCTCTTTCTCTCTTTTTCTCCCTATTTATAATAGCCCAAGCAAAGAAGAGACAAAATAGCATCATTACAAAATCTTCCTAGATTTTGCCATCATTACCAAATCTTCTTAAAATCTTAGCCATTAATGAATATGCGTCAAAAGACATGATGAAATGATCTTGAAAATCTTTTCATTAATGAATAAGAGTCAAAAACCATGATGAAATGTCATTAATAAATTGATTTTGAAAATTTTTGTATTAATGGACGATGGACAAAATAACCTTTCTCTTTGGCGTGAACCAAGAAGTAAGAAAGCAAGAACCAAGATGGTGATAGCGTGAGGATGAGGAGAGAGTGGCGTGAGAATGGAGAAGAAGTCTCTCTCTCTCTCTCTCTCTCTCTCTCTCTCTCTCCCTATTTAGCCCAAGTAAAGAGGCAAAAAATAGCATTATTACCAAATCTTCCTAGATTTTGCCATCATTACCAAATCTTCTTAAAATCTTAGCCATTAATGAATATGAGTCCAAAGTCATGATGAAATGATCTTGAAAATCTTGGCCATTAATGAATAATAGTCAAAAGCCATGATAAAATGCCATTAATAACTTGATTTTGAAAATCTTTGCATTAATGGACAATGGACAAAATAACATGATGAAATACCCCTAAAGTCTTATGGCCATTAATGCATGTCACGATGGTGGTGCCTTCAAAGTCCAACTAATTAATGCAAGCCATGATTAAGAGGTCTCAAAGTCTAACTAATTAATGTGGCTTGGAGAAGAAGATTTGACTTAGTCCAACCTTATCTTCTAGTTTGTTCTACAATTTTCCAAACCGTGAAGCCGATCTAAGTCCTCAGAAAATACTGGTTCCGCCTATAATTAACTCAGGTCAACCGACGTGCACAAAATTGACTAATCGATGCCAAAATTGCAACCCTGCATCATACTCAATTCCATGATTTCCGAGGGTTTTCCATGACAAAATATGTATAATAATCTCGTTTAACCCGAGGTTCGGCACGGGAATGTCCTCAAATATCACCAAAAGACATCAAGTCAAAATTCCAACGTTCTCATATAGAAAATGCTGAATCTTTGAAATCTGACAAAACCGGACAGCTTTGTACTATTCACAAAATCGGACTTAAAACATAGTAAATGGACTCCGAAAATTCTCAAATTTGAATATGTCATAAACAAGGCCTTAACAAACATTTTTCATGAAGAACACGAAATCTGAATCTCTCTGTAAACACCATTTTTAGTACCTCAAAGAAAGACTAAAAATAATTCGCTGGAACAGAATTCTTATTTCTCAAAGTAAGCTCTATCTAGAACCCAAATCATCTCGAAAAATTTTCAAATTTTTATACGTTATAGAAAAAGAAGTTCTCAACAACTTTTTGTGAAGGAAACTTTTCCAAAATCATCCCAAAAAAGCTTGTAGAAAATAAAGAAAGGGTGAACATCACCGAAATACCCAGTCTTGGCAGTTTTAAACAGTCTGGAAATGAGGCTGTCGTACTACTCATATCAAGTCCAAAAATTCTGAAATTAAAATATGTAAAATTTCATGATGTTTGGAACAACTTTCATGAATAAAGTGTTGGAAATTCGGATCACAAAAGTCTCCATAAAAATAACAAAATGAAGGGGTACAAAGGATCCGAAATAGGGTTTTCCAAAACAAGAGTAAAAATTTGGTTCCAATTGAAAAACTACGAAACTTAAACCATAGCCATTTCCTAAAGACTAAAATTAAGGATGTTACAGTATTCTAGTTCAACCCGTTCGGCAGACCGAGCTACAAGTTTGTAGGAAATAGGGGAAGACCTTCGATGTCATGACCTGCGGTCATCGGGGGTTATTGTTGCGACGTCCTAAGCTCGTCGCCGTCCCGTTTCTTTCATCTTGTCAATCATGAACGTGCGGAAACATGTACAAACTAACTTCCGGACAACATAACAAACAAACAGCCAGGAAAATACCATACAGAACACACTACTTCCATATTGCCTTAGTACATTTACAAGCCCTTTTTCTTTTCTATGGGCACTCTTTGTTTACATCATCCTTCTATCCAAAAACATAAGCCGAAGGATTCCTATCTCATCTAGTAAGGCTACAGTTCCTAAATTGATACACCATGACGAAGAGGAGGTGAGACGTCCATACTTACAAATTTGAAAGACAATAGAGTGAGTAGGAGACTTAGTAAGTAAAATCACTAATCCTGAGTTAGGAGAACGTCTCGTCATTGAACCCAACATACGAACATCACTCGCACCACAGCATTAATGGCAGATCAATAGCAATACTATTATTGTACCTCGACTATATGCATGTGATCAATTCTGGTTTACTGTCAAGGCACGATTTACCTTTGGCTTATCAATAAGCTTAATAGCAACACACATCAACATGCATAAAAGATTCATTAACCGTCTCACACGGTTCTTCCCAAACTTTCGAGGGCTTCCTGCCTTAAGCTGGGCATCCAGAATCCATCGGCATCCCATATTCTCAGGGGCTTCCAGCTTCAAGCGAGGCATCCAGAATCCACCGGGCAACATCACCAAAATCCATTGGTGATAGCTATCTCCTTTATGTGACCACACAACAAACATTCGTGCAAGCCAGATTCTTGTCTTTGTTTCTTAGCCATTGCATATACAATGCCCGTGGGTATACTCAAACAAGTGTGTGTGTCAACCCTCACTACATTATATGTCGGGAACAATCCTTGGTTCATGGCTTGAACTGAATGCCTAGTGCCAATCCTCACACCAAGCAAGACTTGGAACCAGCATGCCTCAATGCCGACCAAGGCCTTGCGACTTGGTTTATCTCGCTTTAGCGTTGATTCCAAGCCGAGTGAACCTCAACCCTATCCCTAGGCATGAACACACTCAAACATGCCACATGAGCAAATCATACAAAAGCATTCCTCTTCATACTCACGACAAAGTACGGGTGAGCACATGTCCAAATTCAACAATGCAGCATATTGCCCTAGCCAAGGGTTAGTAATTTCACTTACCTAAGGATGAATTAAAGATCTTGGTCGAGAGAGAGAGTGTGTGTATGGCGTGCAAGGGAAGCAAAAGTGAGCCAAAGTATGGATTTGAAAGAGGGAGTGCTTCTATTTATAAGCTCTACTTGCTTCTTCTCAAAGTCAAATCTTTTTGCCATCATTACCAAATCTTCCTTCATTAAATACTCAAGATATGGTCATGATGGGGTTTGGATTTTGTCACATGGTTCTTGCTTAGCCTGCGTTCCAAGCTAAATCTCATGCCAATGATTACCAAATCTCTTCTTGGCCACCTAAAAGGGTGATTCTTCCTCTTCATTAAATGCCCACATTGATTGCCTAAGGTAACTTACCACCTAAGTTGCCACCTAAATCCTTGTCACCCGAGTTCCTTGCCAACTAAGTTGCTGAGTCACCATATTCATTTAATGACTAACATCCAAGGATCATTATGTGAGCATGAGAGAGAAGTTTATACAATGATGTAGAAGACAACTAAGCATATGACTCACCCTCCCTCATTTAATGTCTTGATTTGGTGTAATCATGAGCTTTGGATTTAATTTTATCTCTAGCTTGCTCTCCAAGATAAGCCCTTATCTCTAGAATCTTCTATTTTGTCTATTTGCAAAGGAATAAGGCAAATATGAAAACTAAGCTAAAGGAAATGTTAACTTGGTTGGGTATGAGTTCCTTGTGTCTATCCACGATCGACCATGCCAACTAAACTAAGGTTCGTAGTCGAGTCACAATCGGAAGTGGCGGGTCTTGGCCAAACTTGTTTTGAATGACTAAGTCAGTGGCCCATGTCGAGGGCATAATGGCCGGCATTGACTGAGTGCGTGGCTTGGCATATCGGGCACACAGCCAATGCATGGCTTGGCGTAGGGCCTGTCCACCTGGTTCTCGACCTAGACGGACATAGGGTTAGGTCGCTGGCGGTGCAAATCGGGCGTGTGGCCCATAATTGGGGTTATGGCCTATACATATTAGGGCGCATGGTCCTTCCACGCATGTCCACAGTGGTGACAGGCATATGGCCGACGCTTGGGCTAGCCTTTGGCCTTACGGAAGAGTCCAAGTTTGGCACATGGCCGGCTCGTGGCTTGGCATATGGCCCAATGTACACAGCTTAGGCACATGACCCATTCAACAATATTATCAAACCAATCTGCAACTAACCACAATCGGTCTGTGACCCCTCCAAGTATGCCATGGTCACTCCATGGCCAAGCATACTTGATCCGCGGATCGATCCTCAGTTGTCATGTGGTTGTGTGGGACCGATCGTTCCATGACCAATACACGGTCGCATGGATCGATCCATGGTCGTCCGCGATCGGTACACAACCGTGCAGAATCACTTGCGATCGAAATAAGACCACGTGGAATCGATCCATGATCGTCCATCAATCCGTGATGGTACAGGATCATCCCATGACTAACCCTTATGGTTAAGAAGTCGATCTAAGGACAAATAGCTTGGGTCACTTGTATCACATCCCGATTTTTGGGCTTAGGAAGCCGTAGGTAAATTGTAATATCCTCAATTTTAGTCCTTGGGAAATGGCTATGGGTTAAGTTTGATGATTTTTCAATCAGAACTAAATTGTTTCATCTTGTTTTGGAAAACCCAGTTTTGGATCCTTTGTATCCCTTCGTTTTGTTATTTTTGGGAAGACTTTTATGATTCGAATTTCCAAACGCTTTCTTCTTGAAAGTTGTTCCAAACATCTTAAAGTTATACATACTTTAATTTAAGAATTTTTGGAGTTGATATGAGTGGTATTATGGCCTCATTTTTTCGAATTGTGTGAAAATGCCCAAAATAGGTATTTCGGTGATGTTCACACTGTCTTTATTTTCTACAAGCTTTTCTAGGCTGAGTTTGGAAAAGTTTCCTTCACAAAAGTTGTTGAGAACTTCCTTTTCTATAACGTATATAAATTTGGGAATTTTGAGATGATTTGGATTCTGGACAGAGCTTAATTTTAGAAATAAGAATTCTGTTCCAGTGAACTATTTTTAGTCTATTTTTGAGCTACTAAAAATAGTGTTTACAGAAAGATTCCGAATTTGTGTTCTTCACTAGAAATGTTTGCTAAAGCCTTGTTTATGACATATCTGAATTTGAGAATTTTCGGAGTTCATTTACTATATTTTCAAGTTCAATTTTGTGAACAATGCAAAGCTATTCGATTTTGTCAGATTTCAAAGATTCAGCATTTTCTACATGAGAATGTTGGAATTTTGACTTGATGTCTTCTGATAATTTAAAGTACACGTTCTGATCTTTCAAATGAGATATTTGATGCTTTGATTGGAGGTCGGCCTAGGGGGAAACCGAGAGAGAAAACCAAGTTTGGAAATGAATGGCCAAGGATGAAGCTTGTTCAAGAAGCCTAATTAAATGATCTTGACTTTGGAGTCCCTATCATGATGACATGCATTAATTGGCCATTATTGTTCTTGACTTTGGAGGCCACTCTCATAATGGCTTGTATTAATTGCTTGAACTTTGGTGGTCTTTCATGATGGCTTGCAAGGTAAGCGATGACCTCATGTTCCGATGACACGTGCGCTTACCTCATCCAAACTTTGGCCCCAAGTTTTGCCTCTATAAATAGAAAGAAGGCCATTCGGCCAAGGGAGAGAGAAAAAGAGAGAGAGGAAGAGCCTTACATGAAGCCTCCCCATCTTCCTCTTGCTCACGCCACCTTCCTCTTTCTCAAGCCGTCGCCACTTTCTTTCTTGTTTCCTTGCCGAGAGAAAAAAGAAAAGAGAGCTTGCCAAGTGCCCTTGTTTCTCTAGTGTTTGGCCTCTAGGAAGCCTTATGCAAGACCCTTGTATTCGTGTTTAAGCCCGAGAACCACCAAGAATCGTCCGAGAGTCGCCGAGACTCACGTGTCCTTCACATGCCTCGTTTTCTCTAGTTCTTGTTTAATTGTTGTGTAAGTGAATTCCCTAATACCAGGAAAGGATGTTGAGATGCATTGTGACGTGGTTTGCTTAGACCGTTTCTCGGTTGTTTGGTTGGTCGTAGTTGGTTCATTTCTCGGTTTGACCATGTTTCATGTTTGATATTGTTTTGAGATAGAACCGAGCCTTGGTTGGTAAAGTGTGCATGATATGGCCATGCGTGATGTTCTCTTGTTTGAACTTTGCTATTGATCTTCCATCGATGCGGGTGTGGTAAGGGCCGACTTATGTTAACGGCGATCAATATATCCTTGCTTGATATTAGTGTTTCAATTGCTAAGTCTCCCTGACTCATCCCCCATTTTTTCCTCTCAGGTCCATAGGATGGTCGAACGGACTGCGGCAACAGGGAGAGGTTGAGCCATGTTGGAGTTTGGGAAAAATTAGGAGTGGTGAATCTGAAGTAGTGGGCTTAGGATAACCAAGCCACTTGTTATTGTTGTGTAAATGGCTAAATTCGACTAAGTTGGCTGGTAAAATATGTTTGCATGTCCTGTAAATACAAGGTTTGCTCATGATGATGTTGTCTTAATCCCGCTATTATTTTTAATGTGATTGTCCCAAGATATGCTTCCGCTTGTGTTTAAAGAAAGATAATAATGAATGGGACGTCACGTATATGACTATGAGGTAGGGGTGTTACAACTTGTATGGTCATTGGATTAATTCACTACCAATTCCTTTGATCATTCTAGGGCCGATATTTCGATTATACCATAACTGATCCCTTGGTTACCCTTTTGACCGAGTTGATCGGTTCATGACCTATCTTTCAATTAGTCCATGGCTAATTTCTCCCACAATCTGTACACCAGTCGTGTAGCCATTCTGTATAGCCAAAATCGTGGATGTCACATTCGATACCTTTTATTTCATCACTCAAAGTAGCCCAACTGCTAGAGGAAGGGTACATGAATTATTTAGCAACCGTGGTGGACATGACCATGGAAAAACCAATGTTAGAAGATATCGTCGTGATGCGAGATTTTATCAATGTATTTTCAAAGGAATTACTAGGATTGCCCCTGGAAAGGGAGATAGAATTCGTCATCAAGTTAGCTCCTGGAACAGAGCCTATTTCCAAGGCCCCCTATTGAATGGCTCTGTCAGAACTGAAGGAACTGAAGGTGCAGATGCAAGAGTTTCTTGATAAAGGGTTCATTCTCCCTAGTGCATCCACATGGAGAGTGCCAGTCTTGTTTGTGAAGAAGAAAGATGGATCGTTGTGTCCATACATTGACTATCGAGAACTCAACCAAGTAACGATCAAGAACAAGTATCCATTATTGAGGATTGACGACTTATTTGATCAACTTCAAGGAGTGTCGGTATTTTCCAAAATAGACTTGAGAACGAGATACCATCAGTTGAGAATCAAGAAAGGGATATTCCGAAGACAGCGTTTCGAACGCGTTACAGCCACTGCGAGTTTACAGTGATGCCATTTGGTTTAATCAATACCCTAATTGCTTTCATGGATTTAATGAATCGAGTGTTTAAGGCATACTTGGATCAGTTCGCCATAGTGTTAATTGATGACATACTGGTGTACTCGAAGAGGTGGTTTTGGTTTTTGCAAATTTCTATTGGTTGATGATTTATTCTTTCAACTCAAGATTTCTGGAATTACTTCATTACTTTTAAGAAATTCCTTGTTTTAAATCGAAGTTTTCTAGGTTTGCATTTTATCAAAGGATTTTCAATATTTTCAAAATTTCACAAACTCTCCATTTTGGCTTTGAAAATTTTTGTGATTACTTTGATTAAGTTCTTTGGATAGAAGATTATCCCAATCCAAATGTGTAGTCTTACTTTCTAGTATTACTACTTACTTGGATTCTTCTGAACAAATGAATTTGTTGAATCTCGAAGTCTAAAGATCATCTTATTCACTTCTCAATCGGCATGATCTTTACAAGCGAGAGGAAAGACAACTTGATTTCTAGCTCATCAATGTATTCATCCACGACAATCAACATGGAATGAAAGGTGCAGCAAAAGCAATGGTCGTGATGAATAAGCAAATGGTTGATGTGATCAAACATGGATCAGCAACTCAAACATCAGAAAAAAACTTCATGTTCGAGCAACTAAAGAAGAACAGACCATCAGCTCCACCTGCTCCTGCTATTGACATATCCAGAGAAGACTTGCACTATTGCTTGAAGCTATTCACTTCATACATTATGCATCATCTTATCTGAAATTTATGATTATTTCTTCTTGCGTGATAGTTAAAGAGATTTGCGATCAACTTCAAGTCACATTTGAAGGAACCAATGGAGTGAGAGAAATGAAAAGGAACATCTTACTTGGAGATTATGAGATATTCATTATGAAGCCATATGAAGATATCAAATGAATGCTCATATGCCCCAACGACATCCTAAGTGGACTTGCCGATCATGGCAAGATTTACACAAATGAGGAACATGCAATCAAGATTCTTTAAGCACTACCACAAGAATGAGTTCATGTGAAAATCATCAATTCATGAAGCTCAAAGATTTCAACACTTGATATTAGATGAGCTTATCGGAACTCTCATGGCTTACAAAAACGAATCCAAACTCAAGCTGCGGAAATCCAAAGGTAAAAAGTTTATTGCTTGTAAAACTAACACTTTTTGTGTAGACTTTGGAGGATCAGCTCCAACAACAACAACAACTATGATAATGACGACGATGATATGGCATCGTTGATTCAAGAGCTCCTAAGGTTCTTGAAGAAAAATAAGGAATTCAAAGGCAATCATATCATCTATCCAAAGTTCATAAAGAGGAAATTTGGAAAGAAAATGCATTAAGCAAATCGGAGTGGAAATCAGCCAATATTAGCAATCAGCTCAAAAATCACCAGAAGCAAATATCGGCACATGTTGTTTTTCTATAGAATATTACCGAATCTAATCATATCCAAATCCTGATGCTATCAATGAAGGATTTCAAGTAAGGATTCATAAAATTCATATTCAAAGGTATGGTATTTACTAAATATCTACTTTAGGTAAGAATATCAAAATTTCATGTTTATACTCTAACTTGCCTTGCAAATTTTTTTATGGATTTATCATGATTATTGATGATACTTGCTGAGTTGTTGATGATTATATATGATTAATATCTATAATGTTTCCAATCATATATATAAGACATTGCATGCATTTGTTGCAAAACATGACATGTGTAATGCTTGTATAGGATAGAAGCATCAACATCTCCTTTTGCAGATGATTCTAGCACTATATTTTATATTTTCATTGCATATGAAACTTTTTTTGCTTAATGAAAATCCTCTTGATGTTGAGAGCAATCATTACATGCTTTCGTATATTTGGTTGCAAGTGCTACATTGTCGAAAATATTGATGATGGTTTGGTTAGTTCAAACCAAGAGCTCATGAAGGTATATTTCTTGATTATTCTACTTCTAGCAAAACATATCGTGTATTTGATAAAGTTTTGCAGGAAGTGAAAGAATCAATAAATATCAGGTTTGAAGATCAGTTGAAAGATGCACAAGCTAATGATGATGAAGAACGAGTGCTACTGCCTATACCAACTGATGATATCTATCAAGATCAGCAACCTGAAGCATCGAGTTCGAAATATTGACATTGCCAAAGGATTGGAGATACAACTCAAGTCATCCTAAAGATCAAATCCTCGAAGATATTGATAAAGGAGTGATGATCATATGATGATTCAAAGAGCTAATGTTTGTAGAGCAACCACATGAGGCAAATATCCAAACAAAACCAATAACATGTTTCAACTCTAGAAAGCACTTTATAGACTCAAACAAACACCAAAATCGTGATATGAAAGGTTATGTACTTTTCTTGTTGAAAATGAGTTTGAGAAAGGTAAAGTTGACACATTGCCATTCATAAAGAGAAATGATGATCATATTTTGTTGATTCAAATATATATATCATCTTTGGATTAACTAATAATATATTGTTCAAGGAATTTGCAAATATCGCGAAGAGCAAACTTGAAATGAGTATGATGAAAGAATTGAGCTTCTTCCTTGGTGACAAACCAAAGCTGGTGTTGACACCTATTTTTAAATTTGCCCAAAATTAATTGCATAAAATTTAGGAATTAATTTTTTTAGTTCCTAAAACACAAAAATATTTCTATTTAAATGCATTGCATGTAAAAATAGGCATATTTGCATTAATAGGGTCTATTAGAATGTCTAATTAAAAGAAAATTAAAAAATTTGAATCGAGTCGGGGCCAGTCGGGGGGCTAGGCCGACTGCCCATTTGTTTTTTCTCTCTCGCTGGCCCTCCTTCCCCGGCCCGCTCCTTTCTTTTTCTTTCTTTTCCTTTCCTTCCCTCGCGTGGGCCCAGCTTTCGTTTTCTTTCTTTTCCCCCTTTTTTTTTTTCTGACTGGTTGGGCTGCCCGTGACCCTTCCTCTCTTCTTCTTCTTCCTCAAGCCATCTCTGTCTCTCCCTGTTCCCCTCTGTTGCGGCTGCAAAATGACGAGTGCCTCGAGCACGGCGCCCCATCCCCATCCTCGGCGAGGGAGGCCCGGACGAACCACGCCACAAGGACTGGCCTTAATGGCTGGGCCCGCCCTCCCCGATTTTTCTTCCTCCTCTCCCTTTCCTTCCTCTCCTCTCTGCTGTGACTGTACTCTCTTCTGCACCGCACCTATGGTCGGAGTTCACAGCCGCAGGGCCGGCAGCCGCCATCGCCCAACGATAGGGAGTTTAACAAAGGCCCAAGGCCACTATAAACCAGAGAAAGAGAGAGAGGGCCGCAATTTTCAAAAAAAAAAAAAAAATAGAGCAGAGAGAGATCGAGAGAGAAAAGAGAGAAAATCGAGAGAGAGAACGTGATTGAAGCCCCTCGCCGGGAAAATAGCAACCCCCATCGCCGCGGAAGAAGCCGATGCCCGGGTCGGCCATTTTCTAGAGAGAGACACGCAGAGAGTCGGGCGAAAAAGAGAGAGAGACACAGAGAGGAGAGAGAGAGAGAGAGAGAGAGAGAGAGAAAGAGTCTGATCGAGGTCACGCCGAGCCAAAAAGTGAACCAGCGCAGGTCGTCGACGCTTTAGACCCCGGCCGAGACCATCCGAACACGCTGACAACCGGTGAGCCCTGGCCGAGAGCCTCCTCCTCGCTTTCCCCTTGTTCGCGGGATTAGCCTCGGCCGGGATTCGCGCTGCCGCTTTCCGCGCGAATCCTCGCCCATATCGACGCCGGTCGTGGGCCCAGGTCGCCGCCGGAGGTGAACCTGCATCACGGAGTCGAACGAGTTGTCGTGGAGGTCAAAACCCGTTTTAAGCTGCTTCGCCAGGTGTTCGGTAAAAAATGTCCCAATGAAGCCGGTTTAATTTGGTCGCCACCGGCGAATCGACGGGTTGGACGGGCGTCCCGCCACCGGGAAAGGTGAGTCGGGGCTTGTAGGAGAGGCCTGTGCCATGGCCTGGTTGTCCGGCGAGGTCGCTGGATTTCACCGACGAGGCCCCGCTAAGGCCGAGCCGCTCCCGATCAAACCTATCCGTAGACCGGGTTCGACCGGGTTTGTAATCAAATAGGGTCTGCTCGACCGGCCGAACTGGCCCTATTTTTTTTTTTTTTTTCAGTGGGACCGAGATCCTACCAGGGCTCGATCCGGTCTAGACCCGAGTCAATGACCCGGTCGACCCTTTGGGACCGGGTCGGATCCGGAAATCCGACCGATCAACGAGATGGGCTAGGTCCGTTGACCCGGTCGGATCGACCCGGATCCGAATCCCGACTTCGACCCGGTTTATTATATTATATTTCATTATTTTATTTTATTTTATTTTTAAAAATAATTATAAAATTTAAAATTTAAAAAAAATTAAAAAGTTTTTTATTTATTTTTTAAAATTATTATTAAATTTAAAAAAAAAAAAAAAATTCAAAATTTTTTTTCTTATTTTCTTATTTCGCCTTTTTATTTTAAAAAAATTTTAAAAAAAATTAAAAGAAGATTTCCTTTTTCTTTTCTTATTTCGTTTTTTTTATTTATTGTTTCAAAAATATTTTTTTTAAAAAAAAATCTATAAAAAAATTCTTTTTTATATGTGACTTATCTGAATGTTCTAATCCTTTATAATTACGCATGTTGTTATAATTGCATAATTTTTCATGTTGAAATTAGATAAGCCCAAAATCTCATGGTAATATGTGGCATGTTTTATTACCGTAGCGTTGTTATTTCGCATGTTTTTTAATACAATTGCATGAGTTGTTTTACTTTTGAATGTCATCCGACTTACCTAGGATTAGAACCCTAGGGCTGCATATTTACATGATCTGCTAATCGCTTTCTTATTATGCACTCGCTTGATCACCTCACATGTTAGGAGAAAGGTCCTAAAATTAATCCAAACCGCTTTGACAAATGTTTTTAAAAATGAACAGGGTGAAATGGTACCGAAAGGGCATTAGTTATCCAACTAGTGTAACCAAGTCCCCCGAACTCGGTTAATCTCTGGTTCGAGGAATAGGGTGATTCTCCCGTCACCTTATTTGGGTTTCTAATCGACCCACCCAAATCGATTAGTGGCGACTCCCTCGCATGTAAATCACCTACATATGTTAAACACTTAAACCCTAAGTCGCGATACAAAGATGGGCTTGGGAGAGCCCGAGTTAAGTCTTAAACCTAGACTTAGTGCGTGCAGTACGACGCCTTTGTGAGTCGGAGGTCAGGTCGCGACAGCTGGCCATTCATATTCCAAAAAAATATGCTAAAGAATTGGTAAAGAAATTTGGGATGGAAAGTTGCAAGAAATATGATACGCAAATGGCACCATCAACCAAATGTGACAAAATTGAGAAAGGTATGTTCTTGATGTACTTACTATCTTGCAAAGATTATCATATTTTCCATTAAAAAAATGCAGGTAATATGAAAATCTACCCATGCGAAGTTAAAAAATTCTTCAAAAACAGCAGTAGCAGCAGAAAATTTCGTAAACAGCAGCCTTTGCTCCTGTTTAACGTATAGATTATGCTATCTTCAAAGGTCTGAAAATTCTGCTATATGCATTCAAATAACAAGTTATTAGACATATCAAAATGCTTTGAATGATACAAACAAGCCCTCAAAGCTTCCTATTAAACGTTGTGTAGTTTCTTGATTGAAATGCTTATAGATGCTACTCTTATTTATTCAAAAGCTAGGGCACATTATACATTACTTGAGATATTGTGCTATTAACATAATTTGTGCAAGAGTTTGATGAGTTCTTGAAGATTGAAATCAAGACAAACTTAATTGAAGAACTCGAATCTTATTCTCAAATGTCAAAAGTAAAGATCATGAGGAT
Organism: Syzygium grande; assembly: GCA_024733475.1. NCBI lineage: Eukaryota > Viridiplantae > Streptophyta > Magnoliopsida > Myrtales > Myrtaceae > Syzygium > Syzygium grande. Next base: position 4,758,364 of record JAMXDD010000010.1, on the reverse strand, counting down.
GGTGCTGCTACAAGTAGAAGCAAAGTCTTCTATTTAGCAATCACAAAGAAGTAATATCAACTTTGAAAATGGAGATATCAGCATTGAAATCAGCAGAGAAATCGTGACAGCACCAATGAAAGTTGAAACAGGAGGCAACGCAGAAGATGTTTGGAATTATGAAAATTTTTGAACCCCGATGAAAGCTATTCGCAAGAACTATTATGATGATTGAGGGAGGAAAACAAAATGATGAAGAGCAACAAGAGGAAAAATGCAAAAGAAATAGGAAAATCATGATCATATCAAAGAAGTAATACATAAGAAAGAGCAAAGATCAAGTATGGGCAAATCTTGATGAACTTGAGCTTAATGCAATCTGAATCTTGATTATCATTTTGAAGATTGAAGAAAAGGTGAATAAAGAGGTAAAACTTGCTAATATCTACATAGTACTGTTAGTCCATCTTCTATATCTCTTACATTTGGTCATTGTGTTGATATTGATGATATTGATAATCATGAAGTAAGATAATTGTTCATGACATGTGCGAATAATGATGATATTCTCTGCATGTTGATGATGATTGCATTCTTATGATAATGATCTTAAAAAGTGATAGCACGTAGATAGGGGAAGTAACATTGTTCTTGTTAATATTTCATATCAATTGTTAACATGTTGTCTCTCAATGTTTATCTTTGAATAGGATTTCATGATTAAATGCTTTTTTCATGATTTTTTTTTTGTATTATCACGAATTCTAAATTGTCTTTATTATTACTTGATGATTATCATTATGTGGAGACACCGAAATTTACTAGTACAAATTGTTGAAAGTATCCGAACTTGTTTGAGCAGATCTTTATATTCCCTTCACAATATCATATTTTTCATTAAAGGGAGAGAGTTACTAAGACTATACGCATCTATGTTCTTTAATATACATATTTGTTAATGCATATGATGTTTGATCTACCGAACACAAGCTTCATTGCACATCTTTCTATTCGTGTGAGCATGTCGAATATGGGGAGAAATTAGATTGTGAGAAATAAACTAAATTGCATATATACATTATTAGAGCTTTTTTGATTGTGACAAAATAGGGGAGAGATTTAGTGAATATGCATATGTGATTGGAGGAGCATTAGTTCACATGATATATGTTCATTCCTATTTGAAACTCATGTGACTAAGTAACTTGTGTAGAAACATGAGCTATTGTTAATTGCTATTCTTCATTCATAAGGTCCCTAGTTGCCATCTCCTGTTTATATTCACTGAATGTATTGATATTTGGAGATTGCATTGTTTGCTTCGTATCCCTGAACTAAATTCATATTTTTGGCAAAATAAGCAAATGTTTTTACTTTTCATGCACACAAAATTCAATATCTTTTATTGCGTGTTAAGACATTTGCATATTTAGAAGATTGTTTTGTCATCATAAAAAAGAGGAAGATTGTTGGAAAAATCATCAATGTGGTGATTGTTATGAAAATTCCCTATGTTATTTTGAATATGACAAAGACAATCAAAGACTACTAATGTGTGTATTGGTTGAGCATTACCAAGTGATATGCACAAGCTGAGATGCAAATGTTTGTCATAAACAGCACCAAGACATTCTCGGTATGAGGAGTGCTCTACCATTGTTAAGAGACACTGTCGATTTCTAAGGTGAACAAGATATTGGGTAGTTGAAGATGTCTACAAGCTGATAGGATCTTCGGATAAGGTGAACCTCTTGAATGACCTTGATTGAGGGTGAACAAGCCGAGAAGAACAAGGATGTTCTTGATGGCTTGGAGGTATAAAGATCAAGTGAACAGTTAAATGAACCTAGTGATGGTGAACAAGCTTAGAATGAGAATGTTTGGTAAAGCTTAGAATAGCCATGAAGATGAACAGCTTAGTAGAGTCAAAATTATCAATATGCTTGGATTGACAAGAAATATCAACATCGATATTGGGTGAGAGCAGCTACTTTATACAAATGAGGTGAAAGATTGTGATGATCTTTAAGGACTACATGATATCCATGGTGTAATCCATTGGAAGGAGATCGCAAGATGTCCTAGTACGTTATTCCGTAAACAGCACCAATAGACCTAAAGATTAGCTTATCGACGATATTTGTGTCGATCTTTTGAGACATCAGGTCATTGGTGATATTGGGTTAGCGAACGTTTGAGGATGTTCGAGATTATAGCCGTTGAAGGGTGGAAATGTGCAACGAGAAGATCAAGAAGTCTATCGGGGAATAGGAGCAAGCGTCTGTCGAAATGTCAGAATAGTTAGCATAGGGAATAGTAGCTGCAGAACCTATTTTCAAGTAGCCTGCAAATGTTCAGGATAAAGAGCTGTATGGGCAGCTCCATCTCTGAACAGCAGCACCAACGGATCTCTAACGGTCAGTTGATCTTCCGAAGCTTCTCCAATGGGAAGATTGAAGATATTTATTTAAGAGAAGACCTTATAGGCCAAAAAGATAGAGAGCACAATGTAGAATCCCAATATTTGCTCTGAGCTGCTATCCTTGTTAATATTATTATGTTCTCTTGAAAGATATTCGCTATGATAATCTTGCCATATAGTAATCATGTAAAAGATCAAGTGTACAAGAGTAAATGCAGTAGCTGAGTCCTGATAGTCCTGATAGTGCAATCCAACCCATCTTGTGGCTATTAATCTAGAGAGTGGATATAGGCTTGGGGATAAAATCAAACTACTATATATCTGCTTGCAATTCTTTTATATCTTCACTATTAGCATTACCTAATCTTTGTCATCACGATTTATCAAACAGCAGCACACAATTGATTTCTACAAACTGTTTATGTCAATACTTGAAGTTGAACTTGTTATATTTCAAAAATATTTTTTTACAGTTCTCAAACAACCTATTCACCCTCTCTTTAGGTTGTATTATTAGCCCCAACACAAACAATATGATCAGCAAAGTGGCTTGCACACAGCAAGACTCCGTAACAAAATCGAGCAAAAATTTCAGTCCCATGCTAGTTCAATAAAATGGGTATAACTTTGTCAGTACAAATCGAAATGACCCGATTTCATAGCTAAAAGAATGAAGACTTCTAGATCTACAACTTTTATGTTTTGAGTTTTTTCAGATAAGCGCTGTACAATTGTTGGTTCAGTATGGAAGTGGACGGTCATGAGTGATCAAGATGTGGAACAGGATAGGAACTTCAATGGATGCTCTTCTAGGCCTTCAAGGAAGTTGAAATGGCATCAATTCTTCTAGATTGGTGGCTGCAACTCTTCAAGGATGTAGACTTGAAAAGCTTTGATTCTTCAAGGACGGAGTGAAAACTCTTCTAGGTCCTCAATCAAAATTTTATGCAATAAAAATACCATTACATAACTCATAATCTATCTAATTCATATTACTTTCAAAATACGAGTTTACAAACTCGCCGAAGAGATTGAACCATTCACTTTAAATGCCTAAGAGCAAATAGCAAATGTTACCCGAATCGTCGAACTCGTGATCTTGTCAAATGAGCAAAAAATAACGTCAAAATCAACTAAAACGCTACCTCAACTACGAATTGGTTAAACCAAACTTATTCACTAACAAAATGACTCTTACTCACTAATAAAACTCTTGTTCGAAGCAAATATCAAAGCTATTTGTAATGCAGAACTTTAGAGCGAAACTTTAGAATTTTGCTTTGACTAAATCAATACTCCAAATTGATTTTCATCAAATCCTATTGCTCCACAGTACCCTAATATATCATCTCTATGGAATTCCTCAACTTAACAACTCAAAAATCGAGCCTTGCAGTTCAAGTTTCACCACATTTCAAATTTGTTCCATAATTCCAAAAACTACTCCTATTAGATGAACAAATGGCTTAAATCCTCATTGGGCATTATGAATCGTATTAAATCATGCTTGGTGAGATCTCCGTAATGTGCACCCCATCCCTTTTTCCTTTCCCTTTGTTCTTTTTTCCTTTCTTCTTTTTCTATCTTCTCTATTTCACTCGCTCTCTCACCCTCTATATCCAGATCTCTTTTCCCTATCTTTCTCACTAGCCTCCCCCCATGCCCCTGCCCCCTCTCCCCCCCTCTCTTCAGTCAATTAGTGTTGTTGTTCTCTCCTTTTTATAAAGACTAATTCACTCCTTTCCACTTTTCTTTTTCTTTTTCTTTTTGCTTTTTCCCCTGCTTTGACGTCAATTATGGCACGGTGTGTGACAGCAAACAAGTCTACAAAATGGTACAATTGAGGGTCAAAAATTGAAGTCTTTGGTTGCTTATTTGGCCCGTCTCAGTCTCTAGTGTAGTCCAAGGTCAACTACTTGAACAATATAATTGGTAAAGGCCAAAAGTACACTACAAGTGCCATAACTTGTGTCTACAAATTGGAATGACTTTAGTGCCATAAACTTTTTTTTTGGATCACTTTAGTATCAAGTCAGAGAAAAACGATTACTTAAGTGTTATAACTTTTTTTGGATCACTTTAGTGCTAAAATTTTTGAAAAAGATCACTTAAGTGCTAAAATTTTTGAAAAATGATCATTTAAGTGCTAAAATTTTTTAAAACGATTACTTAAGTGCCAATCTCCGGCGAGACTCCGGCCAAATCTTTTCAGAAAATTAATAAAAAAATGCCACGTTAGATTTCCGGCGAAAAAATTGTATACGGCACAGAAATTGGCATTTAAGTGATCGTTTTCAAAATTTTAGCACTTAAGTGATCGTTTTCAAAATTTTTAACACTAAAGTGATCCAAAAAAAGTTATGGCACTAAAGTGAGCGCCATACACAAGTTATGGCATTTGTTGTACTTTTGCCATTGGTAAAGTGACTTGCACACACCGAGACTCCGCAACAAAATCGAGCAGAAATTTCAATTCTGTGCTAGTTCAGTAAAATGGACTTAACTTTGTCGATACAAATTGGAATGACCTAATTCCAAAGCCAAAAGAATTAAGACTTCCGGATCTACAACATTTATGTTAGGAGTTTTCTAAGATAAGTACTGTAGAGCTTTTGGTTCAGTATAGAAGTGGATGGTCGTGAATGGTCAAGATGTGGAATAGGATAGGAACTTCAATGGATGCATTTCTAGGCTTTCAAGGAAGTTTATACGCATCCACTGAAGTTTAAATGGCATCAATTCTTCTAGATTGATGGCTGCAGCTCTTCAAGGATGCAAACTTGAAAAGTTCAAGGACAGAGTGAAACTCTTCTAGGTGCTCGATCAAGATTTTATGCAATAAAAATACCATTACATAACTCATAATCTATCTAATTCATATCACTTTCGAAATACGAGTTTACAAACTTGATGTAGAGATTGCACCATTCACTTAGGAATACCTATGTGCAAATAACAAAGGTTACCCGAATTGTTGAACTTGTAATCTTATCAAATAAGCAAAAAATAACGTCAAAATCAACTAAAATGCTACCTCAACTACGAACCGGTTAAACCAAGCTTACTTGCTAACAAAACAACTCTTACTCACTAACAAAACTCTTGTCCGAAGCAAATATCAAAGCTATCCACAACACGGAGCTTTAGAGTGTAGCTTTAGAATTTTGCTTTGACTAAACCGTTACTCCAAATTGATTTTCGTCAAACCCTATGGCTCCACAACACCCTAATATATCATTTCTATGGAATTCCTCAACTTAACAACTCAAAAATCGGGCCTTACAGTTCAAGTTTCATAGTTTGAATTTGTACCATAATTTCATAAACTACTCCTATTAGACCAACAAATGGCTTAAATCCTTATTGGGCATTGCGAATTGTATTGAATCCTGCTTGGTGAGATCTCCATAACGTGCACTCCTCCCCTTTTTCGTTTCCCTTTTTTCTTTTTTCCTTTATTCTTTTTCTCTCTTCTCTGTTTCACTCCCTCTCTCACCCTCTGTGTTCAGATCTCTTTTCCCTATCTTTCTCACGAGCCTCCCCCCTTCTGTCAATTAGTGTTGTTGTTCTCTCCATTTTTTTCAAGACTAATCCACTCCTTTCTACTTTTCTTTTTCTTTTTCATTTTTCGCCTGCTTTGACGTCAATTCTTGCACGGGGTGTGACAGCAAACAAGTCTACAAAATGGTGCGAATTAAGGGTTGGAATTGAAGTCTTTGGTTGCTTGTTTGGCTCCTCTCATTTACTAATGTAGCCCAAGGTCGACTACTTGAACAACATAATTGGTAAAGTGACTTGCACACATCGAGACTCCATAACAAAATCGAGCAGAAATTTCAGTATGTGCTAGTTTGGTAAAATGGGCTTAACTTTGTCGATACAAATCGGAATGACATGATTCCAAAGCCAAAAGAATTAAGACTTCTGGATCTACAACTTTTATGTTTTGAGTTTTCTAAGATAAGTATTGTAGAGCTGTCGGTTTAGTATGGAAGTGGACGGTCGTGAACGACTAGGATGTGGAACAGGATAGGAAGTTCAGTGGATGCTCTTCTAGGCTTCCAAGGAAGTTTAAATGGCATCAATTCTTCTAGATTGATGGCCACAACTCTTCAAGGATGCAGACTTGAAAAGCTTCAATTCTTCAAAGACGAAGTAAAAACTCTTCTAGGTGCTCGATCAAGATTTTATGCAATAAAAATACCATTACATAACTCATAATCTATCTAATTCATATCACTTTCGAAATACGAGTTTACAAACTGGAGGAAGAGATTGCACCATTCACTTTGGAATGCCTAGGAGCAAACAACAAAGGTTACCCGAACCGTCAAACTCGTAATCTTATCAAATAAGCAAAAAATAACGTCAAAATCAACTAAAACGCTACCTCAACTACGAATCGGTTAAACCAAGCTTACTCGCTAACAAAACGACTCTTACTCACTAATAAAACTCTTGTCCGAAGCAAATATCAAAGCTATTCGCAACACGGAGCTTTAGAGTGAAGCTTTAGAATTTTGCTTTGACTAAATCATTACTCAAATTCATTTTCGTCAAACCCTATGGCTCCACAATGCCCTAATATATCATTTCTATGGAATTCCTCAACTTAACAACTCAAAAACCGGGCCTTGCCGAGAAAGTTTCGCCACATTTTGAATTTGTGCCATAATTCCAAAAACTACTCCTATTAGATGAACAAATGGCTTAAATCCTTATCGGACATTGCGAATCGTGTTAAATCCTGCTTTGTGAGATCTCCGTGACGTGCACTCCATCCCTTTTTCCTTTCCCTTTGTTCTTTTTTCCTTTCTTCTTTCTCTATTCTCTATTTCACTCCCTCTCTCACCCTGCGTTCAGATCTCTTTTCCCTATGTTTCTCACGAGCCTCCCCCCCTTCTGTCAATTAGTGTTGTTGTTCTCTCCTTTTTTTTTCTCAAGACTAATCCACTCCTTTCTACTTTCTTTTTTCTTTTTCTTTTTCTCTTTCTTTTTGCTTTTTCCCCTGTTTTGACGTCAATTCTTGCACGGGGTGTGACAGCAAACAAGTCTACGAAATGGTACGAATTGAGGGTTGAAATTGAATTCTTTGGTTGCGCATTTGGCCCCTATCGTTCACTGATGTAGCCCAAGGTTGACTACTCGAACAATATGGTCGGCATAGTGACTTGAACACACCGAGACTCCATAACAAAATCGAGCAGAAATTTCAGTTCCATGCTAGTTTGGTTAAATGGGCACAACTTTGTCGATACAAATCAGAATGACCTGATTCTAAAGCCAAAAGAACGAAGACTTCTAAATTTACAATTTTTATGTTTTGAGTTTTCTCAGATAAGCACTGTAGAGCTGTTGATTCAGGATGGAAATGGATAGTCATGAGTGGCAAGGATGCGGAACAGGATAAGAACTTCAGTGGATGCTCTTATAAACCTCCAAGGAAGTTGAAATGGCATCAATTCTTCTAGATTGATGGCTGCAACTCTTCAAGGATGCAGACTTGAAAAGCTTTGATTTTTTAAGGACGGAGTGAAAACTCTTCTAGATTTTCAAGGGGTATGAACTCTTTGAGATCCAAGTGAATTGCACTAAGTAAATTTCATCAATCAAATTCAGTCTCTTTTTGTACATAAACTTGATGGCCTTTTATAGTACAATAAAAGAAAAGCAAAAGACTAAAAGCAAATCTAGAAACTAGAAGTCATTAAATGTACAATATTTTCAATGCTTGTGACCGTCTCAAGGTGTCTTGATGCAAGCTTCGATACATTGAAAATGATAAGTTTTTATGACAAAGTCAAAGATGAGGCTTTTCACTTATCGATAAGACTCTTGATGTTTGTCGATGTTGAATACGAGCCGTTCTTCTTGGCTAAATGAGCTGATCTTGAAAATGGGCTGCATCATTCACCTAACGATTGCTCTGTGTTGGACCCTTCTGTTTGCGATGTTAGTGACGTCCGCTTTGAATTTATGAGAACATTTTCTTTGGTTACTGGCAATGAATGTAACTTACATTATGTAATGCGCTTGGAAAAATTATGACCGTAAGAATTTTGAACAGTCTTCAATTATTGAGATGGAGAATAGAGGTGGAATGGAGGCCATCGTCCATGAGCAATTAGACGTGTATATCGCTGAAACGAATGGAAACCGGAGACAAAGCAATGCTGTTGTTGGCACCCTCAAGATCTAATACAAATTAAGCAAATAAAAGCAAAACATTTATCTTAGAAAAATACCTCTCTTAACAAGTTTTATCACGGAAAATTGGAAATTAGAAGTCGTTATCTTTTTTTCCGAGTTACTATCAAATTTTTTTTAAAAAATAGATAGATACAAAAGGCCATGGCTTGATATTCTTAAAAACCTCCTATTTTAGGTCCGAACCTAATTCTACCCTAATATTTTTTCGTCCCATAAAAAATCCCCAACTTTATTTCCAGTTTCAATTTTTTTTTTTTTGTTACTATAAACTTTTTTTTTTTTTATAAATTAAGGCCCTAGAAGAGGCTCTCATGTAGCGAGTCCTTGAAGATAAAGAAGGTGGCTTCCACCATGTTGTATTTAAACCTTGACTCACACATATAAATAGTACAAGGCTCTAAATGTGGACTTCATCACCATATAGCTCTTAACGAGTCTATATCACAATTGGTTTCACAAACCAAAACATATATTCTTTTGAAAATCAATTCTAAAACCAATGAAGATAAAAATCGAAATACCAAACATATACCTTACACAATAGAATACCTTTCATAAATCAAATCATTATATATAAACTTTCTACAATCTCTTTCCCAAAGCATTTCTCAAGGCATTTCACAATAATCAACTCAAAATCAGGGAAAATCCTCCTAAACCTATTGCAATTGTGCCAATTCAATCCTAAACTTTTTTTGTCAATTCAATCCTAAACCTTTTGTATTTATGCTAGTTCAGTCCATTCAGCCAATTTTGGCTGACTAGCACTGACATGGACGTCGACCCTCCGACCAACGCTGACGTGGCAATTTTTAAATATTTTTATATTTTTTTCAAAAAAAAATTTTATTTTTTTTTCCTTTTCTTCTTCCCCTGGCTGGTCTAGTGACTGGCAACCGGCCAATGTCGCCGGCCACTGGTGAGGCTTGCCCTTGCCGACACCTCCCTGTCACAAGCGAGATCAAGCAATGGCCATGGCAAGGTCAAGCGGCCTTGCCATGGCTGCTCGACCTCTCCGTCGCCATAGATATGGGTGACAGCAAGGCGAATAGTGGCCAACGGCAAGGTCAAGCAGCCATGGCGAGGCTGCTCAACCTCACCCAGATCTTATGGAGGCCGAGCAGCCTCACCATGGCCGCAGCTTGGCCAACTTCACCCTCGCCAGTTTCGATGTGACATTCTGAAATTTGACCATTTGGAATTTATGAAATGAAAGGTTTTATGAATGTACTTGTAGTTAGATCTCGCCCGGAACTGATCATTTCTGGGATACTAACCATTAGGGAAAGTCTAATTAGGAATTTCAATTTGTGCGACCAAAGGAATTCGATCGTGAACTGATTTTCGACCATAGAATTGTCGAGGTGATATTTTGAGCCAATGTAGGCCGATCATAGGATAGTTATGGGCCATTCGTCATTGTCATACGAGTGGATCACGGATGATTCCGTTTGATCATGAGATGAGTTGGCGAACGATCCAGAACCTATACCGAACGATCATGCCCGTCAGAACTAGTGATCAACCCTCGTGATTATATGACAACCGAGGTTGTCACGATCCGAATGAACTTGCACGTGACTTGATTTAGTATCACTCACGGGTCGAATAGGCGAATTACCCTAAAAGCCGCCCGTTAGTCTGAGATTCGCTCAAGATATGCTACTTAAAATTCAGTCATTAATTAGATATCAATTTGGGCATTGAAAATTTAGGAAGTCACGACAAGACCTTTGGATGACGTTGTTATTGGAATGTTCAGCCTTGGAATTGTTCGAATCCTTTAGAAAAACTGAATTTTGGCGAAGGATGGAAAATGACCGTTTTACCCCTGGGAATTTGTATAGGCCAAGTGTAAATGGGGAAGGGCATTTTGGTCATTTCACCCTAACTTTAGAAATGACAATTTTTAGACAATTATGCCCTTGGAAATTTTGTGAAATTTCATTTTTACCCCTAGATATTTTTGGTGAGGATTGATCTGGGCCGTTGATCTTAAGATAAGATTGAATCTTGGCCATTGATTGGAAAGTAGAGAAAGGGGCAAGATCGTCATTTTGCAAAAAGTGAGACAATTATTGGGTTTTTAAGCTTAATTCTCTCTCCCCCTCTCATTTCTCTCTCCCTCTCTCTCTGATAGGTTACCCCCCACCAAACACTCTCCCTCCCCTTGGCCAAGAGCCACCACCCGTTCTTGAGTCATTGCCTCAAGAATATGATCTGGCTGCTATAACCACGATCCCGTCACCAAGCCTCGCCCTCACCACCCTCACGCCACTACCATTTCCCTCTCTCTCTCAACTCACTCACTCTCTCTCCCCTTGGCCGTGGACTAGCCGGCCAAGTCAAGCCGCCGCCATCGTCGCCGATTGGCCTGCGTGGTCGCCATTGTTGCCGCCACCGTTCAGGATCCGCTTGCTGCCGCGGATCCAATTCTTCCCCTCAGCCGAGCTAGCTTATATTTCCAAGTAAGTGGCATCCTAAACTTTACTTAGGATCTCGGGTATCGACAGGTTTGATTAGGGGCTGAATCGAGTTAATTAGTGACGGTTTAGGGGTTATATTAGTAGACTGAATTGGGGGACTTGAATTGGTTGATTTGTGGTTGAATCGGTGATATTTTGGGGCTGGATTGATGCTGGATTGAATGATGGAAATCGGGAAATGAAATGACGAGCATTTAGTTCGAATCAGAGACGATTTGTGCCAATTTGGTGTGATGTGCCGTGGTTGCGTTGTGGCGCTTGATATGGCTTGAAATATGCGTAGAAATGTTGAGTTTGTGGCTGTGATTGTGGCTGTGATTGTGGGCCCGATGGTGGCCATGAATGTTCATTGGTTTGTGACATAGTTGATTGAAATGTGGGCCATTATATGCGTGCATAGGCTGAATTGATCTTACTGACAATTGGCCAATTGAGCGTTAATTGAGCGTGTGAAATGTGTGAAATTTGATGCGTGTATAAGTCGGATTTAATCAGCTAGTGATTAGGCTTGTCGGTGTGTGAATTGAGTGAGTGATTGAATGAGAAAAGGGTGCGAAATGTTGTGCGTGAGGTTACGGAAATCCCTAAGGCAAAATCATTACGTGGAGAATTGTTCCATTCCCGAGGCGATATCATTACGTGGAGAATTGTGCAGTCCTGAGGCGGTACCATTACGCGGGACGATGTTCGGTATTACCGAAAAACTGTTAACCTGAGGCAGTACCACTACGCTGGTTGTGTAGTAAGTGGTAGGTATTGAGCTTGAGGCGGTACCATTACGCGGGCAAGATACATGGCCTGACGTGGTACCATTATGTAGGCCGAGGAGTGTTGTGAATATGGCCAACCTAAGGCGGTACTATTACGCGGATTGTGCACTAGGTGACAGATGTTAAGCCTAAGGCGATACCATTACGCAGGCAAGATACATAGCCTGAGGCGGTACCATTACGCGGGCTAAGGAATGCTGTGAATATGAGATGGTCGCAGTGAACCTGAGGTGGTACTATTACGTGGGTCACTGGCGTGTTGATGGAAAGTAGTGCGATAAGACGTGTACGATAAAATGAAATGTGGAAACGAGGGGCTATGTGATCGACGTGTGTTTTGAATATGAAATGTGTTTGGAACGCACATGTGATTGGAAAATTATATGTTTTAAACTAACCTACAGATGGCGCGTATTAAATGCCCTAGTAAGTGCATATTGTATACGTGTATGTCGTTGCTGAGTGTTAGGGTGTTTGACTTATCTAGAGAAACATGTTAGCCTAGGTAGGGTTCAGGGTGTGTACTTAATGAGATGTGATCTCATGGTTGTTTCAACCAAGCAATTTTAGAGCCCCCTCTTGAGCCATGAACCTCCCACCGTTGCCGCCGCAATATTTTGGGATTCCTATACACACTGACCATAATGTGGTGGGATATCCAATGGATGACAATTTGACCAGGGTTAAGCATACTTCAGTAATATGGGTAGACATAGGGCTACCTCTTTGGCAGGCTCATACCTATACGGCCTATATGTTTCAGGATGGGATGGACGAGTTTGGCCCCATTCGTAGATTTGACGTTCCCTTTGATGGAGTAGGCAATTAGGATCCATCAGCCATACGCTCACCTGACTGTGAGATGACTAATTTGGAGACTAGTCTAGCCCAGTCCCGACACCATACGCGCATGCCGCACTGCACTCTTCAAAGGGTGAACCTAATCTGAAGCTAGAGGAATCACAGGCAGGATGCGATCCTATGGATGTAGATCTAGACGTGATACCCAAGGAAGAACCCGGAGAAGAAGAGCCTGAGGAGGCATCGGTTGAGGAACCGGAGGATGAGTTTGAGGATGAGCCAGAGTTAGAGCCAATGGAGGAGTTAGAGGTAGTGCGAGAGGAGGAGTTTGAGGAGGAGGAGCAGATTGGGGTTCAAGTTGAGTCGGGTGATGAGGACAACCCGATCGAAATTAAGGCCGACTCAGAGTCTTCGAGTGAGCACGTGCCTAATGAGGATTCAGATGAGGATGACGAGAAGAGCGAGTTAAGAGTGGATGCCATCTAGAGGGAGTAGGGACTAGTGTTTAGGGGATGAGAGGATTTTGGAGGTGACCCATTTTTGGTGTAGGGCTTACCCAGGCTACTAATCTTTTTGTGATAGTGGTGGTTTTTAGTTTATTAGTTCAGTGTGCATATGCTATGTGGTTTGTAAATGGATATTGTACATATATCGTGGCATAGTATAATGTTTTGGTGGCTTGGCAATTTAATCTCCCTAGTACCCTGCTGATTTTATTGTCCGGGTTTATATCACTGTTTCTGACGCGATCGAACTCTGATAGGAATGTTTGGGTTGGCGACTTTTCCTGGGACGTCGCACATATTCGACCGAAGAGGGGTGTCGTGAGCTCAATGGGGTTTGGGATGGCATTCCGCAACCAAAGGTTATGGGAACCTACGGTTGTTGGACCAGCTAGGGGAAGAAGAAAAGGAAAAGATATACAAATATAAAATATATATTTAAAAATTACCACATCAGCGTCGGTTGGAGGGCTGGCATCCACATTAGCACTAGCTAGCCAAAATTGGGCGGATGGCCTGAACCAGCACAAATATAAAAGGTTTAGGATTAAATTAGCCAAGAAAAATTTAGAATTAAATTGGCACAATTACAATATGTTTAAGACTATTTTGGTAATTTTCCCTCCAAAATTGCTTTCTATACTATTTCAAATAATCAAAATGGTAGTAAATGTTGGATCCAAAATTTATGCAACAAAAACCCATTTCACAACTCAAAATATATCTAATCCATATTATTTTTTAAAATATAATTTTACAAACTCAAGAAGAAAAAATAAGCACTACTCACCTGGAAAAGCCTACACCAAATAACGAAAGCTATCTCAAGTCAACGAACTTGTAATTCTATCAAATAAGCAAGAAACAATATCCAAATCAAGTAAAATGCTACATCAACTACGAATTGACTAAGCTAAGCCTATCGCCGACAAAATGACTTCTAATCGTCAACAAAATGCTTGCTCAAAGAAGATCTTCAAAGTTGTCTGCAATGCTGAGCTCTCGCTCAAATATTTTAAAATTCACTCCAACTAAACCGTAATTTCACATAGATTTCTGTCAAAACCCACGGCTCTACAACACCTTAAACTATCATTTCCATGTAATTTCATAGCTTAATAACTCCTAAATCGGATCCCACAGTTCAAGTTTCACGTAACTTCAAATTTATGCTTAACTTTGGAAATTACTCCGATTTAATGAATAAAGGGCTTGAAACCTTACTGGGCATTGTAAAACGAAGTTAATCCGGCTTATCAAGTTTCCCATGGCGTGTACTCATTTCTCTTTTCTTTTTCCTTTCTTCTTTCCCTTTTCTTTCTTTTTCTCCTTTTCTTTTTTCTTTTCTAAATGCCCTACCTTCCCCTTTATAAGCGTCCACATTTTCTTGCCTTTTGTTGACCAATCATTTTTTTCTCTTTTTTTTTGCCCAATTGACTCAGTCAACGCCACTATTACAGTTTCTGTCTCCGAAATAAATGGAAAACAGAAAAAACCTACACTAGGTTGCCTTTTTTTTTCTTTGGGTAGGATACGCTGTGTTGCTAGTACCTTCAAGATCTCACAAGAAAACATTCCTTCATTCAATGGGCAAACAACACTCATCAGTTCACTAGGGAACATAATTTCATTACATTCACTCCCTAGTTCAATCAAAGGAGTTTGTCCAAACCTTAGGCTGTATTTTGTTTCATGAAAAATAAACTTTGATTTAAAATATTTTCAAATTATGTTTGGCAATATTTTACAAACTATGTGGAAGTCATTTTCCGATGTTTTGTTACAGAAAAATTCTAAAACACACATTTGAAAGTAAGTCTTGAGTACCATACCCGGTTCCCAAGTTTGGACGCCGGAGAACCAAGCCTGGGCGCCAATCCCAAGCCTCGCAAAGGAACAACCAAGCTTGCATTATCGTGATCAAAGGAACAAAACTTGAGATGTTTTTAAATCTTTTGAACGGGATTGAAGGAACAAAATGTCACGCCCCAAACCCCAACGAGCGCGCGACACCCCAATCTCAGTCGAATCAGTGCGACGCCCCAGGAACGTCGTCAACCCAAACGAATCCATCAAAGTTTAATCGCAGCGGAAACAATTATGAAAACCTGGACAATAAAATTTTGGAGAACCCGGAAGAATTAAATCGCCACACTACCAAACATAAAACTATACCTCGACATATATGTATACCATATACATTTACATTTCAAACTTCTACCACAACCGCTATTTACAATCCACATAGCAAAATATGCACACCAATATACTGAACTACAAACCACCAACATACAAAAAGGATCAGCAGCCTGGGTAAACTTTATACTAAAAATGAAACTCTCCAAAATTTTCCCCAACCGCACAAGCTAACCCCTACGCCCTTTGGAGGGTGTCCACTCGGACTCGCTCTCCTCGTCATCCTCATCTGGATCCACCTCGAGTCCGTGCTCATCCGAAGACTTCGAGTTAGCATCGATCTCAATTGGATTTCCCTCATCTCCCGACTCTATCTAAACTGCAAACCTCTCCTCAACCTCGAACTCCTCCTCTGGCTCCTCCTCTGGCTCCTCTACTGGCTCATCTCCTGGCACATCCACTAGTCCATCCACTAGCTTGTCCTTAGGCTCATCCTCTACTGGCTCATCCCCGGGATCCTCCTCATAATCATCTTCCGGCTCTACCTCGGGTATCCCGCCTAACTCTACACTCGGGTCCACATCCATCGGGTCGTATCCGGCCTACGACTCCTCCGGCTCTGGATCCGGTGCTGCTACTATCAACTCAGGCGCTGCAGGGACATGCTGGTGCCCTGACTAAGCTAGACTAGTCTCTAAACTAGTCATCTCCCCATCGGGAGGGGGTATGGCCGACGGATCCTAATCGTCGACTCCATCAAAAGGTACATTGTAACAGCCCGAATTTCGATGTAATTCCGGGATCAATAAAACTGATATTATTTCGCGTTTCATTTTAGTAAGTCTCGCCCAGAACTGATCACTCTCAGGATACTAACCAATGGGGTATGGCTAACTAGCGAAAGGTACGAGGACCGGTGACCCTATCGTGAAACGGATAATGATCACGAGAGACACTAAGGGAATATTTTGAACCAACGTGGACCGATCATAGGAAAGGGTAATGGATTGGATTTGGCCAAGGCCTACGATGTACAATAGGGATACGCAGTGATTCCACATGACCTAAAAGTGACGCGTGGCCAACCAGTCCTGAACTTGAACCGAATGATCGTGACCTTTGGGACTAGTGATAATTTCTCATTCTCTCAATAATCGAGACCATTACGATATGGATAGCCCTAGGTTGATACGCGTAACCTCTAAACAACCGCCGGTTAGTGAGAGACCCTGAAACTGGAAGTTTAGCGAGTTTTGTTCATGGAATTGAGCCCGGATTTTAATGTCGATTTTCGAAGGCTTAAGAGACTATTTTTGGAAATCTGACGTCATACTACGTTGGCCACACACATTTGGAGTTAGTACGAGTAAAAATTGGAATTTCGGTCCGGGGGTGAAAAATTACGATTTTGCCCCTTGGACGTAAGCATTACTTTTTAGGCCAAATGAGGTTATTTTTCGAGGCCGACGCCATTTTGGGGTGGCCACGCATACCAGGAGTCAATATGAATAAAAATTGGAATTTCGACAAAAATTAAAAAAATATTATTATTTTATTTCCAGATCTTTGCAGTCGATTTTGGGGCTTAAAAAGTGAATTTCGTGAAATCTAACACCATATTATGTTAGCCACACACATATGGAATACATATGTGCAAAAATTGAAATTTCGCCCGGGACCGGAAAAATGATAGTTATGCCCTTAGGCTATTTTCGGTCCGAATTTTTTGGGAAAATTTTAGGATAATTACCAGAGGTTATCAGCTGTATTATTAGCCCTATTGACCATTTTATCCCTCACTTTTTGGATAAGATCAAATTAGAACCATTATTAGGGGTATTTTCAAAAAAATCGCCGAATTTGCCACACGAATCGCCCTAAGCTGCCTCTTTTTTGACCCAATCTAATCTCTCTCTCTCTCTCCTCCTCCCCCCTCCCTCCTAAATGACCCCTTCCACTAGCGGACCAACAGCTTCTTCCCTTTTTTTTCTCTCTTTTCCTCTCTTGTTTTTGCCTCTATCTCCGAAATAAAGAGCCCACGTTGCCCCGGGGTGGGTAGGATACGCTGTGTTGCTAGTACCATCAAGATCCGCCCATTCAATGCCCCTCCCGTCGACCACCTAAATCCCCCTAGTTCTCGAAGCCCGCCTATTTTGTTTCATGAAAATAACGACCTCTCTTTCTCTCCTTTCCCTCTCTTTTCTCTCTCGGGAGTTACCCAAGTTTGACGCCCCAAGCCTGGGTGCGTGAAAGGAACCTTGCATTAGGATCTGCCTTGAGATGTTTTTAAATCGCCGTTAAAACAAATGTCCGACACCCCCAAATCCGTCCAACATACCCGTACATCGCCCATCAAAGTCACCGTCCATACCCGGTAAATCCCCACCAAACGGTGGGTGCATATGTAACACCGTACAAATCCACAACCGATTTACAATCCATAGCAAAATATGCCGCCAATATACCGCCCGTCCGTATGCCATCGAAACTCAAAATTCCGCAACCGCGGTTTCAACATTCACTGACTGATCCTCCACCCTCATCCGATCCCCTATCGTCGTGACCTTGGAATAAGCGAGTAAAATTTCTAAACCCGATTAGGACTGATAATGCATTTTTCTAGACTGGTTTAGAAATGCTAGTACTAGTAGTAAAAATTTTGTGTACCAATTGATAGGAATTATTATCGGGAAAATTGTAGTGAATCATTGAGAATTTATTGGGGAGAGTAATTAGATTGATTAACCAATTTAGGAGCCCATTGAAAAATTACCGGGTATGTCCGGGTTGTCTAGTCATACGTAAATTGTGCTCAATTGTGATTGATTTCGTAGCGCCATGTCGCATGTCATATGACTGAATTATGTGGAGTTTGATTGGCCTATGATTGGTTTAAAATTGATTATTGATTTGTGAATCCCACATTAGGCCACACGGTAGTAATTGGGCCAATTGAGCATGTGTTATGATATTGAGTGTTTGAATTATGTTGGTGCTCGTGGTGCATTGCATTGCATAACATGGACACGCATTGTGCATGCCAAGAGTGAGGCATGTGATGAAATTGTGCGAGAATGCGTATTCGCCATAAGAATGTGATTACCTAAAATAGCCTCAAGCATTTTACGCGGGGTTCGAGAGAATAATGAGTTGTGTGATCACCTAAGGACCTTTGGGTTGTGACCTTCGGGTCGATATCGTCCTCATGCACTTTGAAGCAGGATTTGCCTTGTACATCCGGAAGACAACCATCCTCATGCACTTTGAAGCAGGCTCGGTTCGTAAGGAGATCGAGTGTTGCGCCTCATGCACTTTGAAGCAGGCTAGAGACACTTGGGCGGATCGGATCGCTCTTGCCCTCATGCACTTTGGAAGCAGCTAGATGCACTAGGCCATGAATATTGTTGACTTGAGTCGTAATAAATAATAAATTGGGCGAAAAGTGCAGTGTGTGCAATGTGAGCCAAAGGGCGGGGAAATACGCTGTGAATATATCGATTTACATTTGCATGCATAAACATGCATAGACTGGCTTTATGAAAAGCGTGAGACTCGGTGCATGAGCATGTAGTTGGCGTCGTGTGACAATGTGTGCCATGTATGTGCTGTGATTATTATATATTGAACTGTCTAACCTGCGGGTCAGAAATTTGATTGATTGTTGTTGTATTATGGTTTTAAATATTTGATTCCGATTAGGAGATTGCATGCTGGCCTAGCCTAGGTTTAGGGATTATACTCACCGAGATTCGTCTCACTATTGTAATAACCCACACTTTCAAGCCCCCACCATAAAGATGCGAATCCGACACTTTTTGAATGCCTATCTGAGATACACCAAAATACCAATACATACCCCAAGGAAATGGGGAGGCCTATGCGAGATATAGATCCTTGGTGTTTATAAATGTGGGAGAGTTTTCCATTAGACCCAGGAATACGTGGCTTGGTGCCTGCGAGATGCAAATGGCAACCTCGGCTGACCCCTTAGGACTTTCGATGTACCTATTGGCCAAGACGGATTGATGAATCCACGAATGGCGGATGGTGAGATAATCAATTCCGGGATGTATACGATGTAGATGGCGTGGATGAGCCCTGATGAGCCCATGTGGGGGGCCTCAAGTGATCGCTGAAGATGCTGATCAGCTCGAAGATGAAGAGGAGGGATGAGAGGATATGGACGTAGATGACGAGGAGGAAATTGAAGAGGTTGCTAAGGTAGGGTCCGATGAGGAGATAGGACTATATGATGGGTTAGGACTCTATTTAGATCCGGAGTTGGAGCCGGACTCCGAGGATGAGCAAGCACAAGCCATGGATTCGAAAGAGTCGGGGCTCTAGCGAGGGTGCCTCCGAGGAGAGATCAGATGATTCTACCGAGTCGTCCGACCCTGACGGGGAGCCATAGGGTCGTTCAGTGTCCATAACTAGTAGTGAGGGCTGCTACTTTTTGGATCGTAGCCCTCTATCTGAGTTTTAACCTGACCCCCTTCAGCCACTTATCCCTTTTTGATCAAGTGGCTACTGATCATGTGTGCCTTTTTTGTTTGTACTTGTAAATATTGTACAAAGGATTTTTAATAGTAATATAAATGTGTAATTATTTTCTATGATGGTGTTTGATGTATGGCTATCCTTGGCTCATATTGTAGTTGTCTGGGTTTGTTTATTTTATGCTTTCGCTTGTGCTTGATGTATGTGTGGGTGTGGGTGGCGACGCTGCGAGGAGGCGTTGCACGGAATCGACCAATGGCGGGATGTTGCGCCGAGGGTAGGGGTGTGACATACATCAAATCTACGGATGGGACCAAACTCGTCCATCCCATCCCAGAACATCCAAGCTGTATACGTATGAGCCTGCCAGAGGGGTAGCCCTATATCTACCCACACTACTAAAGTATGCTCAACCCAGGTATGATTATTGTCTATGGGGTACTTTACAACCTCATGGTCGGTGTGCATGGGAATTCCAAACTGCTGCGGTGGTAACGGCGGGAGATTCACGACTCGAGGCGAGTGCCACAAAATAGTTTGGTTGAAACAACCAAAAAACACTTCTCAATAAGTTGCAACATAAACCCTACCTAGGCTACCACGTATTCCAGACAAGTTCAGACACGCAAACGAGCAATACACACCAACAATGACCACACAATCACACTTATCTGGACTCTTGGCATACCCAGCCTACACATTAGTCTACAATCACCACATTCAAACCTCACACGCATTTCAAACCATACGCACCTTTCATACTCATTTTTATGCCAAAGCACACGTCGATCACACCACATTTCCAATTCACATTTCACACTCAATCATGCACTGTCACATCATTTTCACTTCCAATCTCTTTCCTCGGCCTGTGTAAACACGCATCAGGCTCCACATTTCTATTGCGACCCGCGTAAACACGCCTCAAGCCGGATCTCACTTTCCACTTGCTACATCACACGATCCTATCGCAACCTGCGTAAACACGCCTCAGGTCCGATCACATTTCACTTTCCATCTCTTTCCACGGCCCGCGTAAACATGCCTCAGGCCCCACATGATCGCGCCCCGAGCATCGCACGCCTCGGTTCGATCCCACAGTCGTATCATGACCCGCGTAAACACACTTCAAGCTGGTTCAATTCCTCGCGTAAACACGCCTCAGGGATTTTAGTGATCATGCGAACATACCAACACACCATATTTTATCTCGTATCCGTGTAAACATGCCTCGGGGCTTTTTAGTGATCCCATACACATCGCACATCTCAATTCTCAAGCGTACACACAATCGGGCATCAATTAAATGCACGCAATTTCACCCAATTTTATCATCACAATTCAGCCACATCACAAACACACAACCAATACACAATTTGCCATTTTTCACATCAAAACTATGGCACATCAATCCTGGCACTTCACGGCATTTTCACACAATTAATTGCGAATCCAATCACCCAATCTACGTGCTGAACAGAAATTCACGGCACCCAAACCAGCCAATTCCAGCCCTTAATCAGCCTCTAAACTTCCATCCAAATATCATAAATTCATCCATATGGCCCCCCATCCAAATCAGCCCCTAAACTACACCAAATTAAGTCTAAACGGGTCCGATAATACCGATATACTAAATAGGATTTAGATTGAACTTACTTGGAATTTTCCAAGCAAAATCGGCCTATCCAAAGGCGACAAAGCTGCTGGAACCCGACCGCTTCTGGCAACCCAGTCTGGGCGGGGGCGATCGTGAACATGGCAACGGCAATGGCTCCACTTGGGTCGGTTCCTCACAACCACGAGGGAGAGAGAGAGTGGAGTGAACCGAGAGACAGAAAGGGACGGTGGTGGCAGCGTGGGGGGCGTGGGCGGTAAGCGTGGCTCGCCTGGAAAGAATCGGAGCGGCAGCAAGGAAGGCGGGAGGGGCGGGCGGTCAAGGTGAGGGGAAGGCATTGAGCCGAGAGAGAGGGAGAGATATGAGGAGAGAGAGAGAGAGATTTGGGTTTAAATAATCTAAGATCAATAATTGAAGTCCCAAAAATTACCATCTTGCCCTTCTCTCACAATTCCGATCAACGGCCTAGATTCGATTTTATCTTAAAATCAACGATCCGGATCAAGTTTTTCCAAAATATCTAAGGACAATTTAGGGATTCCTCAAAATTCCAAGGGCAAATTTGTTATTTTTTCAAAGTTAGGGTGAAATGACCAAAATGTCCTTCCTCAAATACACTTAGCCTTAACAAACCTCCGTGGGTAAACGGTTATTTTCCATTTCTCGAAATTCAATTTTTCTGAAGGATCCGGGAAAATCCAAAGCTAAACATTCCAATAACAACATCATCTAAATGTCCTGTCGTGACTTTCCTAAATTTTCGATGCTCAATTCGTCTCTAATTAATAACTAAATTTTATATAACATAACTTTCGAGCGTGTCTCGGACTAACAAAGTGGATTTTGGGGAAATTCGCATATTTGACCCATGACTAATACTAAATCAAGTCACGTGAAAGTTCATTCGGATCGTGATGACCTCGATTGTCATGTAACCCGCGAGGATCGATCGCTAGTTCCGACGGGTACGATCGTTTGGTATAGATTATGAATCGTTCATCAATTCATTTTGTGGTAAAACGGAATCACCCGTGATCCACTCGTAAGACAGTGATGAATCACCCATAACTATCTTAAGATCGGCCTACATTGGCTCAAAATATCACCTCGACGATTCTATGGTCGAAAATCAGTTCACGATCGAATTTCTTTGGTCGCACGAATTTAAATCCCTAATTAGCATTTCCCTAACGGTTAGTATCCTAGGAATGATCAGTTCCGGGCAAAAACTACCTACAAGTATGTTTATAAAACCGTTCATTTCGTAAATCTCAAATGTGCAATTTTCAGAATGTCACAACTCTTCCCCTTATAAAAATTTTCGTTCTCGAAATTTACGATCCAACCAACTACTCAAACAAATAGGGATATTGACGTTGCATTAGTTCTTCACTTTCCCAAGTCGCGCCTTACCGTCTCGTGATGTTCCCACACTACTTTGACCATAGGGATCGTCTTGTTTCTAAGAACTCTCTCTTTCCGATCCTCGATCTTTATTGGTTTTCAACATCGACATCCTATCGTCAACTTCTATCCCTTCATAGTTCACCACGTGAGTTAAGTCCAGTTCGTACTTTCTCAAAGCATCGATCGTGGAACACATTATGTACTTGCACCAAATTTGATGGAAGTGCAAGGCGATAAGCTAAATCTCCTATCCTTTCTAAAACCTCAAAGGGTCCCACGTACCTCAGACTCAACTTCCTTTTTTACCGAATCGAATAGTTTCTCATGGGCGATACCTTAAGGAACACGTGATCCCCTACTTGAAATTCCAAAGGTCTTCACTCTGCATAGCTCTTCTGACGACTCTGCACTATTTTCAGCCTTTCGCGTATAATCTTAACTGCTTCAACCGACTGTTGGACTAACTCTGCTCGGTTGTAGCCCTTTCTCCCACCTTGTCCCAACATACGGGTGTCCTACATGCCTTTCCATATAGCGCTTTAAGTGGCGCCATTCTAATACTTTGCTTAAAACAATTATTATATGCAAATTCCACTAAGGGCAATTGTTTTTCCCACTTGCCCTAAAAATCCAACACACATGCCCTCAAAGATATCCTCTAAAGTCTGAATCGTCCTCTCAAACTATCCATCCATTTGCGGATGATAAGCTATGCTAAACTGCAGCTTTGATCCCAATGCCATCTGCAAAATTTTCCAAAAGTTGGTGGTAAACCTGGGATCACGATCCAACGTAATCGTCACTGGTACCCCGTGCAATCTAAAGATCTGTTGCACATACAAATCAACATATCATTCCAGTGCGAAATCCTCGCACACTGCCAAGAAATGCGCCGACTTGGACAATCTGTCTATAATTACCCAAATGGAATCATGGCCTCTTTGGTTTCTTGGCAATCCCATCACAAAATCCATAATGATATGCTCCCATTTCCACTCTGAGATTTTCAAAGGTCGCAGCAATCCTCCAGACTTACGGTGTTGCGCTTTCACTTGCTAGCATGTCAGACACTTAGCTATGTGCTTAGCTATGTCTACTTTCATACCATTTCACCAATAGTGCTGCCTTAGATTCTGATATATTTTCAGATTACCGGGTGGATGCTATAACTACTACGATGCGTTTCCGATAAAATCTCTTCCTTAAGTTTCACATCATCGGCACGATAATCTTTCTCGAACTTCAAGATCCCATCCTCGGATACTTAAAAGTCCGGTTTTCTCTTAGTAGCATCCATCTCTATAATTTTTGAGTCTCTTGGTCCGTGAGACTGTAAAGCCTTAATCTAAGATTGAATTTACGGTTTGATCCTTAACGTAGCTAACAGGCTCGAGACTTGACTTACTTCAAACTTAAACTCTGAGTCTTACACTTTTTCTAACGAGGTCCATTCCTTGACCATCAAGTGCACAATGCTTGATTTCCTACTCAATGCATCTGCTACTCGGTTAGCCTTCTCGGGGTGATATAAAATATCACAGTCGTAATCTTCAGTAATTCCATCCAACGACGTTGCCTCATGTTTAACTCCTTCTGAGAAAATAAAACTTCAGACTCTGATGGTTAGTATAAATCTGAAATTTCTCTCCACATAGATAGTGTCGCCAAATCTTCATGGCAAGCACTATTACAACTAATTCCAAGTCATGAGTCGGATAATTCAACTCATGCTGTCTTAAATGTCTTGACGCATAGGCCACTACTCATCCATTTTGCATGAGTACACACCCTAATCCTTTCAACGACGTGTCACTATAAATTTCATATCCTCCGAGTCCTAACGAAATTATCAACACCGGTGCTGTTGTCAATCTATGATTTAATTCCTGAAAACTCCTTTCACATTTATAGGTCCATTCAAATCTCATTTCCTTTTTCAACAAATGTGTCAACGGTGTTACTATTGCCAAGAATCCTCCCACGAAGCGTCTATAATATCCGGCCAAACCCAAAAAGTTTCGAACCTCAATTACTATTGTTAGCCTCGGCCACTTCATTACAACCTCAATCTTCGCCGGATCTACTGAGATTCCTTCTTTAGAGATCACATGTCCAAGAAACGCGACTCGATTGAGCTAGAACTCGAACTTGCTAAACTTAGCATACAGTGCGTGTTCTCTCAAAGTTTGTAAAACCTTATTCAAATGAAGCTCATGCTCCTCTAAGCTCTTCGAGTACACTAGTATGTCGTCTATGAAGACTATGATAAATTGATCTAAAAATTCCTTGAACACCCTGTTCATTAAGTTTATAAATGCAGCAGGGACATTCGTCAGTCCAAACGGTATTACTATAATCTCATAATGTCTGTATCTCATCCTAAATGCCGTTTTCGATATATCCTCTTTTCTAATCCTCAACTGATGATATCTCGTCCTTAGATCAATCTTAAAAAATACCGAAGCCCTTTGCAATTGGTCAAACAGGTCGTCTATCCTCGACAAAGAATACTTATTCTCAATCGTCACTTGATTCAATTGCCGATAATCAATACACAACCTCAACGACCCATCTTTCTTTCTCACAAACAAGACCCAAGGCCCCCATAGAGATGCACTTGAACGAATAAATCTCCTGTCCAATAACTCTTGCATTTGCACCTTTAATTCCTTCAACTCCGACAACGACATTCTATAAGGTGCTTTCGAAATTGGCTCAGTCCTAGGGGCTAACTCGATTACAAACTCTACTTCCCTTTACGGTGGTAATCCCGCAATTCCCGAGGAAAGACATCGAGGATAATCGCGATCACGACTATATCCTCTAGCCTTGACTCCTCAACCATCGAATCAACTACAGCCGCTAGAAATCCTTGACACCCTTCGTTTAATAACTTAGTCACTTCTAGCGATGAAATCCATGGAATCAAGGTTCCTCCTCGATTTCCTACAAATTCAAATCTAGGGTGTCCATCGGGATTAAATTGGATCACCCTGCTATTATAATCAATTCTCGTCTCTGTTTGAACTAGCGGTTCATGCCTACTATCACATCGAAATCGTACATCGCTAGAACCACTAAATCAATTCTCTCTTCCTTATCATTAATTATAATCTTACAATCCGAGCACCCCAACGAAATCAACACCTTATCATTCAATGGGGTGGTAACACACAACATAACATCAAGCAATTATGGCTCTATACCAGTCAATCTAACAAACTGTTCAGACACAAATGAATGTGACGCCCCCGGATCGAATAAAGCATATGCAGCATGATCACAGAGAGAGGGCCGTACACCGTGACCATGCACAGCGCATTCTCGCCTTCCCTTCTAGCCGCCATACACTCGTCCTTGAGCTGGTGCCCCTATTCTAGTTCATAGGTAAAGGCGGTCCAACTTGATTTCCAACTTTGGGCCTTTGGCGGCGGTCAGGCACAGCCTAGCTTGTCTATTATTAGGACAATTCCTTGCTTGGTGGCCCACTCTACCACACTTATAGTATATAATGCTCCTACTCTGATAGGGTCCAGCCCCATGTCGTCCACTACATGACTGGCATACAACGCCCTATAATGATTCGGCTTTCAAATGTTCCCCTTGACGGAAGGAATAAATTGTTGATTCCCCGACATTGGTCTCTTCCCGGGATTCCGATTATCCCTAGCCAAACGCATTCCTCGATCCGTATAATGCTCTATCCACTAAGTCACGCCAATTGCTTGAGCCCACTCGTGAGATCTTATTGTAATCCCTTAAATTTAGCGATATCATTTGACTACGGAGGTCCGGTTTCAATCCATCTCGAAACCTCCGGAGCCCTATCCAACGGATCCTCCACCATCCTCGGGGAAAACTTAGCTAACCGAGTGAATTCAACCTCAGACTTGATCTCATCCTCTCCTCCTCGATGAAGCCTCCCTGAACTTCACCAATTTCCTCGCTCCCGGCACTCTCGGAGAAATACTTACCAATAAAGACCTGCATAAACATCGCCTAAGTCTCAGGCAAGACCAGTAGGAACACCCTTCCTCTAGTGGCATTTCACCAATTATTTACATTTCCTTGCAATTGATACACGGCTAACGCCACTTTCTCCTCATCTGCACACCCTAATACCTCGAAGGCTTTTTCTAACTCTTCCATCCAAAGCGATGCAGCCTCCAAATCACCTCTATCATCGAACTTAGGGGGCTTTAACTTTAAAAACTTCTCAACTAGCTAATACATTAGTCTATTCGCATTCATTTGCCCCCTTGTCCATTTTTGCCATTTATGGCAGGTCATGTACAATGGCCTTAACCGCTCGGGCAATAGTGGCATCTCGCTCTTGAGTCTGCCTACCCATCAAAGTCCAAACTTCCTCGAGGGTCCTTAAAATCCCATCAACTCGAGGATCTACTGCAACTCTAGCACCAGCTTCAAGGTCCTCTATAGGTCTAGTATCAATTCTGGGGTCCTCTACAACTCTAACTTGAGCACCACCTCGACCCCGTGCTCCTCTTCCCCGCACCCCTTCTTGTACCTCTTCCCGCACCTCTTCCTTTGCTGCTCATTGTCTCAATTTTATCACTCTCCTACCTGCTATAATTCCATACAGGAATTATAAACCTAGGCCAACTAAACTAGTCTAGTCCTAGGCAGTGAATTACAACATTAATCCACTTAGCAGGCAACCCACTAGCACAACACAAATCACAATCAATAAGATCTGTGCGCTTACCTCGAGTCCAGACGCACCTGTAACTCAACCGTTAGAGCATTCAATTCACTCAACAATCACAACAAACAGTTTGGGAATATGTGTAGCACTAGACACACCTATGGCTCACTAAGGTCTCCTTAGGCAACTACAACTATCCTGGGTTCTCCACTCCTTATCACTCCAGACTTCGACCAACTAGATTGAGCTGTCCTTGCTTTAATACCAATTCAAACGGGGATATCAAGCCCCGAATCCCAACGAGCGTCGACACCCCAATCTCGTTCAAATCAATGCGACGCCACGGGGAAAGTCGCTGACCCAAATGAATCCATCGAGTTTAATCGCGGCGAACACCATTATGAAAACCCAAACAATAAAATTTTGGAGAGCCGGAAGAATTAAATCTCCACACCACCAAATATAAAACTATACCTCGACATATATGTATACCATATCCATTTACAATTCAAACTTATACCACAACCGCTTATTTACAATTCACAAAGCAAAATATGCACACCGATGTCTTTGAACTACAAACCACCGACATACAAAAAGGATCCGCAGCTTGGGTAAGCTCTATACCAAAATGGAACTCTCAAAATTTTCTCCAACCTTACAAACTAACCCCTACACCCTTTGGAGGGCATCCACTCGAACTCGCTCTCCTCACCAACCCTCGTCCGGATCCTCCTCGAGAACGTGCTTATCCAAAGACTCCAAGTCAGCATCGATCTCGATCGGTTTCCCTCATCTCCCGACTCTATCCCGAACCACAATCCTCTCCTCAACCTCAAACTCCTCCTCGAGGCTCCCTACTAGCTCATCTCCTGGCACATCCTCCTGTCCATCCAATCGCCTGTCCTTGGGCTCATCTCTCTCACTCATCCCGGGATCCTCTTCGCCTCACTCATCTTGGCTCTACCTCGGGTATCCACGCCTAACTCTACACTCGGGTCCACGTCCATGTCGGGTCATACTCGGCTTGCGACTCGCCCGGCTCTGGATCCAATGCTCCCACCGGCTCAGCCCCAGTGTCAGGGACACATGCTTGGTGCCCCTGACTGAGCTAGACTAGTCTCCAAACTAGTCATCTCCCCGTTAGAAAGGGGTGTGTGACCAGATGGATCCCAATCACCGACTTAAATCACAAAGGTACATCAAATCCACAGATGGAACCAAACTGGAAGTCCATCCCATCTCGAACATCAGGCCGTTGTATACATATGAACCTACGAGGGTAGCCCTATATCTACCCACACACTACTAAAGTATGCTTAACCCGGTATAATTATCGATAACGGGTACTCTACAACCTCATGGTCGGTGTGCATGGGAATCCCAAAATGTTTGCGGCGATGAATGAGAGGGTTCATGGCTCGAGTGGGTGCTCTGAAATAGTTTGGTTGAAACAACCATGATACACTTCTTATTAAGTTGCAACCTAAACCCTACCTAGGCTACCACGTATTCCAAACAAGTTCAGACATGCAAACGAGCAATACACACCAACAACGACCATACAATCATAGTTACTCGGACTCTTGGCATTCCTAGCTTGCACATTAGTCTACAATCCCCACTTTCAAACCTCACATGCATTTCAAACCATACGCACCTTTCATACTCATTTTCATGTCAAAGCACACGTTAATCACACCACATTTCCAGTTCACGATTCACACTCAATCATGCAATCACACATCATTTTCATTTCCAATCTCTTTCCTCGGCCCGCATAAACACGCCTCGGGCCCCATGTTCCTATCATAACCGGCGTAAACATGCCTCGGGTCCAATCTCACTTTCAGTTGCTAAATCACACAATCCTATCGCGACCCTCGTAAACACGCCTCAAGTTCGATCACATTCTCACTTGGCACATTACACATTTCACTTTCCATCTCTTTCCACGGCCCGCGTAAACACGCCTCAGGCCCCACATGATCACGCCTCGAGCATCACACGCCTCGATCCGATCCCACGGTCGTTATCACGACCAGCGTAACACGCCTCATAGATTTTAGTGATCACGCGAACATACCAACACACCGTATTTTATCTTATACCCTGCATAAACACGCCTCGGGGCTTTTTAGTGTTACACGCGCATCGCACACCTCAATTCTCATGCGTACACACAGTCGGGCGTCAATTAAATGCATGCAATTTCACCCAATTTCATCATCACAATTCAGCCACATCACAAACACACAACCAACACACAATTTGCCATGTTTAACATCAAAAACAATGGCACGTCAATCCCGCACTTCACGGCATTTTCACACAATTAATTGCCGAATCCAATCACCCAATCTACGTGCGAACAGAAATTCATAGCACCCAAACCAGCCAATTCCAGCCCTTAATCAACCTCTAAACTTCCATCAAAATATCACAAATTCATCCATATGGCCCATAATCCAAATTAGCCCCTAAACTACACCAAACCACGTCCAAACGGGTCCGATAATACCCAATATACTAAATAGTATTTACATTGAACTTACTTGGAATTTTCCAAGCAAAATCGGCCCATCCAAAGGCAACAAAGCGGTTGGAACCCGGCTGCTACTGAGAAACCGTCGGCGGGGCGGCGATCGGCCTAGGGGGCTGCGATCGGCGATACAAATGACAACGACGGTGGCTCGGCTTAGGCTGGTTCCTCACGGCCACGAGGAGAGAGAGAGGAGTGAATCGAGAGGAGAAGGGATGGTGGTAGCAGCATGGGGGCATGGACGACGGTGGCTCGGCGGATGGTATTTTTATAGATCCGGATTTTGGCCCATTTTGGGAATTATAAAGCGTGTAATTCGGTCGCTTTATAATGGAATTTCGCCGGGAACTGATCACTCTCGGGTTCTTATTTTTTAAATTAGAAATTTTGCTAGAATCGCTTTCGATCGAATTTGGCCGTTATTTATACCCTGAACTTGGCGATCGATTTACGGGAGTTTGGAATGAAAATAAATTGGACCCGTGTCGAAATTATTGTGGCCCGATGCTCGAGATTATCGGGGATAGTGGAAAAGTGAATTTTTGGACCGGATGCAATTTGGACTAGTAGACCTCCTCGAAAAATTTTAGTTCGATTAATTTGGCCTTTGTCCTTTTTAGTTCTGCGAGGTTCACTCGGGGTTAGTGAGCAACTTTCGGTTTTTAAATTGGACCCCGGTTTGTGTTTAATATTTGATTTCGTTCAAATTTGTTTTAAAATTTTTCCCTCTCTCTCTCTCTCTCTCTCTCTCTCTTCCCTCGGATCCCTTCCCGGCGCCCCCCTGTCCCATCCGGTAATGTCCCCTCCCCCACCTACTCTCTCTCTCTCCTCTTTCTTTTCCTCTTTTCTTTTCTTTTCTTTTTTCTCTCCTCCCCCTTCCTCCTTCGCTGCTTCCCGACACATACGCTTACGCTCCGTTCGCCCGACCACGGGCGCGATCGCCCCGTCCGGCTCCGCCCGCCGCCGTCGGAGCCGCCGCCGCCGCCGTCGCCGCCGTCGCCCTAGCCCGTCGACCCGTTCTGCGTCGCGGTCATTTCATGACAGCACGTTCTCGGCGAAGCGCGCGCAGCGGCCAGCGAGTCGCCGCCCGGCATTTGTATGTCGCTGCCCGGCCGTGCGCCCGTTGCCGCGTTCCCTCGACCGTTCCGTGACGCCCGTCGCTTCGCCCGGCCCCGATGCGTCGCTGACGGCAAGCTGCTTCCATACGTCGCCCAGCCGCCCGGCCGTCGCCACCCGCTCAACCCATAGCGGTCGGTCCCCGGCGGCCTTACCCACCACCTCGGCCTCACTTTCCCCAGAAATTGTGGAATTGATTAGGGACTTTGATTGTGGTCGACTTGGTGGATTATTCTGATTAATTAATGGAGGATTAGTGTCCGAATGGCGCTATAAGTGGGCTGGACAATTTGGATTAAATCGACCCGAGTTCGAAAAGTTCGGGTTCGATCGTGGATTATTGTGCGCGCCATATTTTGATTTTGTGGTGGTCAATTAGAGTAATATTTGGGGAGTTTGATGGAGTAATTTGATGACAATTATTGGCCTAGAATTTGTGGTTTAGTGACTGGTCACGATTGGACTGGATTGGGTTTAATTTGGGCAAGGCGCGATCAATTGAGGTTTAATTGGGCAATTATCGAAAATGATCGCTTGTGCAAGTGATTTGCCTAATTGAGCCGTAGTTGTGGTTTATTCGATGATGTCATGGTTGAATTGAAATTGATTATCCGAGTGGGCATGCTGATTTATAGAATTGATTATGCGCGGTGCAAAATTTGAGCTTGTTACATTGTGATTTGCGCATGTGAATGCCCAAGCGTGAATGAATGACCATGAATGTGCATCTCACGCATTGGCACGACATCTGCATATACGGGCGTGCCGAATGATGTGTGCGTAGTGATCACTTAAAATGCCCCCGATGCGTTTTTACGCGGGGTCCAAATAATAATGAGATGTGTGATCACCTAAGGACCTCACGGGTCGTGACCCGGGTCGATACCGTCCTCATGCACTTTGGAGTAGGACGATGCGATGCGTCCCGAAGGCGACCATCCTCATGCACTTTGAAGGTGCTCGGTTACGCAAGGAGATCGATGTTGCGCCTCATGCACTTTGAAGCAGGCTAGAGACACTGGGCGAGATCGGTTGCTGCGCCTCATGCACTTTGAAGCAGGCTAGACGCACCGGGCCGTGAAATATTGATGACTCGAGTCGTGATAATAATAATTTGGGGCAGTGTGCCAGCGTGTCAGTGTGGGCCAGTGGGCCGGGACTTGCACGTGTCAAGTCCATGACATTGGCATACATGAACATGCATTGACCGGCATGCAAGAATGTGAGAATTAGTGCATAAGCATGTGATTGGCATATGTGCGATTATGAGTGCCACTTACGTACCGTGATTATTTTATATGGATATGCCTAACCCATGTGGTCAAGTAATTTCTAGATTCGGGCCGAAGGCCTGAGTTATATCTTTATTTAGACCGTGTGCTGGTTGTTTAATGCTTGTCGAGGTGCATGTTAGCCTAGTTTAGGTTTAGGGAATTACTCACGAGAGATTTATTCTCACGGTTGTTGTAAAACCGATATTTTCAGATCCCCCCCTTGAGGATGATAGGTGTCTTGATGCATTTTTGGGAGAAAGCCCCGGCTACTTGTAGTGCCTGAGCCCCGAGCCACTTATCCCCTTTTCGTTAGTAGTGGCCTTGAACTGCTTTTGATTTTTGGTATTCGGGCTGTACTTGGATTTTGTAAATGAATTCCGGTATTAGTACAAGTGTTGATTTTGGTGGATACCCTTGGTCATGTATTCATATTTGTACGGGTAGTTTTAACTGCTTCCGCATGTGCTTTAAATCTCTGTGTTGGGTTTGGGTCGGCGACGCGTCCTGGGACGTCGCACATGAATCGACCTCTGCGAGGGATGTGGCGCACCGAGAAGTGCGGGGCGTGACAATGGGCTGCCAAGCGGCGGCGGCGGGGAGGGGCGATCGGCGGTGAGGGAAGGGATTGAGCCGAGAGAGAGAGGAGAGAAATAAGGAGAGAGAGAGAGAGATTTGGGTTTAAATAATCTAAGATCAATAATTGAAGTCCCGAAATTACCATCTTGCCCTTCTCTCACAATTCCGATCAACGACCTAGATTCGATTGAATCTTGAAATCAATGGTCCGTCGAATCTTTTCCAAAATATCTAAGGGTAATTTGGGGATTCCTCAAAAGTCCAAGGGCAAATTTGTCATTTTCCAAAGTTATGGTGAAATGACCAAAATGCCCTTCCTCAAATACACTTGGCCTTAACAAACCTCCGGGGGTAAAATGGTCATTTTCCATTTCTCGAAAATTCAGTTTTCTAAAGGATTCGGGAAAATTCAAAGCTGAACATTCCAATAATAACGTCATCCAAATGTCCTGTCGTGACTTTCCTAAATTTCCAATGTCCAATTGGTCTCTAATTTATAACTGAATTTTATATAACGTAACTTGAGCGTGTCTCGGACTAACGGGCAGCAGGGAAATTCGCATATTCGACCCAGTAACTAAATCAAGTCACTTGCAAGTTCATTCGGATCGTGGCGACCTCGGTTGTCATGTAACCCAAAGGATCGATCGCTAGTTCCGGCGAGTACGATCGTTTGGTATAGGTTCTGGATCGTTCATCAATTCATTTCGTAGTCAAACGGAATCACCCGTGATCCACTCGTAAGACAGTGACGAATCGGCCCATAACTATCCTAAGATCGGCCTATATTGGCTCAAAATGTCACCTTGACATTTCTATGGTCGAAAATCAGTTCATGATCGAATTTCTTTGGTCGCATTTAATTTAAATCCCTAATTAGCATTTCCCTAACGATTAGTATTCCAGAATGATCGGTTCTAGGTGAGAACTAACTACAAATACGTTTATAAAACCATTTATTTCATAAATCCCAAATGGGCAATTTTTAGAATGTCACCCAATTATCCATTCTTCTCACTGATTCCTCCTTAAAATTTCAGGATACATTTTCTAGTGAGCCAAGTCATATATTTCTTGTTGACTTTATGATGCTTCGTTGTATCCGAGTAAAGAAATTAACTTCAGGAAAAAATTGCACGGTTCATGTCTTAAGTTGTTGGGACCACTCAAGACAAGATTTCACAAAATAATGTTTCTTCGCTCGTTGTGTAGACAATACACATCAAAAAGAGTGGATGGGTCATATCTCCGTCGCCAAACCTATTTCAAATTTATCTTGTTATTTCTATCCTTGGTGCAATTAAACGTTTTGGGAGTGAATAGATCATAAATACTAGCACCATCTCAATCGATGCGGTAACTAGAAAATGAAAGTGCTTTTATTACTATTAAAATGACAAAACAGCATGCTTATGCTCCGGTACTAAGGTTGTGTTCATTTCGCAGAAAATAAGTGAATTGAAAAATATTTTTCTAAAAATTATTGTTTTTATCGTTTAGAAAAATTAGTCAATGGAAAATATTTTCATCATCGACAACAATTTATGCCTAACTATTTTTATGGGTGATAAAAAAAATTCCATTAATTTATTTTTCTAAACAATAAAAGTGATCATTTTTTGAAAAATATTTTCAAAATCACTCAAGAAACGAGCACACCCTAAGTGTGCCTTTTCTGGTGGTGGTAAGAACTGGCCTGATGAAAAATCATTTTCCCCTGGCCCTCATTAGGGACTTATGGTGCTTCTCTTAATTGATGGACAATAGGTTAGCGGAGGAGTTTAAATCTTGCTTATTGAGTCCATAAACATCATTGTCAAAAGGGTGGACCATTTCTTAACATACTTCTAGCTTCAAACAACAAAAGTATTAGCTGTTTATTTGCGTCGCATATACTTACGTAGGCTAATTTCCAAGACCCTATAGCGGTGAATAAGAGTTCTGGCAATCTAGCAAACACGAAGCCGCGCCTGCTTCAAATTTGCTAGTGTCTGCTACAACCTTCATGGTTTCTACATGCATTGACGAAAAAAAGGCTTATATTATTTGCATGAAGATTCAATGAATTTATGTGTAAAACATGCTTAATCCTCTCGAAACATTCTTTTGGGGAGTTTTTTTTTTTTTTTTTTGTAACCCAAGGAACTCCCGCACGGCCGACAGCCGAGAGGTAAACCCTGGGGGCGACACGTGCTAGCCACCACACACGTGCCACCGGTTAAGTCACCCTGCGGCGCCCGGGATTCGAACGCTCAACCTTTTGCGAGAGGAAGAGCGCCCGTTCCAGCGACGCCACCCAGACGGGTGGTCTTTTAGGGAGTTTCATTAGTTAAGAATTCAAAATTAAGTGTTGCTTGGGTTAACTTCAAGTGAAGATGTAGATGTCATGATTAGGCAGAAATTATACCTAAATGGCGATCGAAACACTCGGACACCATACAACCAAGATTGCATTGCTAAAGCACTGTCAAGACAAATGATTTGGCATCATGGCACCCTCGTCCACGAAGGCCGTAACAAATCCATGGCAAAATTCTAATAGCACAAGCACGAGCACACCTTTTCTTACGTTCCTCATATGCCTCGATGAGGAATGCGCAAATCAATAGCCCCGCCATGAACATTATCCTCTCCTCTCTCTTCGATACTTTGATCTCAGGCGATTGTTCGCTTCTCTCTTCATGGTCTCATTAATCTTGTGTTTTGGTGTGTGTTATGGAAGGAAGAGAAAACCATATGTAGCTTATGTGTGTGCAGAGTCAAAGATTGTTGTTGTTTTTAAGTCATTAAATGGTTAGCTAGCTACAAAGAAGATGTTGTGGAAACAAGCAATCAAATAGTGAAATAGACAAAAAAAAAAAAAAGGAGAATAAATTAGACACCAAATTTATGTGATTTGATTCGTGTGACCTATGTTCACAAATAGAGTAACAAATAATTTAACTATAGATTAAAAAGCGATATAACGGAGATTATAATCACACTTATGTTACTCAAACATTATCGATATTTTCCAGCCCCAATTACATCTAGTATTTGAGAAAATTACCAAAAAAATATTTTAAACCTATTGAATTTGTACCAATTCAATTCAAAACATTTTAATTGTGCTAATTGAGTCATAAATCTTTTGACTATTTATCAATTTAGTTTATCTAGCCAATTTTAATCGAAAATCACTAACATGGATGTTAGTTGTCCCACGCAACACTTCTTGTCTTGACACAACATTTTTTTACAAATTTTTAATATTTTTTTCAATTGTTTTCTTTTCTTTTCTCTTTTTTTGTTTTTACAACTCTGGGTCAGCCAATTCGCCGTCCTGACCCTCGCCTATGCCTAACGAGGGTCTAGGTAAGGGTGTCGCAACCCTCACCAACCTCAAACGAGGGCATCAAACTCTTGCCCAGATCCAAGCAAGGGCCAACACCCTCTCCTATTGGCCCAACCACAAACGAGGGCATCAAACTCTTGCCCATATCCAAGCAAGGACCAACACCCTCTCCTATCGGCCGGCGAGAGGCTCATGGCCTTGCCCAGACCAGGGGAAGGTGTCGCGGCAATCTCCTGGATCCGGGCCCCCTTTCATGGATTCGGGTGAGGGCATATCTTGCATCTGACCACCCATCTCCAAAGTTTACTTCTAATCCTTTCAAAACTCTTATTTGCGATCTGTCATTTGACGTCATGATCACCTGACCTGTCACGAGCTCCAACTTTCAGGACTCTTCTCTTGATTTTCTGAACTTTTATACGGCACCGTGTCCATCGCCAACACGATGACCTGGTCCTACGAAGATTGTAAGTCTGTAACAGATGCACAAGTCTATGCGTTGATCATTAAGCCAACTCGTGGGGTCTGAGTTCTTGTGTTTAGATAATATTTCATAGGGATATATGCACTAAAAATCCTAAAACTTGGCATAAAAATGCAATTAAATCTTAAAATTTACAAAAGATGCAATCGAGTTCTAAAATTTATCAAATTGATTCATTCAAGTTTTAAAATTAACACCGTCTTATTTATTAATGGAAAATACTGGCGTGTCTTATTTTATTACTTTTCTTGAAACACGTGGCGATGACGTGGTGTCCAACAAGCACGCCGCGTTAGAAAAAATTAAAAAATATAAATTAAATTAGAAAAAAAACCACAAAAAAAGAAGAAGAAGACCCCAACTAGCGATTGTGGTGGTGGCCAAGCCCTCATCGGTGGCCATCGCCATAGCCGCCCGAAGGGCCGGGCGGGAGGTCACTTGGGCCTTCCCAAGCACAGCGACCCGACGCTGGCGAGGCCTCCCCCCCGGCCTCCCGGCCCAAGGCAAGGGCCCGGCCCCTCGCTCGATATATGGGCGAGGTTCGCACCTTCCCCATATCGGGGCTGCGGGGCCCTTGCCAAAAACTCACCCAAGGCCGACGAGGGCCGGGCTTGGGAAGGCCGAGGCAATATCTGTCGACCTTCCCAAATGCCACCAACAAGGGCTTACCCACCGCCCACAGTCTCTGGTTGGGTCTTCTTCTCTTTTTTTAAAAAAGTTTTAAATTTTTATAGCTTTTTTCTGATTAAATTTATATTTAAAATTTTTTTTTCTGATGTAGCACTTGTTGGACACCATGTCATCGCCACATATCTCAAGGAAAATAATAAAATAATACACGTCAATGCCACATTAGCATTTTTCGCTAGTAAATTAGACGATGTTAGCTTTAGGACTCAATTGAATCAATTGAACAAGTTTTAGGACTCGATTACATCTTTTATAAGTTTTAGGACTCAATTGTATTTTTGTGACAAGTTTTATAACTTCTAGTGCACATAGCCCTATTTTATGTTGTCCAATCCCACCATTCAAGCAATCATAAAGGGTATTTCAGAAGTGGTCAGAAGCCATTGTTGCATGCATAGTCAACGTGCAAAATCTCAGTGAACGGTTCACTCAATTTTGCTAGAGTCAACCAGCAAAGCACGTGCTTTACCCGTTTAAGTTTTCTTCGTTTACAATTGTCAATTTGATCAGGAACATGCAGGCCATAAGTTCAAATAAATTACCTATCAGTTTATAAAGGTTGGGTCTTGTTAACATTTTTCCAAGCTTTAAAGCAAATGTTCACTCATCAAAAAATAAATCTGCGTGTTTTGTTTCATTACTTCCTCATTCAAGGTTTGCAACCTTGGTTGTTGTATGTGAGACCTGCAATTACGCGAACATGAATCCACACAAGCTTCAACCTTCTCAATATCTGCTTCGACTTTCTGGGTATCTACACGATACGAAAAGGGTCCTGTTGAAAAGAGCTTCAAAATGCTCATTAAGCATGTTGATATGGTTAATTTAATCACAAAATATTAGTCGCACTTTATTTACTCTACGATAAATAGGTGTATTGAAAACTGCGGAATTTCCTTCATTAGTTGCATTACAGAAGCCCAAGGGCACTTGGTAATAAAATCACACTAGAAAAACGGCTCACGTCATTTGGATTCAAATTGCAAAAAAAAAAAAAAAACTAATATGAAAACAGAAAGGTGACCGTAAGTTGCTGTTTAACTATGCTTCTTAATCTGACCAAAAAAAATTATGCTTCTCAATTACCTTCCATTAGTTCCCTAGTTGAGATGATTGTAGGTTGGTCGTTTTAATCATATTTACACTGCAAAATCCTGCTCAATGAAATACAAGTGATGAGCCAAAATAGGTAGACTTATCAAATCTGTAACGGGATGACAAGAAAATGGATATAGCCGTCCAGTACATGTGGAATGACACATTGAATCTTTAGTAGCGTCGTTGGAAGGAAACTTGATGGAGGCCAAATTTGAAAACTGACCAAAAGTTTTTTTTTAAAAGACAAAAAAAAGGGGTCAAATTAGAGACCCTATGTAAAGTAGATGTTTCTTTATGAGACTAAAAAATAATTTTGGATCAGAATTAGGAGCCTAGTAAAAATTATTGTTTTTAGGAAAATTGGGCCCACACCAGTCCTTGGATTTCAGGGAAGGAAATTATAAAAGATATTGTACAAAAAAATCAAACTAGATACATTATTTAATGCATTTTGTCAGTGAGAACAAATGTGCCATAAATTGACATAGAGAAATGCATTTAGTGCATGCAAGGATTTACTTTTCATATTAGTGATTTGCTAGTGTCTCTTAGATCATGATAGAGGAACTTTAACGTTGTTTTGATTGGTCGTTTTGGGCAATCTAAGTGCTGTCAAGGTTATTTTTATTTTTATTTTTTTACTTTTAAGGTTCATTTATTTGAAAGAAAACTGTTTCCGAAAAATTATTTTCCAACTTCCCTAAATCACAAAACAAATGAAAACTAACAATTTTCCTTGAAAATGATATCCACGAAAAAAGTATTTTTATTTATCATAAAATTTTCACTAGAACAAACTTACTCTTAAAATTTCTTAAGGACTATGTGCACTTGACGTGGTTACATGATCATAACGCTCCGGATTGATTCCTAGGCTTTCAAGTTGATTAGAAACAATATGTAAACACCATCAACATCGTGCGGAACTATAGATTTCACTCATACAGTTGCACATCGATTGAAAAAGGATGGAACTTTCAAACCCCCTTC
This sequence comes from Syzygium grande, assembly GCA_024733475.1. Taxonomy (NCBI): domain Eukaryota; kingdom Viridiplantae; phylum Streptophyta; class Magnoliopsida; order Myrtales; family Myrtaceae; genus Syzygium; species Syzygium grande. Next base: position 4,718,765 of record JAMXDD010000010.1, on the reverse strand, counting down.
TTGCTACATACGAAGCACAATTGAATGAGACGTTCATTTGCATCTCTTTCCTCATTCAAGTTTGTATACCGTAGTGCAGTAACTTCACCGTCCGGGTCAGAAAAACATCCTCCAACGGTAAATGTTTCCCGAAAGATATTTCACGTCAACTTTTGGTTGGGTTCAAGTACAGAAAACAACACCAACCTCATTTTCAAGGACCTATGACATGTTTATCAGACCCGACATGGTGACATTTTCCGTGGTCTGTTCTGATTAGTAACTTGAAGCTATCGCTAGTTTGCAATTTAATTGTGAAGTAAGATATGAATGGCATGTAAAAATAATTATCTACGAATTATTTAGTGATACGTTGTTACAGCAATATATCGACACAACCGGCATGCAAGCTTAGCAATGCGAGCCTTTTGGCAGCAGGAATGACAAAACCATTCCTTCATCATGTGAACATCGCAGGAAAATGGCTTCTCTCCGTTTGTTTCGGGGTAGGAGATGCAAAAGAGACTGTATAATCGAGCATGAGGATGAAAGAAAACTAGAAGTTCCAGCTTTAAACTTTTGACCACTGCTTCTCATCATCTCACGAGTCCTCACTGCCGACATCCCCCAACGAACATTATGCTTTGCAGCTAGATAATGCGCACCAACAGGTCCTCTGCTACCGTAAGGGTAGAGCTCGGGGACTATCTTCTTTTCCTCGAGCTCCTTAAGTAGTGGAGTGAATAATGCCCAAGCAGCATCTAGCTCATCGCTTCTTATGAATAATCTACGCTCTCCTTCTATTGCATCCAAAAGTAACCTCTCATATGCATCCGGTATTTCCCTAGGATACCTACGCATTACAGAAGAATCTCAGTCAGTTTTTCAAAGAAAACAGCAAATCTCAGGCATGATGTAGAAGCATAAATTTTCCAGCTTTATATTCGATCTAAAGCATGGCTGAACTCAACATTGTGACTATCCTTCGTCATCACTCTCTCATTTCGCCTCTTAAGTAGCAATGTCGCATTCAAACCAAAGTCTCTAAGGCATGCAAACAGTGGAAAAAGAAAACAGAATGATATAACTGCTTCCTATTAATCTTGCTAGATGACTTCTGGTAATTGATCCACACTGATGGGATCAAATGGATCAGATAGCAGTTGTGTAAATTTGTGCCATACATATAGCATCTGCACATTTGTAAAGAAAATGCTGTTTAGCAGTTTTATGGGCTCAATACCTTGCTTTGAAAAGCAGATTGAGGTCGCTGCGATCCAATCTCATTCCAAGACCAGGAACTTTATTGTTGATCTTCAGATATATAGCTTCATCAGGTTGTACACGAAGCACCAGCTCATTTGTTGCCTTATCTAAATCAGTTCCAAATTTTCTTTTGTACAGGTTTCCAGGGACGTGTCTGAATTGAACTCTTATCTCTGCCCTGGAATTTCGCAAGCAGCAATTCAAGGTCTTTCAGATTGTAATTACTAATGAGTGAGTGTGCAGGTCAGTGAGAGAGAGAGAGAGAGAGAGAGAGGTTGTGATTACCTCTTAGTGTGGAGACCCTTGCCAGCTTTCATAAGGAATGGAACTCCATCCCATCTGGCATTGTTTATAAAAAGAGCTGCAGCGGCAAATGTCGGTGTGAGACTATCCTTCGGCACAGTTGGGTCATCTGTATACCCAGGAAGAGATTTATCACCCTTACTGTGGCCCTTGTATTGGCCCACAATTACATCTTCCAGTTGTAGTGGTCTCATTGACCTTAACACTTTCACCTATTCAAGAACCAGAAACACTCCGTTAAAATATCCTTTTTACAATCGCAGTGTTGCAAGGGAAGCCCTGTTCCCCAAATGAGAAAGGGCGGACCCTTTTTTCTTATTACTCATGTAATATAGGAATGTATCTTCTGGAAAGGCAATATGAAAGACAAGCCACATCAGTGAACAACTAAAACAGGTTATAATGTAGTAGCTCTCTCAGCACCTTCTCATTCCTAATGTCTTCAGCATCTAAGCTGACAGGCGTCTCCATTGCAAAGAGTGCCAATATTTGCAGCAGATGATTTTGCATTATATCTCGTATTATACCATAATGGTCGAAATAACTGATGACAAGAAGAGAGGTATAGAATTAGTAACTTCTTATTTTGAGAGGACGTCCCAGAAAGAAGAGTATCAGCAGTGGATCTATGAAACTCACCCTCCACGTCCTTCTGTACCAAAATCTTCTGAAAATATCAGCTGCACATTGCGAATGTAGTTCCGAGACCATAATGGCTCAAAAACCAGATTGGAAAATCGGAGAACTGACAGGTTCTCGACGAGTTCCTTCCCCAAGTAATGATCAATCCTAAATAATCACGAGCTCAAGCTTCTGGTTACAACCAAGTTCCCGCTCGAAAATAGACAAAAAAAAAAAGCAACCGCATAGATAGGGAGGTACCTAAATATTTGGTCCTCATTCAGGTATTGCTTCAAACATCTAGTCAGCTCACCAGATGATTCTGAGTCACGGCCAAATGGCTTTTCAACAATGACCCTGGTCCATCCACTTGTCGGGAAGCCGTAATGCTAGCACATCTCACCACATCCACGAATATATTTGAGGTATCGATAGGTAAAATAACCTATTGGCCAATTTTCCAGCCTGAAGGAGCAATTTGAGACATGATAATGATGAGGAAAGAAACAACGTTAAATTCACTTGCCAGCTACAATTCACATCTTAAAATTAATATGTCGATATGCATTTTTTTTTTTTTTTTTTTTTTTCGATAACCTAGGGAACCCCGCACGGCCGACAGCCGGGAGTAAACCCCAGGGCGACACGTCTTTTACCCACCACACACGCCATCGGTTAAGTCACCCCACGGCGCCTGGGATTCAACACTCAACCTTTGCGAGAGGAAGAGTGTGCGTTCCAGCAGCGCCACCCAGGTTAATATGTCGATATGCATTTGTTTTCATAAAACACAAAATTTCAAACCTGACTTAAGATAATTAGCAGCTCCTACAAATCAGCTTATTGAACTGGAAACGAAGTACCACGATTAGAATCCATAACTTTTAGATTCAGAACAGGGAACCATCACCTCCTTCTCTTTTAGCTTAATGTCCAATTCTCTGAAGTTCTCCTCCGAATTATACTGACCGGAATGGTAAAAGCATCTCTTTAGGAACTGAGTCATTTTATCTTCACAATTTTCCCTGCAAAAATCCACATGGAAATAGATTAAAAAGAACCAAGAAAAAAGTAATTAGATTTAGCATTCCGTGAAAATAGCAACACAAAAGGTACCTCTTATCAATTCTACAAGTCAGTGTTCTGCTAATCATCGTCCTCAACTCCTCATCGGTCATTTTAGTCCGGGCGTAACCAAACACCGTGAAATTCTGCAGCAACCCAACACCCTTTTACATCGGACGTTGCTGCATACCTGACAAAACTACATGAATCTACCTTGCGCTAGAATTATTCGAGAATGTAAGATCAAGACCTTCGGTAGACAATCTTCATAAAAGAGCGCGAAAATGGCAGGAAAAATCTTCTTTTTCGCAAGGTCCCCGGAAGCTCCAACCACGGTAATGCTATAAGTTAATTCAGACTTCTCTGATTCTGAATTAACAGGAGACAAACCATCCTGCACATTAGCCTTGAAGTGTTCTTCAGCAAGAGAGCTTCCTGCAAAACCATACTCCAGAAATACCACAAAGATTGCAACTTTACTCAACAAATCGCTGGAAATGTTCAGCCTCCAAGGGATTCAAGAACTCACCGTCGTGCAAAGAAACAGAGCTCGACGAATGCCCATTTGAGGATTTGAGCTGGAAACTCTTTCTGAGCTATTTCTCGATCGAATCCATGAAACCCATGAAGGCTCTTGCGTTCTCCTCGGCAAAACAAGAAAATTATCCAGACTTTTGTGGAGCTCCGATGAAGAAGCGTGTGAGAGGGATATTGCCGAAGCTGAAGAAGAAGAAGAAGAACAGGGACTCATGAGTCTGGCCATGGAACACGGTAAGCAAGAACGCAAGATCAGTGCAGAACACGGCGAGTGTACATTTGAGCTGGCGTCGGATCAAGTGGATATTACACAGATAAAGAAGATATTTTCTTGAGGACAAACGTCCTTTGGTTGTCTTTCATGCGAAAAGTCATGTTGCCCTCAAACATCTCGAAGTGGCCAATTAGATAGAAGTCAAATGGTAATCTAATCATTCGTCCGGCCATAGATTTTTCTTTGGATTAATACGGCAAAAACTCTAAACTGATAAATTTATGTAAATTTAAATTCTAAATTATTATATTCATAATAAATTTATCTTATATTAGTTTTCGTTAAATTTTATCATCAAATTTTTAAGTTGGATGACACATAACAATTGATGTGTGTAATAATTTGTGATTTTTCGTGAGATTAATATAATTTAACGGATAGTAAATTTGTCACGGATATACTAGCATGGGGTAAATTATCACAAACTTACTAATTTAGGGTTTTTGTTGTCAAAAAATTAATTTAGAATAAATTTATCACAAACATACAAATTCAAGATTTTTTCGTAGTATTACCCCTTTTCCTTTCCGATAGATTATGAGTTTGTGATTGTCAGGCCTTTATTGAAGAAAAGAATAATTGCTGGGAGATTTTTCAATAAATTCTTGATACCATTGATGCACTGATTGACTTGATGCATTTCTTATTCGCTTTTGATAAAAAGAGAGAAAACTTTTTAGCTTCTTCTTTTTCACCCTTTTTCCGGTCATTTTTACTCATATTTTTCCAACAGGACAATGATGCGGTAAATCTATGCGTGTTCGGATGTTCGCTGGTTCAATCGAAAGTTTAGATTAAATTCACTTGATGACTCCATATTTGCCACCATCGAAGGGTCCTTCTAAGGAAGTTAAGGTAGCCTGTTGATGCACAATACCATCTGGATTGCCCTGTAATGAGCCGAAAGAGGAACCTCTTGTGTTAAGTTTCGCTTAGAAGCTGAATCTACTCTCTTTCGAGTCGAGCATTCGCCGATCCCCCGCCCTTGATGACAAAAACCTCCACCACCAAACATGCAAGTGTTGTCAACAAGGAACCCGTTTGATGGGTCTCGGAATGCCCCGTCAGACTACAAAAATCCACCTCGCCAATACTTCATAATAGTAAATTTTATTTCTATCATCGCCGGTAAGATATCTAATTGATCATAATTTTCCTTTACTCTTTGCGCAACCTTTGTGTCCGTAATTTCGTTATTCATCGTCCGTAATTTTCCTTTAACGTGCATAAGTTATGACAGAAAAACCGATTTTGCAAAACAAGTATGATGGACCGTCTTTTTTCCCGAAGATACTCATTGAATGCGGGACCAATCCCGTATAAACATTTACGGGCCCATAGAATTTCCCCAATTCCCCAACTTCTAATTGTGAAGCAACTTATAGCGTTAACTGACAATAAAAATGACAAAATCTTGTGTTCTAAGAGAAACTCTACATTACACTTTATTAGCTCTTAATCGAGGATAACAGATCATGAGCTCCTGAAGATGGGTGACCCACAGTGCAACCAGCGATCATTTTGAAATAATTAGTCTTGATGCAGCTCGAGATAATTGCTCGTAATCAGATGCGGAGCATGTGACAGCAAAAGGACACCGTGAAAGGGAGCTGCAATTGGATGTTTGTTCCCATGAAATCTTCCTAAAGTAGGAATTGGCTGTCGATTTTGGCGAACGCGAGCTAGTAATAGAGAATAGGATCGACAATTCATCTATGCTAGAGGAACTCTTGAATTAAAAGAGAGCAAAGCATCGATCAACTAGCAGCTAAAAAGCAGTTCAACAAGTTTTCCTGGCTTAAAACTACTAGTAGTACGTGGAGAAAACATTGGTAGGAACCGCCGCCTTATCGTGAGCTCACACCCAATTATCAGGGCAGTTGTCTAGCTGTGCCAAGGGTGGTGACTTTGGCCTCAATGATACAGTGATCGTCCACAATGGAATCTTGAATCTTTTTCAGGGACGCATAACAAGGCCAACCCCACGAAGTGGTCGAACGACTGAACCAGTGCGAACCTGCAAGGCGAACATTGATAGTCACGTTAAGACAAATGTATGGAAGTACCAGGCAAAAAATATGTGGAATCAGGAACTTGAGAAAGATCACCCTGATTTTGGATAATGGTGCCAACCCTCAGAGTAATCGGATTTAGTATCTCCACCCCAAAACAACAGCTTCTCTAGGGATTGTATTGAGTTAGTCCACCAATTTTAGTTCAGAGAATTACCTTTACTCGACATCTCCTCATAAACAGTGCCATCTTCGCCTCTCAACCGAATGGTGAAGCTTGCATTAACTTTCTGCCCAAGATCGAGTTCCCCTGAATCGGCCAAACAAAGAAATATTGAAAGGCTTTTGTTCCTCTCTGTCGAATCACCCCTCGGATATAGCCGCACCTTCCTGAACAGATGAAGAAACTTAACAAATGAGGATGCTGGGAAACGCGGAGAAAAAGGTATGAACAGATACGATACGAAGTTAACATTCTTATGGAATTTTAACACTCAAGAATCGAGTCAACCATTTTTGATCTCCAGCAAAAAATGATTCAGAACAGTAGGACTCATCCGCCAAAGTCGAGAACTTTGATACATTCCATTCATGTGTACATGATGTACCCTCTATCGGTGTGAAACATTCGCCCAAGCCCGAATTCTTGATGATGAGAATCTCCACTCCAAAAACGCAGGTGTCGTCAATGAGGTATCCATTGGATGGGTCAGTGAAAGTCGCTAACGGCATAAATCTCGGAATGCCCCATTGAGACTGCATCGCGTGAAACCTCGTAGCTCTCCCTTTAACATCAAAAGGGCGAAATTTATACACGAGTAACCAAAGGTTGAATTTTGCCTTTATTCTTTGGATGGACGTTGAGGGAAATTACCTTGTTTCGTCAAGTACTGGTCGCGAATTCTGTCCAACACAAAGAACCTTACTGTCGCATTTATCTCAGAGCCAACTTTCAAAGGAGTGTTCTTGGAAATCGCCAGATATATAGACAGGTGATCTCCTCCGTTTCTGCTATTGTCTCCTTTGGGATACAGAATCAATCTCCTGCACAATGAGAGCACTTTACATTCAGGAGCCAAACGCATAGAAGAAAGAGGAGTATCAAAAATTGGTAAGTACAATGAATATATAGTTCTAGATACTTGATTGACTTCAATGCCTATCCTCAGCTTGATCAACCAGAATCGAATTCAATGTCCTCACATGAGAACGATACATGAATCCATTCTTATACTATACGAGCAGTCCACGAACAAAGTCAATTTAGCGCACTCCAACAGTTTGCAGCACAGATTATTTCTTTTCACGGTGAAAAGAAGATGGAAGTGTCCACGGAATTATTCTATAGAAAGAGAGACATACCACTTCTGATCTCCAGCTTCAAACTCGTTCGTCTCGTACACGTCGATGTTGTTCTTCGACAACAAAGAGAAAGACTCGATCTTGAACACATAGTGCGCCGGTGAGACCTCTCTGATCTCTGTAGTTATTCCTGCTCAGTCGAATAAAGGCCAAAGATCAAACAAAACCAAAAAAACCCGCGAAAGAAGAGAAACAAGAATGTCACACAAGTGCACGTTTGAGAAACTACGAGGGCGACATAAGTACCATAAGCTTCTTCATCCATGTTTACATAAGACTGTTTCTTTTTGAACTTGGTATGAAGGCAAGAGATTAGGGTGGTGTAAGATATAGGGATGCGCCTTGTTTCCCTTATTTACTTTTCAAATTTAGGAAGGTGATTGTTTTGTTATTTTCCCTAACTAGAATCGGATTTTTCATTATGTTTTTGCTTTGAAATTTTGTGTACCAATTACGTGGCCCGCACTCTGCGCAGGCAATAAGCGTATTTTATAAGTTGAATTTCAAAAAATAAATTAAAGCTGATGGACTTCTCACTTATCTGTTTTGTATAAGTTAATTTCAAATTAAGCGGGCTTTAAGTAAGATTATTTTCATTTGCATTTTTTCTTCTAAATGGATTTTTCTTGAAATGATTTATGATATATTTAAAATAAGAGAATCTCAAAAGTAGAAAATATAATTTAATGAGATGTAATATGTGATTTCAAATAAGTTGTAATTATATTTTCTTAATTTTTTTCGGAATTGTATAAACAGTAACCGTCATTCATTCTTAGTAAAGTATATATGATGGAATTAGAAAAATCATATCGTGTAAATTCAATCTTATCTTTTTTCAACTCAATTTTGAATTAAGTGGAGTTTAGATAAACTTATTCATTACCATCTAAATAAATTCGTTTTAAATTAGATATGCTATATTTAAATAAGTCAACTACGAAAGAAGAAAATAAAGATAAATGAAATTTAAATATGTATAATACGAAAAAATTATAATTTGATTTTCTTAGAGTTTGTTGAATTGAATGAACGGTATCTCTTATTTCACTCCTGGTTAAATAGTTTTCTTAAAGGTTTTCTAAATTAAATTAACAATATCATCTGTTTCCTTCGTAGTTAAATAATTTCGGTTGCATTAAAGAAAATATATCATTGAAAAATCATATTATTCATGAATTACTTTATTCTTAGTATGATAGATATTGTTAATTGAAATAAATCAGATTGCTTATTACATTCATAGCCGTAAAGATTTGGTTGAATCAAATAAAATAACATCATATGAGATACTTTCTTTTCTTTAAATATGTTTATACATAAATGTGGATGAACTGTAACCGTTTTAATACACTTAGTTCTAATTGCAATATCGAACTATAAAAATGTTACGATTCTTTCTTCTCTTGAGCACAATTCAAGGGCATTAATGGCCTAATTCAAGTCAAACCTCATTAATATTGAATCCTCCAGTAATTCTCTTGACATTTCATATGTCTACGTCTGTCTGGGGTGTCAAAACAAATAGAGGAGTCTTCCATTTATAGAGAGGAAGAGATCCTCGTACTTGAACTCAATAGGCATTTTTGATAAACTAATATTTGATCTATTTCAAACGAAAATCATGTGTATTTTTTGCTAAACAAATTTGCTTGAGATAACATATGCCGATTTAAAATAAGTGAATTTTTTAGAAGAAAAAAGAAAATAATTAAAACTAAATGAAATGTGAAGATACGTGTCTCAACTAAGTTGCAATAGTTGTAGTTTTATTGTAATGTTTTAAATTTAGTTAATATTAAGTGACATTTATTCAAATAATAATAAAAGTTATCGTTCTAATTGCTTTGATTAATTTTTAAATTGAATGAATATAAAATGTGTCGATTCCCATGGATAACAAAAAAAATTCTTCAAATTAGATTATTACTCAAGTAATAAGATATACTTTTCCTTTTTTACTTTATTTCAAACTTAATGGATAAACTGTATATTTGAAGATACTTTATCTATATTTGTTCCCTTTTTTTGTTTCAAATTTAAAATCAAGGAGATTAGTCGAAAAATATTTTATTATCTATTTCATTGGTGGTATGCGAGAATACTTTCTTTAAATTCGTTTTTAAATTTAAATCTAATAAGTGATAGAAGTTTGAGGATGAAAATGCTAAATCAACGCTAATTGGTCGAATATGAGCCATGTGGAACAATTATGACCTAAGTCTTGCCACATTACAGTCATAGATGTAAAGTTAAGTTCCATGTGTCGAGCGAGCAAACATTCTATTAGTTCCGACATTAACTATAGATATGGGGAGTAGGACCACTGTCGATTACTTAAAAAGCTTAAGATCACACTTAGTCTGGTCATTTTGTCTAGTACTAAGTGTGAAAAAAATATTTAATTAGAGAGGTAAATGAGGCACGGAAAAATTCGAACTCAAAACTATCAGTTCTGATATCATGTGAAATTTGGTGGAACTACAACAAACTTTTTTAAAAGAGTAAGATGATAGATAGAAGGAGCCCGCATGAATATAAAGAGTATTTATGACAATACTTCAACATCTCCTCTCATGTGCAAATCGAATTACGAGAGACCCATGAAATTTTGACTACGGCACGTGGAATTTGACTGATGGGGAGTAGATGCACAGCCACGAAATGGATAGCACAGGCTTTGATACTTCAAGAGGGAGAATTACTAATTAGCATGAAACCGTCTTCTTTATTCATGTTTCCTTGAAAATACATTTAGTTTGTGGGGGAAAAGAATTACGGGGCCATCGTGTTCTTTTTTTGTGCCATAAATTGGTTAGCTTTCTCAGAGTAGCAAGGTAGTGTTCTATAACAATTACCCCTCCTTAGGAAAATTATGAAAAATTTCCTCAAGAAGTTACCTTTAAACTTCTCCATGAAGTTGTCCTATAATACTCGAGAAATTAGAAATAACACTTTTCAAAATATTCTAGTAACTGGAGGGTTATAATTTTAACATGGTCGCTTATCATTTCCAATTGAAATTTTGAATAAGGCTTAACAAGTGCCCCAGAGTACTTTTCAACTTTTACATTTAAAAATCGAGAACCGTTTTGAAAATCTTGCGAACCTGTTCAGACTATTGAGGATGAGAACTCGATTCTTGTTTACAAACTCAGTACGTATCTAATGCCTTTTCCTTGTCGATCGTATAAAAAGCTCTACCTACTTGAATTGTGGATCCGCAAATGTAGTAACGAAGACTCAGTTAGTCATTTTGATTCTAAAAGTGACACCGACTTTCGGGCTTTGAATCTTAAGGGTAAAGCAAAAGAACTATACAACCAAAACGACTCGGCAGCTTTTTAAGTTTTGACTGCAACGCAACGCAAGAAAGCATAGACATATATAATCATAGCAATCGCAATCTTTGAGAGTGAGGCGAACAAATGAGTTTGCAGTTATATTGCCCACCTTGCCTTTCTAATTAAAAGAGGATCCCCAACCTTTGGTGAACAAACTATCAAAATACACTAATAACCAAAGAGTTTTCCAACGAGGGAGGTCCTAACCCAAGATAAAAAAACACATGCTCAACCCACGGAAGAAAACATTAGTTAGTGATCGATCATGAACTAGGCAACAAATCATGGCAGTTTACTCACTGTGCCAAGAACTTTCAGTTCAGCCTCCACGACACACACATCACCAACTAAGTAATCTTGAACAGTTTTCAAGATTATTTAGTGAAAAAAAAAAGTAATCTTGAACAGTTTTCAGCGGAAAGGAGGAGGCCCAACCATGCCCTATAATTGGACCATCGAACCAATCAGAACCTGTAAAAGAAGAATTAGCTTGTATTAATCCGAAACTCGAGAAGAATGGTGGCAAACCAAATAAATCAGATTAAATACTCAGTATATGGTGTGTATATGCCACAGCGAGAAAGGGGGATAAGAACTATAGCATGTTTCATAATAATGATATTCCAGTTATCTTTCCATTCATTTTGATATAATTACGCTTAGCTAAAGATTTTGTTATCACCATCCATTCTAGATCAGAAGTTATCTGGTGTCATCATCTGATGCGTCCTGCCAGCGTTCCCTTTTAACCGAATGGTATAAGCGACTTTGACTTTCTGATCACCTGAATCTATTAAACAAAGATACACCGAAACGTTTTTGTCCCTGTTATGCACGTCACCCCTTGGATGCAGATGTAACTTCCTGAACATAAGGAGAAACAACAACCAAGCAATGATAAAATATCAGAAAAAAGGAATATGCAAAAGAAAGAAAAAGCTACGGGTAGTATAAGAGCTACCACATGTGATTCCCCGCAGTGAATACTTCAGAGTAGCAATCATTCACCAAAGTAGAGAAGTTTGATATCTTCCATTCATGACTAACAGACTTCGGACTCACTTTCAGTGTCAAGCATTCACCCAGACCTAAACATTTGACAACAAAAACCTCCACCCCGAACACACAAGTGTCATCAACAAGGTAGCCGTTTGACAGATCCACGAAAGTTTCTAGCGGCATAAATCTTGGAATACCCCATTTGGACTTCATTGCACGAAACCTCCTGTTTTTCCCTGCAACATATAAAGCGAGAGTTCTCCAAGCAGCCAAAGGTGTAAATCACTTTTTCTTTATAAATATTTAGGGAACAGAACGTACTTCTTTTGCCAAGTATTCATCGCGAGTTTGATCGAACACAATGAGCCTAACAGTTGCATTTATCTCCCAGCCAACCTTCAGAGGATTGGCCTCAGAAACAGCCAGATAGAGGGATACGTGATCTTCTCCCTTCTTGCTCGTCTCCATTAGGATAGAGAATCAATCTCATATACAATGACAAAACATCAGAATCGAGAAACATATACCCATGAAGAGCTTCCGTTGTTAGCTGATTTGCCCATTAAAAGATCGTCAATTTTGAGACCTTTGAGCAAACTTTCTGTCCTCACCGAACACAATTGAGCCTTAGTTTCTTTCAACGAAGGACCGCATCACTATGCATAATTAGCAATCGTGCAGTTACCAATAATCGCATGAAACAACCCATCTTAACCCCATTATTTGGATACCCACATACACTAGATTCATCTGAGCCTCCTAAAATGTCGATTCGATCAGAAAGAACAATACAACCTAAAAGACACCCTCAAGCCTTTTTCTGACATTATATATACCCTAATCTTCACTGTCAATGTTAAGAAACAATAAAACCCAGAAGACAGCGAGCATGGAGTAACACAAGAATTTGCGCTTGCAAAAAGAGATTATAGATATACCACTTCTGGTCGCCCACTTCGAACTCGTTTGTCTCATACATGGTGATGTCATCGTTTGATAATAGAGAGAAAGACTCGATCTTGAGCACATAATGCGCCGGCGAGATCTCTCTAGTCTCCGTTGTTATCGCTGCTCAGTTAAGACCCCCCAAAATCACAAACAGTGAAACAACAATAACCCCAGAAAGGGAAAACGAGATCAACTGAAGAAGACCAATAGACGCATCGTCAAGCCATAAAATTCCACGAGTTCATTTTTATTTTTTGTTTTTGGGAGATACTCAAAGAGGGAAATGGTACCATCATGTTCGTCGCCCACTCCAGTAGCCTTTGAATTCGTTGCTTCTCTTGTTCTCTTTGGCATTGTATAATTCTTCAAGCAGCTACAGTACAGATGATGCTTGATGATCCTGATGGTCCTTAGTGGTGTGAGAGAAATGGAAGAAAAAAGACCGCTTGTTTTTTGGTTTCCCAAGATCAGTCGCTTCGTTCCAAGGAAATCATCAATGATGAGGCAGAAAGATAGAGAACTGAAACTGTGGTTTTGCTCGATTCATGTTCAAAGTTCTCTTCTTATCGATGTGCTGATTCTCGATTGCCTTTTATATATATTACCTCCGCTCTTTATATAACTAAATCCGCCCGATTTTCATCAAAAAGACAAAATTGCACTCAATTATTCAATCACAATTTAAGTGGTGAATTATATCCTAAAAAACCTCCAACTTTAACCATTATCCCATTTCTATATTTTGTTTCATAAAAAACCTCCAAATTTAGGACATATCCTAATTCTACCCTAAACTTTTTTTATCCTATAAAAAATCCTCAATTTTAGGTTTAGTATCAATTCTAACCTAAACTTTTTTTATCTCATAAAAGAATCCTAGCTTTAGGACAAGTTTCAATTTCACTCTAATTTTTTGTTGTCTCATAAAAGATTATCAATTTTTACTTCAGCCTCAAATATGCTCTCCATTAACCCTCCATCAAAGCGCCCTTAGTGACTTTGCACTCGTCAATCTCTCATGCATTGGAATGTTCCATCTCTCGCGGTCAGAGAGTATTGACACCTAAATTTTGCCCAAATCATTTAGGGTTTTATCGCAAAAAATTAGGGTTTAATTCTTAACTCCTAAATAAAAAATATTCTCATTAAATTTCACGGTATGCAGACATTATGTGCATTTGCATTAATAGATTTAGTGAAACATATTTTCGCTTTATTTTACTTCTTTTTTACTTTTATTTATTTAAAAATTTAAAAATTAAAAAAAATAATTAAAAAAAATGGAGAAAGTACGTGAAGGGCCTTTCCTCTTTAACCGTTCAACCCATTCATCAAAGGGGCTCTCTCTCTTTCACTTACGAAATAAAGGAAAAGCTAAGGAGAAAAGAAAAAAATAATAAAAGAAGAAAAAGAAGAAGAAGCTTTCCTTCTGGCTCAGGAGACCGCGCAATCCATTCACAAAAGGGGAACGTTCTGCGCATTCAAAAGGGGCACAGAGGGAGAGTTCCGAGAGAGGAAAAAGAGAAAAAAAAAAACAGAGGGGAAGAAGAAACGGAAAGGGAGCTCCGAGGGAGAGAGTTCCGAGAGAGAGCTCGAGAGAGCTATAGGGGAGAGATCAGAAGCCAACAGGAACAGAAGACAGAAACACACGTCTAGAAGGGGTTAAGAACAGGGAGAACAGAAGAGAGAAAGAAAGGGGTCTAAGAGGAGAGCGCTCCGGTTCCTCCTAAGGAGGGTCACCGGCAAATCTCTTCCCCCTCCCAGTGAGCTAGCCACCGTCACCGGACGTCCATCGCCCCGGCCACCACGTTTGGTGTTGGCGAGTCAAGAACAGAGGGAGTTAGAGAGGAGAAAGAGGAGGGCGAGCGAGAGAGTAGAGCGAAATCGGAGAGTCTCGAGTCCTACCCACTCACCGGAGTGCCACCCGAACCTTCATCAAGCTGCCCAACCTCCGCGCTTCGTCTCGGACAAACCCGAACCAGGTGGGTTTTCATCCTTGTCCTCCCTTGTTTTCCCCTTTTTCCCTTGCCTCTCGGACACCAGACATACCGAATCTGTTCAGTGCTTGTCGGGCTCCGTCCATGGAGGATAATGCTCGTTTGACACTCAAAGACATTCTTTTAGATGTTATATGCTGAGTTGGTGCCCCAAACCGTGTCAAAAGGGAATCTATATCTCTTTTTTAGTCACACCCCACATGCTCGATGAAATGCCCAAATGAACTTTCGATTCTGTTCTTGTGAAACCAATTTCTAAAACTTTGTTGTGTGCGTGGTTTGTACTAACGCCATCACTGACCCCGATTTTGGTTGCCTTTCATGTGATTTTGGCGGCGTGTTAACGATGTCCGAGTCGACCGCATGTGTTTTCCGTCGTCGGGATGCCGTTCCTTAAACCGGAGCAGCCATCGGTTCAAGGCCGCAATCGTTACTCGTTTATCCTCATTCTCTGTTTGTTTGTGCTCGTTTTGTCTAGGTTAAACGTTTGCGACTAGGGCCGAAAGTAGAACAATCGGAAAGTAAGTTTTGGTCGCCGGCGAAGGGGTGTGTTTTTGGAGTCGTCAGAATGGTCCCCGGAATGTCTTGCCGGCTGTGACGGCATAAGGCCGATGTCTGCCGTCAGCGCTGGCGGCCCGAGCCGACGGCCGTTGGTGGGTGGCCACGGCGTGGTCTCAGTTGAAGAAGAAGAAAACTCGGTGAAGAATAGCAAGAAGCAGGGGAAAGTCTTATGGGCAGAGAGGATCACGTGCATGGCAGAAGTGCATGGCAGAAGAGAAGAGGGGAGGAAAAAGTAATAAACAAATAGAAAAAGTAAAGAAACAAAAAAAAAGAAAAAAAAAAAAAAAAAGGAAAATCAAAAGAAAAGAATAAAAAATAGAAAAGGAGTTGGCATGCGGATCGCATCAGGGGACCAGTCCGGAATTATCATATTCTTAAAAATATTAAAACGTTAAAAAATATTCAAAAAATATTAAAAATATTAAAAAATATTAAAAATTCCAAAAAAATACGAAAATGTTTTAAAAACCCAAAAATCTAAAAAAACATTAAAAAATTCAGAAAGTTCAAAAACATTAAAAAAGTTTGGAAAAATTCCAAAAATTCCAAAAAATTCAGAAAATTAGGAAATGTTCAAAAATCACTTTTTTGGCTTGATTTCACTAGATATTAGTTTTAATTTCATTCTGGGCTTAGTTTAAAATTCATAAAAATTGAGAAAATCCTTTAAAAAATTTTCAAAAATCGGGCAAGCCATCAGGGCTTTACCTTGGGGCTTTTGATTGCCTTTTCCTTTCTAGAGACAATGATAGGTCGCTAGTTGTTTATTTTGGTTGTGCACTTTAAATACATTGGTTGTTATTTTCCATTTTTAGCATGGTTAGGAAGAGCTTTAGGCTTTTCGATAGGCTGCTCGGTACGTTAGTTTGCGAACGTTCAAGTTTAGATACCGAAAGGGCACTAGTTAAATTGCTAATGTAATTAAGTCCCCAAATTTTGGAATCTCTGGTTGTCGCACGCATCGAGATGATGCTCCCGCGTTTTAATTAAGGTTTCTAGTCGACCCTTGATCATGATTAGTGGTGACTCCATTTAAATGTGTAAATTAGAAAAATTCTCATCGCAAGAGGTATGAGGCTTGGGAGTGCCTTAGTTTTTGAATTAATGAATCATTTGGTTTTTCTTTTGAACGAATCAATCGTTATTCACATCCATCGACAAATACCTATTGACCTAAACCCAATCGATTCGGGTAGGTCGCGATAGAGAGCTCGCACTTCGGACACTCGAACAACTCGTGCTTGGGAGTTTTCTATCTCTCAGTTGTCAACGAGAAATTTTGGACAGAGGGTTAACGAGGTAGATTAGTGACTCATGTAAAAATTTGATGTTTTTTTTGAGACTGTAAAATTTTAGGGTAAAATTGAGATTGGGTAAAATTAGGACAAAACTTAAAATTGGGGGTTTTTGATAGGACAAAAAAAGGTTAGTATAATTGGGACAGGACCTGAGTAGAGGGTTTATTATGGGACAAAAAAAAGTTTATGATAGTATTGAGACATGACCTAAAGTTGAAGGGTTTATGAGATAGAAAGTAAAATTAGGACAAAAGTTAAAGTTGGAGGTTCTTTAGGGCATCAGGCCTTAAATTTATGCACTTTTCTTCTTTTTTTTTTTTTTTTTTTTTTCATGTAGGACCTAGTTGTTATAATTAAGAATTTCACACATTTTGTTTTTGTTTATTGTTGGCACTATGTTTTCTTTTTTAATGTTAGATTTTACTTTCATAGAAATTAGTTTTATTGAAAAGAAAAACTTTAAAAAAAACCTAATTTCAAGGAACCTTCTTTAAAGATTTCTCAAAATAAAATCATAGTTACATTTTCCAAGGCGAAACTTTAAAAGATGAAATTTAATTATATAAAAATATTGCATAAATTTTTTCTAAAATGCCATGAAGTGATATCAACCATGAAGTGATTACGAAAAAAATATCAAGATATCTCATTATGAATAACTTTTTCATATCAACGTTTTTTGTGTATTCTTAGATACTCCTATAACGTCTTACATGCTTTGTGTAGAGATATCTCGCCAATAGTGAGATAAAAAGACATTCTTTGATGTGGTAATTAGAAGACTTAATATATATTTTCTTAAAAATTTCTCTTTTCGACAAGAATTATTCAACGGAGTAAAATGTAACAATAAGAAAAAACAATACATGTGTAATGCATAATTATATTAACTAGATCCTAAATAAAAATAGAAATAAATAAAGAGAAAGAGAAGGATTGGCGGCCACCAAGCCCACCACTCTCAATTGTGATTGAATGATGGAGGACAATTTTTGTCTTTTGAGTGAAAACGGCGGTGTATTTAGTCGAGTATGGGGTGAAAACAGCCTCGCCCATTATTATATATAATGCAAAACTACGTACCATCATCAGCTTCGTCATCCATTTCACTGTTGAATATTTCCTTTCTCTTCTGTTTCTAGGACTTCAACTTTTGATGATTCTTGATGGTTTCTGGTCAACGGTGTTACGTACTAAATGGAAGAAGAAATATATAAAGAGAGCTTCTTCTTCTTTTTTCCAAGATTTTCTTTTGTTGGTCGAACTTTTTTCCAAGATTCAGTCGCTTCGTTTTTGGGAAAATAAATGTAGTGATGAAATTAAGAAGAGAAGGGTGTGGCGATCCAAATTCCTTTTCTTTTCCTGTGCTTAGGCGAAATTGCATTAACCCCCACTAGCCCACCAATATTAATTCTTGACCGGGCAAATAAAATGAAAATTACTGTACCAATCTAAACTTTATGTGTTGCTTTTTGGCTTTTATCTTTTTGCACCATGATCTTGAGAAGTCGCGATGGTTTATAGATTTGCCATTCTTAATGAGATACCATTGCCCTATGGACCCTTGCTAAACATCCAAATATAGAAAATTTCTCATTACCAAAGCACCGTCTTTCTTGCGTTATACACAATCACTGCACTAAAAATGAAAACATTTCTTTATAAGTTATGGTTAATTAATGCCCTGGAGACATTCGTTACCAAGACCATTTTTATATCTTGTCATAAGCGATCTAATTAATTGTGCTTTTCATTTAACATCACAAGAAATTGCAAATCTCTCGACTTGACCAATCTCCACGGCTGCACGCATTTGCTAATTTTGATTGGCTTTACCTTAGGTTTTAGAGTTGGAATCCATGCAAGGATTTGAAATTATGCCCTTATAATTCTGAAGGATGATTGGAAAGTTTTGGCTTGTTGGGTTCAGAGGATCTGCTTAGAAAACGGCCAGTCATCCACAAATTCTTTCAAAAGTCAAACCATTTTATCTCTTGGATGCGGGCTGTTTCACAAACTTACGAGTCCCAACGACTCGTCTTGGAGGGTATGTTTTGGTTGGGCTCGATTTGGTTTGGTATACAAGTGAAAAATTAGCCACATTAATCCGTGTATTCTTTGATATGCCGATGATATCTCACGGTGTAAATGAATCGAGTTGTCAACAACTTGCACTTTCCGCTCTGCCATATGGAGACTCAGGTCGAAAGTGCTATTTGTTGCACTTGTTCAATAAGGAGTATCGACAATATTTATGATAATGTCTTCGAGAACCCGACTAGAGGCAGAGATGCCTGCAGAGAACTTATTGCATGAACACTCTTGATTACACAAATCATCGAATTAGTGCTCTTTCGGTACTTAAACTCGGTTGGTTTGCCTACGAAGTTGTTTGTGAGGTCTTGTCAAATTATGGAATCCTAAAACTCTTTCTGCTAAGTGTTCATGCATGGTTATTCAATTTGAGTTGCTCCTAAAGAAATCCAAACATGAAAATCATATAATGAATTCAAAACAACACATCAATGAGTTAAAAAAAAGACAAGAGTAAAGTACAAAAAATAAACTTGATACAAGTTGGGCAAAAAATATTATGTGGCTTGCCATAAGTGCTGGGACATGATCCACATGAGCAAAAATCAAAACCTCACGTCACTCTAATGCGATAAAAGAACCCGAAATGAGTCGGGTAAGGTTCAGTATACCTCAAGTGTCTTTGATTGTCTGTTTATGAAAACATACGGTACATATATTTGCTGTCATGGCAATTTGCTAACTGTGCCGAGCACAGTGACTTCGGCCTCAATGACACATGAATCATCATCGGTCAGGCATTCCCGAACCGTTTCCAGAGGCATGAAAGACGGCCAACCCCAGTACTTGATGGAGCTACTGAACCATGTAGTAAAAGCTGCAAAGTAGCAAAGCCAAAGCAAGAGAGCAGAAAATTACAGTTGGGAAATATGGGAAATTTCAGCAGTTTCTAACCATACGGACTACACTAACAAATCGGTGCACCGTGGGGAGAAAGAAGCTCATCGTATGATCGAAATTGGAATTACTCTGGACTTTCTGTTTGGGCATGAAGAGTTTATGGTGTGATTACGCCACAGCGAGAAAGGAGGATCAGAACTATAACGTGTTTCATTATGATCGACATTCCAGCTATCTTTCCATTCATTTTGATCTAATTAAGCTTAGCTAAATATTTTGTGCTCGCCATCCATTTTAGATCAGCAGTTACCTTCCATCGGCTGATAAGTCTTGCCAGCTTTCCCTTTTAACCGAACGGTACAAGTGGCTCTGATTTTCAGCTCACCTGAATCTACTGAAAAAAGAAATACCGAAAGGTTTTTGTCCCTATTATGCCCCTCGTCACCCCTTGGAAATAGATTTAACCTCCTAACACATGGAGAAACGCAACCGAGCAACGATAAAAAATTAGAAAAAAAAGGAATAGCCAAAAAGAAAAGAAGCTACGGGTAATATAAGAGCTACCACTTGTGATTCCCCGCAGTGAAAACTTTAGAGTAGCAATCATCCACCAAAGTAGAGAAGTTTGATATCTTCCATTCGTGACTAACAGACTCCGGACTCGCCTTTAGTGTCAAGCTTTCACCCAGACCTAAACTTTTGACGACAAAAACCTCCACTCCGAACACACAAGTGTCATCAACAAGGTAGCCGTTTGACGGATCCACGAAAGTTTTTAGCGGCATAAATCTTGGAATGCCCCATTTGGACTTCATTGCATGAAACCTCCTGTTTTTCCCTGCAACATATAAAGCGAGAGTTCTCCAGGCAACCAAAGGTGTAGATCACTTTTTCTTTATAAAGATTTAGGGAACAAACGTACCTTCTTTTGCTAAATATTCATCGCGAATTTGATTGAACACGAAGAACCTAACGGTTGCATTTATCTCCCAGCCAACCTTCAGAGGATTGGCCTCAGAAACAGCCAGATATAGGGACACGTGATCTTCTCCCTTCTTGCTCTTGTCTCCATTAGGATAGAGAACCAATCTCCTACACAATGACAAAGCATCAGATTCGAGAAGCATATACCCACGAAGAGTATCTGCTATGAGCTTAGTAACGATATAGATTTGCCCATTCTTCAATTTTTGACGTTTGACCAAACTTTCCAATCCTCACCGAACACAATTGGAGCCTCTGTTTCTTTCAACGAAGGACCGCATCACTATGCATAATTAGCAATCGTGTGGTTTCCACAATCTTACGCTGTCAATGTTAAGAAACAATAAAACCTAGAAGACTCGAAGAGACATTATAGATATACCAATTCTGGTCGCCAACTCTGAACTCGTTTGTCTCATACATGGTGATGCCGTCCCTTGATAATTGAGAGAAAGACTCGATCTTGAGCACATAATGCGCCGGCGAGATCTCTCTGGTCTCCGTAGTTATCTCTGCTCAGTTAAGACCCCCCAAAATCACAAACAGAGAAACAACAATAACCCCAGAAAGGGACAAAAGGGATCAACTGAAGAAGATCAATAGACACATCGTCACGCCATAAATTTCCACAAGTTCTTTTTTGGTTTACAGTTCTTGGGAGAAACCCAAAGGGGGAAACGGTACCATCATGTTCGACGCCGCCCACTTCAGCGGCATTTGAATCCGTTGCTGTTCTTTTTCTCTTTGGCATCGTATGGTGCTGCAAGTAGCTACGGTACAGATGATGCTTGATGGCTCTGATGGTCTTTGGTGGCGGGAGAGATGTGGAAGAAGAAAGACTGCTTTTTCTTATTTTGTTTCTCAACTTTGCCACCATTTGCATCGTAATCCCGACTTTTTGAAAAGTTTACAGATTATTTCCTTGATTTTAAGGCATCATTGCACAATCTTTCTTAGTTTTTGAAATCACCTCGTTAACTTTTTATTTTCATTAGATTTGCTGATTTTTTTTCCCTCCGTAGCTATTAAATGTTACTATAGATGAATTACCTCGGTTTTTTCTTGCCATAATAATCTTTGTTGAATTTTTTAGCTCGCTCCATTGACAATGCATCCCTCTCTATTATTTGTTTTTTTAAACTTCATTAATCATGTAATAGAGGTTTCCTCGTCAGTAATTACTATGCAAATAGAAAAATCAGCGACTAAAAAAAAATTTATAGTACAGGAGCTATAATGCAGATGTGTCAAAGTTGAGAGAGATAAAACTGTAGTTTTTGACGGTCTATTATGAAACATTGCTAAAGTTCAAACTTTAAAGGGGATTTTAAGCGATTATCCCCAAAAAATAATATTTAAATCGATACTTGTAGTTAAAGAGATGACATTTTATCCCAAAAAAAAATATTCATAATTTTTTCTTAGCTAGGGCACATATGATGCGTGACTATACAAAGAAATCAACTACATTTGTTTTGGAAATAAAATATTAAAAACATCAAAGGTCCCATAAAAAGAAATATTTTGTTAATTCAATTCAGAATTTTTATTTGTTTTGAAAGGGCAATTTGCCCATAATTACTTATTTATAGTTTATGAGCGGGGCAAAATCCAATTTAAAGGTCACATAGTGCAGAATTATTTAAGGAATTTTGAAATTTGTGGCAATGTGATCAAGTGGCACTATGGCATTTGTTTTTGGGTTAATACCACGAAAAACTCCAAACTGGTACATATGTAACAAATTTATTCAAAATCATTTTTTTGACCACAAAAAATCCCAAACCGGTACATCTGTGACAAATTTACCCTCCGTTAGTTTCGTTAAATTTTATTACCAGTTTGAGATTTTGCCCATCTGTTGGTCATATTAATCCAATTTAACTAATACTAATGGAGGATAAATTTATTACAAATGTACCGATTTAGAGTTTTTAGTGATCAAAAAATTTGTTTAGGGTAAAGTTGTCACATGTGTACAAATTTGGGATTTTTATGGTCAAAAAATTAGTTCGGGGTAAAATTGTCAAAATTGTACCAGTGTGGGATTTTTTGTGGTAAAAAAAATAGTTCAAGATAAATTTGTTATAAATGTTTCAGTTTGGGGTTTTTGGTTGTCAAAAAAATAGTTTGGGGTAAAATTGTTACAAATATACTAATTTAGAGTTTTTCGTGATATTAACCCTTTGTTTTTTTATGATATGGACTGCAACTTTTTTTGGAATATCTTGGCCTCATATGAATCGAATTAATTTTCTGTTATCCGATGCGATGTCTGTGGCAGC
This sequence comes from Syzygium grande, assembly GCA_024733475.1. NCBI lineage: Eukaryota > Viridiplantae > Streptophyta > Magnoliopsida > Myrtales > Myrtaceae > Syzygium > Syzygium grande. The sequence goes on along the minus strand of JAMXDD010000010.1, from coordinate 4,695,996 downwards.
GAAAGGATGCCGCAAAAGCAACGTGCATCAGGGCATTGCGTTGCTGGAATTTAGCTCTTCTGCGGTCAGGTAACTGTAGCGAACATGAACAGATAGGAGTATAGGATCAAAAACTTAGTGTGCTGCAAACAAAAATAGATCAAAAGAGAGAAACATCAATCAACTAGTTGCAGAAGAACAATTCCACAAGTATACCGTCTTAAGACTATCAGCATAGTACACGGAGGAAACAGCAGTAGAAAAAGTCTGATCATGAAATTGCATCGTATTCTTCATCTCAGTTTACCAGCAATGCCTAGGACGGTGACTTCGGCCTCAACAACGCATTCATCATTGACTAGGAAATCTGGAATGCTTTTTAGCAGAATAAAATTATACTGCCCCCGGAAGGGGTTGAACTACTGAACCAATGTGAGCCTGCAAAGTGAACATTTGGCCACATTAATTGATACAAACTACATATGGAACGACCGAGCGACGGCCTTCGGAGAACAGGGAATTTATGATTCCTAATTTGTCATGATCATACCTTTGGGGCCCTCATAGACAGCACCATCTTGGCCTCTCAATGAAAAGCGGTACCTTGCGTTAACTTTCTGCTGAGGGGCTAGTTTCTCTGAATCTACCAGAAAAAGAAATATCGAAAGGCTTTTGTTCTTTGATCTCAAATCGCCCCTTGGATAGAGATGCAACTTCCTGAACAGATGAATAGTCGCATAACCATTAAAGATCCTAGAAAGCAGAAAGATCTACAAGCGGACACCAAAGATATCATTCCTACAGAAATTTAACAGATTCATGAAATTCAAGTTACCATTTCTGATCTCCAGCAAAAAATATATCTGAATAGCATGACTGTTCTACCAAACTTGAGAAATTAGGTATCTTCCATTCATGTGTCCGCGAGGATGTACCCTTTTTTAGTGTTAGACATTCGCCTATGCCCGAGTTCTTGATGACAAAAACCTCCACTCCAAAAATGCAGGTGTCGTCAACAAGGTACCCGTTCGACTGATCCTTAAAAATTTCTAGAGGCACAAATCTTGGAATACCCCACTTGGACCTCATCGCGCGAAACCTCCTGATGCTCCCTTAATATCATAAGTGTAACTTTTTAAAAACTTATGTGGAAATGGTTACCTTGTTTTTCTCGAAATTAATATGTGGAAATGGTTACCTTGTTTTACCAAGTATGTGTCACGAATTTGATCAAACACAAAGAATCTAACGATTGCATTCACGTCCGAACCGACCTTCAAAGGACTGGTCTCGGAAACTGCCAGATATATGGACACATGACCTTGTCCATTTCTGCTTTTGTCTCCATTGGGATAGAGAATCAGTCTCCTGCAACAATCAGAGAACTTTACGTAGTTATAACTGTGGATCTCATTCAATCAGACAAATCATACACACATTGAGAGAGAGACAAAGAAAGAGAGAGAGCACCATTTGTGGCCTCCAGATTCAAACTCAATAGTTTCATACATGTCCATGTCGTTCTCTGAAAACAGAGAGAAGGACTCTATCCTGAACACGTAATGTGCAGGTGAGACATCTGTGTACTCCGTAAATATTCCTGCTCAGTTAAAATCAACCCCAATGAACAAATAGAGAGAAATCAACTGATGGGTTCATGCCCAAGAATCAAAAAATTGTCTGAGATACTTGGAAGTCAAGGCTTAGAGAAACTAGGGGCGAAACTACATACCATCGTCAGCTTCTTCGTCCATTTCACTGTTTTAGTAGTTCCTCTTTGCTCTGTTTCTGGGACTTCGATTTTTGATGATTCCTGATGGTTTCTGGTCAGTGGAGTTACGCACTGAATGGAAGAAGAAATATATAAAGAGAGCTTTTCTTCTTCTTCTTCTTTTACCAAGATTCAGTCGCTCTGGGAAAGAAGATTTAGTGCTGAAATTGAGAAGAGAAGGGTGTGGCTTTCCAATTTCCTTTTCTTTTTCTGTGCCTAGGGCAAAATGCATTTGCCCCCGCTGGACCATCAATTTTTCTTTTGACTAGAAAAATAAGAGGGTTAATATTACGAAAAATCATAAACTGATATACATGTGACAAATTTACCCTAAACTAATTTTTTGACCGTGAAAAACCCCCAAATTAGTATACATGTGACAAATTTACCTTAGATTAATTTTTTGACTACCAAAAACCTCAAACTGGTACATTTGTGACTAATTTAACTTCCGTTAATTTTCCGTTAAATTGGATTTATCACAGATATAACAGTCTGTGATTTTTCATGATATTAATTCAAAATAAAAAAAACTGATGTACTAATAAGAACTTTTTTTTATTGAAAGTACCAATGTGCAATTCTTAATTAGGTAAGATTGTCTTGAGGCACTTGTTAAACATCCAAATAAAGAAAAATTTCTCATATCCAAAGCGCCGTCTTTCTCAAGTTATGTCCACTAATTTATGGAAAAACCAATGTTACACTTACCAAAAAATTCGAATATCTTAACTCGACCAATCTCCTAAGATGCACTCATTTGCTAACTCTGATTGGCTCTAAAACCAAGGATTTGGAAATATGCGTTTTATCTCGAGGGATTGTTGGAAAGTTTTGCAATGTTGGGCCCGAAGAGACACATTAGATGACGGTCTATCATCCGCAAAGCTTTTTATTCGAAATTTGACCCTTTTTGTCTCATCGATGCATGCTGTTTTACTGAATAACGAGTCCCTTTGACCCGTCGTAGAGGGTCTTGTTTTGCTTGGGCTTGATTCGATTTAATATACAAGTTTTCGGGTTTTATAGTAACCCCGCATTGGGTGCAAATGCACAGGGTGCAGGCATAATCCTTCTACTCTTTGATATGCAGCACACTGAAGATTAAGAACATATTTGAAAATATTTTCTTTTAATACGTTTTTTAATATAAATTTAATAAGTGATAGATGTTTGGGGACGAAAATACCGAACTAATGCTAATTGGTCGAACATGAGCGACGTGGAACGATTACGACATATGGCTTATCAAGCGGTAGTCACGGGTAAAAAATTGAAAGACTATCGATAAAGTCACTCGTTTGCCATCAGGATGAGGGGGACATTACTAATTGGCACCGAAGTGTCTTCTTTATTTATGTTTTCTTGATAATACATTTTTAGTTCGTACGGAAAAAAGATCATGGGGCCATCATGTTCTTTTTTCCGGGCCATCGTACTTTTTCGCTTTCTCAAAGTGGCCAGGAAGTACTCTAGGATAAGCAACCTTCCTCACGAAGTTTAAGTTAAATAACCTCGAGAAGTTACCTTCAAACTTCTCCGTGAAGCTTTGTGGATACTAGGAATAGCACTTTCCAAAATATTATAGAAATTAAAGGATTGGAAATTTCAAGAAAATCGTTTATATTGTTTCGACGGATAAGCACACCAAAAATCCTAAAACTCGCCGAGGATGTGCAATTGAGTTTTAGGATTTGCAAAAACTGCAATCGAATTCTAAAATTTCTCAAATTGATGCAATTAAGTTTTCACGTTAATTGGAAAACTTGACATTTTTAAACGTAATTTGGAGACATGTCGAGCTATTAGGCGCCGCATTAGAAAATAGGCCAAAAGCTTTTAAAATAATCTATGGTCATATCTATTCCTGTTGTGCAATTTTCGCTGAAGATCCAAAGAGCAGTAAGGATTTCGGTCACTCCTCTGGTACTCCAGTCACGATTGTCAGGTCAGCGCTCGGACTTCATCACATGGTGCTCGATTGTCGTTTTGATATGACAAGTTGGCCTAACGCCAGAAGGGTGGATCGACTGGGCCGTGCATCTTGCAAGGAGGGGGGCGGAGCTACCGGCGTCATCGTCACTCGCTCAGTCGGACGGGGAGTCCTAGGCCCGGCGTCATCGTCACTCGCTCTGATAGTCTTTGGTGGCGGGAGAGATGTGGAAGAAGCAAGACTGCTTTTTCTTTACTTTGTTTCTCAACTTTGCCACCATTTGCATCGTAATCCCGACTTTTTTTTGACAAGTTTACGGATTATTCCCTTGATTTTAGGCATCACTGCACAATCTTTCTTAGTTTTTGAAATCACCTCGTGAACTTTTTATTTTCATTAGATTTGCTGATTTATTTTTTTTTCTCTTCGTAGCTATTAAATGTTACTATAGATGAATTACCTCGTTTTTTCTCACCAAAAAATTCTTTGTTGATTTTTTTTAGCTCCATTGACAATGCGTCCCTGTCTAATTTTTTTTAACTTCATTAATCATGTAATAGAGGTTTCCTCCTCATTAATTACTAAGCAAATAGAAAAATCAGCGACCGCGACAAAAATTTAGAGTTCAGGAGCTATAATGCAAATGAGTCAACGTTAAGGGAGATAAATTTGTAGTTTTTAACGGTCTATTGTGAAACATTGCTAAAGTTCAAATTTAAAAGGGATTTTGAGCGATTATCACAAAAAAAAAACTATTTAAATCGATATTTGTAGTTAAAGAGATGCATTTTATAAGGGAGCCTTCTCAAGTTTTGTAGGTTTATGGAGTCAAAATTGGGAATCGGGGACGTATTCATAATTCTTTTCTTAGCTAGGGCACATATGATGCGTGACTACAAAGAAATCAACTATATTTGCTCTAGAAATAAAAACATCAAAAGTCCGATAAAAAGCAATACTTTGTTAATTTAATTTACAATTTTTTATTTCTCTTTTTGAGAGGACAATTTGCCCATAATATGACTTATTTGCAGTTATGAAATATTTAACGGGGCAAAATCCAATTTGAAGGTCACATACTACAGCACTATATAAGGACTTCAAGGGAGTGTTTTTTGAAATTCTTGGCAATGTGATCCTTCGAATAAATGTGGCACCACGGCATTTGTTTTTTGATGATATGGACTGCAACTTTTTTTGGAATATCTTAGCCTCGTATGAATCGAATTAATTTTTTCTGTTATCCAATACGATGTATGTGGCAGCGAAAGGATGCCGCAAAAGCAACATGCATTAGGACATTGCGATGCCGGAAATTAGCTCTTCTGTGGTCGGGTCAGGTTATAGTAGCGAACATGAACAAATAGGAGTTTAGGATCAAAAACTTACTGTGCTGCAAACAACTATAGATCAAAAGAGAGAAGCATCATTCAACTAGTTGCAGAAGAACAAATCCACAAGTTTAAGGTCTTAAAACTACTAGCATAGTATATGGAGGAAACAGCGGTACAAAATCATCTGTTCATGAACTCGCATCGTATTTGTCATGTCAGTGTACCAGCAGTGCCTAGGACGGTGACTTCGGCCTCAACGGTGCATTCATCATCAACTAAGAAAACTTGAATGTTTTTTTAGCGGCATGAAACGACACCACCCCCACAAAGAGCTTGACCTACTGAACCATTGTGAACCTACAGAATGAACAGTTAGCAACATTAGTTGATACAAACTACATATGGAACGAGTGAACGAAGGCCTTTGTAGGACAGGGAACTTATGATTCCTAGTTTGTCATGATAATACCTTTGGGGCCCTCATAGACAGCACCATCTTGGCCTCTCAGTGAAAAGCTGTACCTTGCGTTAACTTTCTGCTGAGGAGCTAGTTTCTCTGAATCTACCAAACAAAGAAATATCGAAAGGCTTTTGTCCTTTGATCTCCAATCGCCTCTTGGATAGAGATGCACCTTCTTGAGCAGATGAATAGTCGCATAACCATTAAAGATCCTAGGAAGCAGAAAAATCTACAAGCAGACACGAAAGAAAGACATCACTCCTGCAGAAATTTAACAGATTCAAGAAATTTAAGTTACCATTTCCGATTTCCAGCTAAAAATATTTTGGAATGGCATGACTGTGCTACCAAACTTGAGAAATTTCGTATCTTCCATTCGTGTCGACGTGTGGATGTTCCCTTTTTAGTGTTAGACATTCACCTATGCCTGAGTTCTTGATGACGAAGACCTCCACTCCAAAAATGCAGGTGTCGTCGACAAGGAATCCGTACGACCGATCGTTAAAAATTTCTAGAGGCACATATCTCAGAATACCCCACTTGGAACTCATCGCGCGAAACCTCGTGCTGATCCCTTAATATCATGAGTGTAACTTTTTTAAAAGTCATAACCAAAGTTGCATTTAGCATTTTTCCTTAAAATTAATATGCGGAAATGGTTACCTTGTTTTGCCAAGTATATGTGGCGAATTTGATCAAACACAAAAAATCTAACGATTGCATTCACGTCCGAGCCGACCTTCAATGGACTGGTCTCGGAAACAGCCAGATATATAGACACATGACTTTGTCCATTTCGGCTCTCATCTCCATTGGGATAGAGAATCAGTCTCCTGCAACAATAAGAGAACTTTACGTAGTTATAAAAGTGGATCTCATAACAAGCCACTGTGTAACTTTACGTAATTATAAAAGCGGATCTCATTACAAACCCTTGTGGGTGCTATGTGGTGTGCACAGGTTCCGAAACCCTACTCCCTCACTCTCGCGTCCCCACCCCAGACCCGAGAGGCTAGGGAATCGAACTCCCCAGTGGTTAACCACAGATCGCATTCAATCAGACAAATCACACACACATTGAGTAGAGGGAGAGAAAGAGAGAGAGCACCATTTGTGGCCTCTAGATTCGAACTCATTAGTTTCATACATGTCCATGTCGTTCTCCAAAAACAGGGAGAAGGACTCTATCTTGAACACGTAATGTGCAGGTGAGACATCCGTGTACTCCATAGTTATTCCTGCTTAGGTAAAACAACCCAATAAACACAGAGAAATCAACTGATGTTTATGCCCAAAAATCACAAAATTGTCTGAGATACTTTTAAGTCCAGGCTTGGAGAAACTAGGAGCGAAACTACGTACCATGGTCAGCTTCGTCGTACATTTTAGTAGTTCCTTCTTGTTCTGTTTCTGGGACTTCGACTTTTAATGATTCTTGATGGTTTGGGGTTACGTACTAGATGGAAGAAGAAATATATATAAAGAGAGATGCTGCTTCTTCTTCTTCTTCTTCTTTTACCAAGATTATGTTAGCGTGATATTCACTTGATTCTACATATATTTGAGGATTATGCATAATCTCATTTGATAGTACATATCATTTATTGATTTGGATTTGATATTATGTTTAGCTTGTTACCTTAAGTAACTATCCAATAAAGCTGATAAATAGGCTCACATACATCGAACAGAAAACTCTCCAAATTCCTCTCTTTCGCACCATTCTTGACACCATCGCTCCAATTTTGAGAAAAGAGATATAGTGACGAAATTGAGTAAAGAAGGGTGGGGCGATAAAATTTCCTCCTATTTTTTTTCTTTGCTTAGTCAAAAAATGCATTAACTCCCGCTAGCCCAACAATTTTTCTTTTGACCGGAAAAACAAAATGAAAATTGCTCTACCAATGTGAACTGTTGCCTTTTGGCTTACATTTTTAGGTGCCAGATCCGAAGAAGTTGCTTGTGCTATTTTTAATCAGGTAAGACAGTACGAAGGCACAAGTTAAACATCATAAAGAAAATTTTCAAATATCCAAGGCCCGTCTTTCTCACAACATGCACAATTAGTACGAAAAAAATAGGAAAATATTTTTTTATAAGGTACGATTAACCAATGTTATAGTTACCAAGACTCTTTTTATAACAAATCTCTCGGCTCGATCAATCTCCACGGATGCATGCGTTTGCTAACTCTGATTGGCTCTAAAATCAAGGATTTGGAAATATGCCTTTTCATTCCGAAGGATCATTGGAATGTTTTGGATTGTTGGGCCTGAAGAGACTCCTTAGATGACGGCCTATCATCTGCAAAACTTTTTTCAAAAACTCAACCATTTTTGTCTCATCGATGTGCTGTTTTAGTGAATAACGAGTCCCTTTGATTCGTCGTAGAGGATTTTGTTTTGGTTGGGCTTGATTCGATTTGATATATAAGTTTTTGGCTTTTGTAGCAACCGGGCATTGGGTGCGATGCACCGGGTGCATGACTAATCCTTCTATTATTTGATATGCAGCACAGTGAATAGATTAAGAAAATATTTGAAAATATTTTCTTTTAATACCGAGGTAATTCTCTAAATCGAAATCAAAAACCAATTTCAACTATAATAAAAGAATTTCATACCAAAAATATCGCTGTTAATATTATCAAAGACGAAAATCGATGACCTAAACCCTAGAAGCAATCCTAAATATAAACGCCAATCAGATTTTTTTATCTTTTAATTCTTACCATTTTTTACACTTTAATAAAAAAAAAATTATCCTACTACCTATATCATCTAGAGAAAAATCATCTAAAACTAAAATTGGGCTAAAAATCATGAAATACAATTTCCTAAACTATATGAATCAATTAAATGAAACTCAACTAAATCTAATCCTCCGATCACCACAAATACGTACGTAGCAGAAAACACAGGAAACATTTATGTCGAGCGACACCCTCGGTAACTACTCTTCTCGGTTCTTTTCCTGTTTTTGAGATGCAAACAAAAATCACGAGTTTTAATCTTGCAAAAATACTCAAAAGCTCATTTGGTTACACAACATGACTCAATGACAGAGATTCATGCTTTATACATTGATCTATATACGGCAGATAAGTTAACGAAGTGAATCCAGATTGAAGACTATATGTGCGCGTGAGATCAGATGAAAACGAGACAGGCATAGTATTTGGAGGTTTCGGCCATAGTCTAAACCGCTGAGACCGGAGATAGAATGGATGCAATCAACATGTACATCATGATTTAACTAGGTTCAGGTTCAGGAAGATGCTTCTTAGCTGTGTATGCAATTTCATTCGAGCAATTTCACAAACACTTGGTGATCAATTTCTCTCCCGGGCTTGGGCCCCGGACCGAATGAGTAACGGCTGAAGCTTAGATCGATGTTAAATTCGATGGGCATGGGCAGTGTTGGAACAAATCAAAACCGGGCTGTGTGAATCGGGCCGCGATAAGGCGTCAACAAACACATCCAATCCATGTATTATTTGTCACGAGGAAAGAATTGCCGGTGATTGTCTGCTTGTGAACACATCCAATACATATATTTGCTGTCACGGCAGTTTGCTAACTGTGCCGAGCACCGTGACTTCTACCTCAATCACACATGGATCATCCTTCACGCGCTCCCAAACCGTTTTCAGCGGCAGGAAAGACGGCCAACCAAAATCCACATCGGAGCGACTGAACCATTTAGTACAAGCTGCAAAGTAGCAAAGACAAAGCAAATTAGCAGAAAATTACAGTTGGGAAATATGGGAGATTTCAGCGGTTTCTAACCATACGGACCACATGAACAAATCGAATTTGGTCCTTATTAACGGGTGCAATTTGTTTAGCAGTGTGCTGTGGTGAGAAGGAAGCTCCTCGTGGGATTGAAATTGGAATTACTCTGGACTTTCTTTTTGGGCTACTATTTACAACGCCCTTGAACTGTAGCGCTCGTCCACTTACGAGGACAAACACTCACCTTCGGGCTGATGGTGTACAACGTTGTTTGGGCCTTTTAACCGAAAGACGAATCTGGCGTTCACTTTCTGACCAGAAGCCAAATTGTACGCCTCGTATAAATGGAGAAACATCGAAAGGTTTTGGCCCTTGTTAGCCGAATCACCACGCGGGAATAGCCACACATACCTGCGAAAGGATTGAAAATAGTGATAAATAGATAGCACAAACAATAAATCAACAAAAACAAAAGTTATCATTGAAAGGAAGTTTGTAAATAGGAGCTACCATCTATGGACTCCAACGGTGAATACATCAGAGCAATAATCTGACCACAAGTCTGAGAGCCTCGATATCTTCCATTCATGAGTATATGATGCGCTCTCCTTTAGCATCCTCACACATTCGCCAACTCCCGAACTCTTGATGACGAAAACCTCCACACCGAAGACACAGGTGTCATCCACAAGGTATCCGTTTGACGGGTCGGCAAAAATTTTCAACGGCATGTATCTCGGCACTCCCCATTCGGCTTTCAACGCATGAAACCTCGTGACTCTCCCTTCAAATTTACAAGCGAAGATTCGTCGATTCGATATTAGTCTTCAGAAGGTGACAATACCTTACCTCTTGCTATCATTACTGAACTTTTACCTTGTTCAGTTAAATATCTATCGCAGATATGATCATACAAAGAGAACCTGACGGCCACGTGAATCGCCCTATCAAGTTGGAAAGGACTCGTCCCAGAAACCGCCAGATATATGGAGATGTGATCGTCTCCGTTTCGGCTCTTGTCTCCATTGGGATAGAGGATCAGTTTCCTGCAGAATCGAGATGCTTCCGTGAATTCGAGCACGGAACATACATGAAAAGTTTCCAATTTGAGTCAACAAAAATTATTCTAGGAATTTGTGAACTGCTACAGCTTCTGATTGCTGAATCAACATTATTTGCACAACAATCTCTTCATCATAAAAAAGATTACCTTATTCTGGATGAATTTACAAAACTAAAAAGGGTTCAAACATCGGATTCTTAAGCGGTAACAAAATTTAATGCCTGCAAAGTATTTAAACCCTCTTCTGGAGGAGAGGCCTAAATTTGGAGCATAGCCATAGGATTCCCTATAAGGAACAATCTCTTCAAGAATAAATTGATCGATGTTTTTGGCCAGAGATGTCGAACCACTGTATGTAGTTTTCTTAATGCCTCTGAATGTGAGAAGGGGAGGGGAGACTAGAGAGAAGAGGAATGAACCAGTTATAGCCTCCTGCTTCAAACTCGTTTGATTCATACTTCTCCTTGTTGTTCTTCGCGAACAAAGAGAAAGACTCAATCTTGAGCACATAATGCGCCGGTGCAACATCTCTGATCTCCTTCGACATTACTGCATCGACCAAAACCAGAAAAAAACCAATCAACCGATGAGTTCTAATAGTTCCTTGGAGCCCGAGTGCAAACTATATCCAAGACACCAAGTTATTCATATAGCAATTGAAAATTTCCATGTACATTGACATTTTGGTTACCACAAATAAGAGAGAAACTCATGCAACACATGAACTATATGGGGTTATATTTGAGGGGACATACGTACCAAGGCCGGCTTCTCTGTATATCTCCGAAGAAGTCATTTTCAAAGTTGGAGATTTTCAACTCGATCCAAAGTTTCGAGTGTTGATTGAATGATGGTTTTAGCGGTAATCAACGAAGATTATTTATAGTGACAGCTTTCGTTCTTCGTTTCCATGGTGCAGTTGCTTCATTCTCTTGCTTTTTGCAGGTTGCTTTATTCTGAAATTGTATCATTTGGGAGTTGAGAAGCGCAAGGGGAAGAACGGTCTGACTCTATTCAAATTCTTTGCTTTTTCCCTCTGTATCAATTCACTAGATTCTTGGATTCTTACCTGGGCAGAGAAACAAAGAAGGACGAAACTTTGAAGCTTGTGACTTTCAATATATATTTGATAAAAAGGTTAGTATATATGAGTAAAGTTCGATGTACTTATTCAGGGAAATTCTATGGTCCAGTATGGAAAAGCACGGCGGCAGTCCCGTTCAATCTTAGCCGTTAGATTAAAAGAGGATTAATTTTGATGGGCAAGTGATTTTGTAGAAAAGATGGGAACTCATGCATGTTTGAGGAAAATTATCAATTATAAGATCATTGATTTCACTATCAATCAAAGAAAATCGTGATATATAAGGATGATTATTCATTGAAAGGGCCCCAAAATTTAATCACGAGACTAGGAGAAAAAGAAATTAAGGCTGCTGGCCATGCTTTTTACTCTCAATTTCTATGTCCGTACCACTAAAATTTTCCCTTCTTATTTTCCATGGCCATTTTTTCCACTAAAGTTTTTCGTCGGTCCAACCTAAAGAACAATCAACCCTTTTCTTCTTACCGCGATCTGCAAGAGTGGAGCCAAATTTATTTATTTATTTATTTATTATAAGAAGAAGAAGAAGAAGAAACTTCTCTTTAAAGCCATAATAAAAAAAAGAAAGAAATAAGAAATTCAAGATCGAAAATCCAAATCAAAATTCTTGCTACTTCAAAAACAGAAGGAAACCTTTTGAAAATCCAAATCCGTGTTCGTATAAAAAGCTAAAATTTTAAGGTTCAATCCTACCATAAAGGCTTCATCATCCAAATCTTTGCTCATCTCATATTCGTCTCTACACCACTTGTCTTGCCACAAGGCAATCATGGATGCAAAGTAAAATGTCATGCAAGCACATAAGCCAACATTATATCTAGGTGCTTTGCACGGACATATGCTTGTAATCATATCTTTACATATGTTTTTAAACGAATCTAATTCTAAATAAGAAAATATAGATAAGCTATATTCGTTTCAATAAATGTTGTACAATTTCTAATTACAATATCGAACTTGATACAAGTCGGACAAAATGATATACATTACCTTATTATTTAGCCCCGTGACATGTTCCCCCTGAGCTAATTCTCTAAATCGAAATCAAAGACCAATTTCAACTAAAATAAAAGAATTTCCTACTAAAAATCTCGCTAATGATATTATAGACGAAAATCAACAAACTAACCCCTAGAAGTAATCTTAAATATGAACGCCAATTAGAGATTTTTTTTTTTTTCATTCTTATATTTTTTTACACTTTTATAACAAAAAAATTTTATCGTACTACTATCTGTTTCATGTAGAGAAAAATCATCTAAAACTAAAATTGCCCTAAAAATCATGAAATGCAATTTCCTAAACTATATGAACATCAATTAAATGAAGCTCAACTAAATCTAATCCTAAGACATAAGTAACTAATTGAGGCCTGCATTTTCCAATCATTTATTTTTTTTCTATTATTTTTTTCTGCATTCATCATCGTCATACATATTTTAGTATTTTTTATATTTGTCTATTTTTCTTCTTTCTTCTTCGGTCCTCCTTTCCCAGAATCCATGAGCCTTCTCAACTCTCTAATCTCTCTCATGCTTCCCTTCACTGATGCCTCTACGAAAGCATTGAACAACATCCGAGCAAAATCTAATCAAAGCTGCAACGATTTTATTTGGACCATTCGCAGCCGGCCATCACTTTCATTATCCTCAACCCATCGACATACATACAGCATGTGCACTCTGCTTTCCATGGATTTTTCCGGCGACCTGAGAACTCCAGTTCTCAAATTTTTCTCGCCGGCGACCATCCTTCGATCACCACAAATACGCATGTAGCAGAAAACACGAGAAACATGAATGATGAGCGACACCCTCGGTAACTACTCTTCTCAGTCCTTTTTGTGAGATTCAAACAACAATCACAAATTTTAATCTAGCAAAAATACTCAAAAACTCATTTGGTTACACAACATTAGTCTATGCATGTTTGTAGAACAGGGGATTTATGATTCCTAGTTTGTCACAATAATACCTTTGGGGTCCTCATAGACAGCACCATCTTGGCCTCTCAGTGAAAAGCGGTGCCTTGCGTTAACTTTCTGCTGAGGAGCTAGTTTCTCTGAATCTACCATACAAAGAAATATCGAAAGGCTTTGTTCTTTGATCTCGAATCGCCCCTTGGATAGAGAGATGCACCTTCCTGAACAGATGAACTGTCGCATACACATTAAAGATCCTAGGAAGCAGAAAAATCTACAAACAGAAACGAAAGATATCACTCCTGCAGAAATTTAACAGATTCAAGAAATTTATGTTACTATTTCCGATCTCCAGCAAAACATATTTTGGAATGGCATATCTGTGCTACCAAACTTGAGAAATTTGGTATCTTCCATTCGTGTCTACGTGAGGATGTACCCTTTTTTAGTGTTAGACATTCACCTATGCCCGAGTTCTTGATGACGAAAACCTCCATTCCAAAAATGCAGGTGCCGTCATCAAGGAATCCGTACGACCAATCCTTAAAAATTTCTAGAGGCACATATCTTGGAATACCCCACTTGGAACTCATCGCACGAAACCTCGCGCTAATCCCTTAATATCATAAGTGTAACTTTTTTAAAAGTTATAACCAAAGTTGCATTTAGCATTTTCCTTAAAATTAATATCCGGGAAATGGTTACCTTATTTTACCAAGTATATGTTGCGAATTTGATCAGACACAAAAAATTTTAAGATTGCATTCACGTCCGAGCCGACCTTCAAAGGACTGGTCTAGGGGACTGCCAGATATATAGACACATGACCTTGTCCATTTCTGCTCTCGTCTCCATTGGGATAGAGAATCATTCTCCTGCAACAATAAGAGAACTCTACGTAATTATAAAAGTGGATCTCATAACAAGCCACTGTTTAACTTTACGTAGTTATAAAAGCGGATCTCATTACAAGCCATTGTGTGTGTTATGTGGTGTGCATAGGTTCCGAAACCCTACTCCTTCACTCACGCGTCCCTACTCCCAGACCCGAGAGGCTAGGGAATCAAACTCCCCAGTCATTAACCAGGGATCTCATTCAATCAGACAAACCACACACACATTGAGTAGAGAGGGGGAGAGAGGGCAGCATTTGTGGCCTCCAGATTCGAACTCATCAGTTTCGTACATGTCCATGTCGTTCTCCAAAAACAGGGAGCAGGACTCTATCTTGAACACGTAATGTGCAGGTGAGACATCCGTGTACTCCGTAGTTATTCCTGTTCAGGTAAAACAACCCCAATAAACACAGACAGAAATCAACTGACATGTTTATGCCCAAAAATCACAAAATTGTCTGAGATACTTTTAAGTCCAGGCTTGGAGAAACTAGAAGCGAAACTAAATACCATGGTCAGCTTCGTCGTACATTTCACTGTTTTAGTAGTTCCTTCTTGTTCTGTCTCTGGGACTTCTACTTCTAATGATTCTTGATGGTTTGGGGTTATGTACTAGATGGAAGAAGAAATATATAAAGAGAACTTCTTCTTCTTCTTCTTCTTTTACCAAGATTATGTTAGCGTGATAGTTACTTGATTCTGCATATATTTGAGGATTATGTATATATCTCGTTTGATAGTACATATCATTGATTGATTTGGATTTGATATTATGTTTATCTTGTTACCTTAAATAGCTATCTAATAAAGTCGATAAATAGGCTCACGTATAACGAACATACAGAAAATCCTCCAAATTCCTCTCTCTCGCATCATTCTTAACACCGTCGCTCCAATTTTGAGAAAAGAGATATAGTGATGAAATTGAGAAGAGAAGGGTGAGGCGATAAAATTTCCTCCTATTTTTTTTTCTATGGTTAGTCGAAAAATGCATTAACTCCCGCTAGCCCACCAATTTTTCTTTTGACTGGAAAAATAAAATGAAAATTGCTGTACCAATGTGAACTTTATGTGTTGCTTTTTGGCTTACATTTTTAGGCGCCGGATCCAGAGATGTCGCATGTGCTATTCTCAATCAGGTAAGACTGTTTGAAATCACTTGTTAAACATCCAAATAAAGAAAATTTTCTCATTTCCAAGGAGCCATCTTTCTCACGATATGCACAAAAAAAGAAGAAGAAAATGCTTCTTTATAAGGTTCGATTAATGAATGTTGCAATTACCAACACTCCTTCCATACCGAAAGAAATTTAAATCTCTCAAATCGACCAATCTCTACTTATGCGCGCATTTGCTAACTCTATTGGCTCTAAAACCAAGGATTTGGAAATATTCATTTCATTAAGAAGGACGTTGGAAAGTTTTGAATTGTTGGGCCTAAAGAGACTCCTTAGATAACGGTTTATTGTCCGCAAAACTTTTTCAAAACTCAACCCTTTTTGTCTCACCGATGTGTGCTGTTTTACTGAATAACTAGTCCCTTTCACTCATTGTGGAGGGTTTTGTTTTGATTGGGCTTGATTCGATTTGATATACAAGTTTTCGGCTTTTGTAGCAACCCGGCATTCGGTGCATTGCACCCGGATGCATAACTAATCCTTCTGCTTTTTGATATGCAGCAAACTGAATAGATTAAGGATATATTTAAAAATATTTTATTTTAATACGTTTTTTTAATATAAATTTAATAAGTTATAGATGTTTGAGGATGAAAATACCGAGCTAATACTAATTGGTCGAATATGAGCTATGTGGAACAATTATGACATATGGCTTACCAAGTGGTAATCATGGTGAAAAAATTAAAAGACTATTGATAAAGTCAGATTTTTTGTCATCAAGATGAGGGGAACATTACTAATTGGCACCGAAGTGTCTTCTTTATTTATGTTTCTTGATAATACAATTAGTTCGAATGGGAAAATGATCACAGGACCATCATGTTCTTTGTCCGGGCCACGTACGTTTCAGCTTTCTCAAAGTAGGTAATAATTGGACACGAGTTGGTCCTTAAAAAAACTCAAGTGGAGATAGGGAAACAAACTCTCTGTTATGGTAGAGAGATCTTCCTGTAATTTCTCCCCATATTTCAATCCTCTCCCTAGAAAAAAAAAAAAACCCCACACTGAGGAGGAACAAAGGGTGTGCAGGTTGATCGGCTTGCCGAGTCATAAAACAAGGCGTTGTAGCCTACACAAGTGGTAACACCCATCTTTTCCAAGCCATGTACTTTTTAGCTTTCTCAAAGTAGGTAGTATTTCGACCAAAAAAAAAGTAGGTAGCAAATACTCTAGAATAGTCAACCTTCCTTATTAAGTTTAAGTTAAATATTCCTGAGAAGTTACCTTTAAACTTCTCCATGAAGCTTTCTTGATATTAGGAATAACACTTTTCAAAATATTACAAAAATTAGAGGATTGAAAATTTCAAGAAAGACATTTATTATTTCAAGGGATAAATATACTGGATATCCTAAAACTTATCGAGAAAGTGAAATTATTTGCAAAAAGTGCGATCAAATCATAAAATTTCTCAAATTGATGCAATTAAGTTCCTCCCTTAATTCCATCCAAATTAATGGACAAAAAAAAACTTGGCATTTTTAAATGTAATCTGGAAACATGTCGAACTATTTAGGTGCTATGTTAGAAAATAGGCCAAAAGCTTTTAAAATAATCTATGGTCATCTATTCCTGTTGTGCAATTTTCGCTGAAGATAAAAAGAGTGGATGGTCCTAAGCATGACCTTAAAATGCTTCATCTTGGTGTTTAGTCGGACGTTGGATTACTTTGTATGTAAAACACAAGAGGTATTCACTCTTTTCTAAGAAGATAAAAATAAGTGGAAATTAAGAGTGCAAGGTGTGTGGGTTAAAATAAGGAAACCGCATCCGTAGAGCTCACCGTCCTCGCATGGAAACGGGTGATAAGGAATTTGGTCACTCCTCTTGTTCCCCGTCACAGTTGTTAGGACCTTGGTGCTGTCCTTGACGTAGCGCGCGGCATTCATCACGTGGTGCTCGATGTCATTTTGATATGATACAGTTGGTCTAACGCCAAGTGGGCGGGTCGACTGGCGCTTGCATCTTGCAAGGAAGGAGGCGGAGGTACCAGCATCATCGTCACTTGCTCCGTCGGACAGGGAGTCCTAGGCCGGCAAAGAGAGATGAGCCTTGAGCTTGATGATGTTGGCTGCAAGAGTGCAGAGCTTGGACGCAAGTCGATGAACTGGGTTAACCAAAATCTCAAAATAGAAAATAAAAAAAAAAGAGCATAAAGAAGAAGAGAAATATGGAATCCCAGGTCTCGGGAATTGCAGAAACCTCTCAAAACTCGAAATGGACCTACATTCAAACAATGCTCATCACCAGAAAATGGAGAAATCAAAGCAAAAACTGGGAAGAGCAGAGCAGTGCTCAAAAAACACCATCCACCCACTGCTAAACAAAAACAGGTTCAGCCAATAGCAATTTATAGAAGAAAACAAACAAAATGAAAAGATAAAAAGAAAAAAGGGGCGCGATAAAATCATGTGTCACACGAGCTGGATTGTTAGTGTTATAATTAGAGTGGTCGTGTGTGTTCAAGGTTGAAGAAGATCTTCTAGCTCACGGCCCTATTTCTTCGTCTCTTCTTCTTCAATCGTTTTTGTTTTTTTTGGATGTTTGGCCTTTTGCTTTTTCTTCTAATTTTTGGCATGTTTTCTGATTGTGAAGCCCACTTAGCACCACGTAAGCGCCAAGTGTTCTTGAAACATATCTAAAATATGCCATATCAGTTACTTAATTTGGACAACATTAACATAAGTACTTGATTGCACTAAACGGGTAAGTTTTAGGACTTTATTGCATTTTCTGAAAATTTCAAGACTCAATTGTACTTTTTACCAAAGTGAGCAAAAGAAATCGTTCAAACTAGGAACCGCCCGAACCAAATCGAACCAGCCAGTTTTGGGCAGTTCCAAAGGGCACCGGTTCGATTCCCGCTACTGACCTACATTTGGCGATAAAGGCCAATACTTTCCGGCTCCAAGCTGGAAATGGAACTCATTGCCACTTGGACTCCCAGTACATGATCCAGTACTTGCTTTATAGTGTTGATAAAACATGCCTTAAAAAATTTTCGATGCTTGAAGATCAAGCCCTTTCTGTTCTATGGACTTAGCTTCTCTTTCATGCAAGAGCTTCCTGTAACAAGTATGGAAAGTGCGTAATATCTCCTTCACTTTGTTTCCCCTACTTCTAGCATCCATAGCAGCACCCGAGGAGTCAAACTTTAAAGCTTCCACAGGTTCAACTCTTCCCATTACTATCCGATGCTCGCAGAGATGTCATTGCTGCTTCTTCCTCACTCACCAAGTGTAAGCTGTCAACCGCACCAGCCCATCTCCCACTTTTCCCGACTGAGATTCTTAAGCATTTATTTGTGTCCACAAGTAAAGGCATGGCCGGTTCCATGGACCCATCTGGAAATTGAACCGGACCAATGGTCCAAATACTGGGTGGGTCTAGAAACATGTGGGTGGTTTCCAGTTCTAGAGTAAGAATCGGCCTACCTTTGAACTAGTCCTTTCTTTTTTTCTTTTCCTTTTTCCTTCTCCATTGGACGTTGGGCCTCGGCGATGGCCTCAACAAGCCACTGGCGAGGGCTGACCTGAAAAGTGTTTTCACTTTTTTTAGATTTAGGAATTCACTTTCCAAATTTTATGCATGAATATTTTACTTGACCGGAAAATGTTTTCGGTTGACTAATCATTTTTGCCAAATCAAACGGGTGAACATTCAGAAAATTAATTCCGATAAAATACTTTCTCACAAATAAACGCACCATAAGGATTTTGGTGGATCTAGGCCGCGATAAATTTTAAATTCAATAGGCCTGGGCAGTGTTAGAACAAATCAAAGTGGGTTATGTGAATCGGACGCCATGATGGACACTTCAATGAGTTGAAATTGATGGATTTGGTGGATCTGGGTCGTGATTGGACCAAAGACTGCTCTTGTGGGCTGCGCAAATCTGACCAAGACCGAATTGAGGCTTTGTTCTTTTTACTCGTTGTTTATTTATTCATTTTTTTCATTTCTACATGAATGTACGTTCAATCTGTTGACTAAAATTCAGGTATCAACAAACAAATCCAATTCATGTATTATTGTCATGAGGAAAGAACTGCCGATGATTGTCCGTTTATGAACACATCCAGTACATACATATTTGCTGTCATTGCAATTTGCTAACTGTGCCAAGCACCGTGACTTCGGCCTCAATGGCCCATGGATCGTCCTTCACGCATTCCTGAACCGTTTTCAGAGGCATGAAAGACGGCCAACCCCAGTTCGTAATGGACTTACGGAACCATAGAGTACTAACTGCAAAGTAGCAAAGACAAAGCAAGAGAGCAGAAAATTACAGTAGGGAAATATGAGATTTCAGCGGTTTCTAACAATACAGACTACATGAACGAATTGAATTCTTCGGTCTTTACTAACAGGTGCAATTTAATTAGCGCTGTACTGTGGTGAGAAAGAAGCTCATCGTGTGATTGAAATTGGAATTAATCTGGATTTTCTGTTTACAATGGCCTTGAAGTGTAGCGCTCATCCACTTAAGAAGACCAACACTTACCTTCCGCCTGATGGTGTACAACGTTGTTTCGGTCTTTTAACCGAATGATGAATCTCGCGTTCACTTTCTGACCAGAATCCAATTTGTCCGCAGCATCAGATATACAGAGAAACGTCGAAAGGTTTTGGCCCCGGTCACGCAAATCACCCCTCGGGTATAGCAACACCCTCCTGCGGAAAGATTGAAAATAGTGATGATAGATTGGACAAACAATAAATCAACAAACACAAAAGTCATGTGGAAACGAAGTTTGTAAGTGGGAGCTACCATTTATGGCCTCCGACATTGAATTCATCAGAGCGAAGAGATTCATCCCGCAAGCTTGACAGCCTTGGTATCTTCCATTCATGAGTGTACGATGTGCTCACCTTTGGTGTCGTCACACATTCGCCAACTCCCGAACTCTTGATGACAAAAACCTCCACACCGAAGACACAGGTGTCGTCCACAAGGTACCCGTTTGACGGGTCGGCCAAAATTTTCAGCGGAATGTATCTCGGAACTCCCCATTCGGCTTTCAACGCATGAAACATCGCAACTCTCCCTTCAATTCACAAGCAAAGATTTGTTGATTCGATAATATTGTTCAGAAGGTGACAATATCTTACCTTTTGCTGTCATTACTGAGCTTTTACCTTGTTTAGTTAAATATTTATTGCAGATTTGATCATACAAAGAGAAACTGACAACCGCATGAATCGCCCCACCAAGTTGGAAAGGACTCGTCCCAGAAACCGCCAGATATACAGAGATGTGATCTTCTGCATTTCGGCTCTTGTCTCCATTGGGATAGAGGATTAGTTTCCTGCAGAATCAAGATGCTTCCGTGAATTCAAGCACGGAACGTACATGAAAAGTTTCCAATTTGAGTTTGTGAAGTGCTACAGCTTCTGATTGCTGAATCAACATTTATTTTCACAACAATCTCTTCATCATAATAAGGATTACCTTATTCTGTATTAATTTACAGGCTATGAAGGGATCAACCATCAGACTCTTAAGCGGTAAGAGAAATTTAATGCCTGTAAAATATTTAAACCATCTTCTGGAAGAAAGGTCCAAATTTAAAGCATAGCCATAGGAATCCGTAAAAGGAACAATCTCTTAAAAATTAATTGACCGATGTTTTTGGCCCGCGATGTCGAACCACTGTATGCAGTTCATTTAATGCCTCTAAAGTGAGAGTGTCAGGGGGATACTAGAGAGAGGAGAAATGAACCATTTATAGCCTTCTGCTTCGAACTCGTTCGATTCATACTTCTCATTGTTCATCGCGAACAAAGAGAAAGACTCAATCTTGAGCACATAATGCGCTGGTGCAACATCTCTAATCTCCTCCGTCGTAACTGCATGGAGCAAAACCAGAAAAAACCAATCAACCAACGAGTTCTGATAGTTACTTAGAGCCCGAGTGCAAACTATATCCAAGACTCCAAGTTATTCATGTAGCAATTAAAAATTTCCATGTACAATGCATTCTTCTTACCACAAATAAGAGAGAAACTCATGCAACACATGAACTATATGGGGTTATATTTGAAGGGACATACCGAGGTCGGCTTCTCTGTATATCTTGAAAGAAGTCATTTTTAAAGTTTGAGATTTTCAACTCGATCCGAAGTTTCGAGTGTTGATTCAGTGATGGTTTTAGAGGTAATCAACGAAGATTATTTATAATGACAGCTTGCGTTCTTCGTTTCCAAGGTGCGGTTGCTTCATTCTCTTGCTTTTTGCAGGTTGCTTTATTCAGAAATTGTACCATTTGGGAATTGGAAAGGGCAAGGGGAAGAATCCAAATTCTTTGCTTTTTCCATCTTTATCATTTCATTAGATTCTTCGAGTCTTACCTGGCCAGAGAAATATAGAAGGACGAAACTTTTTAGCTTGTGACTTCCAATATATATTTGATAAAAAGGTAAGTATATACGAGTAAAGTTCGATGTACTTATTCAGGGAAATTCTATGGTCCGGTATGGAAAAGCACAGCAGCAGTCCCGTTCAATCTTAGCCGTTAGATTAAGAGAGAATTAATTTCGACGGGCAAGTGATTTTGTAGAAAAGATAGGAACTCATGCACGTTTAAGGAAAATTATCAATTATAAGATCGACGATTTCACTATTGATCAAAGAAAATCGCGATATATAAGGATGATTATTCATTGAAAGGGCCCCAAAATTTAATCACGAGACTAGGAGAAAAAGAAATTAAAGCTGCTTGCCATGCTTTTTACTCTCAATTTCTATGTCCATACCACTAAAATTTTCCCTTCTTATTTTCCATGGCTATTTTTTCCACTAAAGTTTTTCGTCGGTCCAACCTAAAGAGCAATCAACCCTTTTCTTCTTACCGTGATCTGCAAGGGTCGACCCAAATTTAATAATAATAATAATAAGAAGAAACTTCTCTCTAAAGCCATAACACTACAAAAAAACAAGGGATTAGCGACGAATATTGCGACGAAAAATTTGGAAAAATCCGTCGCAAATCGAATTTATGATGAATTTAGCGACAGAAAAAATTCCGTCACTAATAGGTTGTCAAGAAAATTTTGCGACGGAAAATTTTAATTTCCGTCGCAAAATTGCGATAGAAAAAAAAATTGTCAAGAAATTAGCCACGAACACTGTCCGCTGCAAAATTCATCACAAATAATTGGTCACAAATTAGCCACGAACACTATTCGTCACAAAATTTGTCGCAAATAATTCGCAAATTAGCCACGAACTTTCTTCGTCTCAAAATTCATCGCAAATTTCGTCGCAAATTTAGTCGCAAAATTCGTTGCAAATTTCGTCGCCAATAATTCGTGGGTAAAATTCATTGCAAATAATTAAATAAAATTAGCCACGAACTTTATTCATCGTAAAAATCCATTTCAAAATTAGCCACAAACTTTATTCATCTCAAAATTTGTCGCAAAATTTATCGCAAAATTCATTGCAAAATTCATCGCAAAATTAACCACGAACTTTATTCGTCACAAATTAGCCACGAACTTGATTCGTCGCTACTTATTCGTCGCAAATTAGCCACAAAATGTAATAGTTGCAAAATTCGTCTCTAAATATTCGTCGCAAATTTTACACCATTTCGGCCATCAAATCTTGTCCATATTAATAGCTACGCATTAATGAATATCATGTAATACATTCAAAACAATCAAAGGACACGAGACAATCATAGATTCCGCTTCAGAAACAGAAAATGAACAAACCAAACACAATGCCACATAATTGAAAAATATAACTGAAGGAAAGATGCTAGTCCGCAAAAAATACTAAAAGAAGAAAGTAGAGAAGAAAGTTTCTACCCAAAGCAAAGCTCATCAGGTTGTACAGCCATAATCTTTCAGCAAGGCACAAAAAGATGAAGCGACTTTAAACTATTCAATTTTTAGAAAAATAAGGAAGAAAATATACCGTGGCAATAATAAGAAATGCTGCAACAGGAAATCTCTTCATCCTAAAAGGAGGAACAGAATAGATGGTTCCAAGAAAAAGACCTAGACTGTAAAGAGAAGTAATGAATGATCCAAAGTTTGAAGCAACGATCGACAGGCCAATCATCGCAAAAAATATCACCAAAAGCCAGGCATTTTGAATAGAATCCTGCTGCTATAGGCAAATAAGGTTTGTTGACCACGAAATAAGATAAAAAGATACTAATCATAAAATTGGAGGGTAAGTTGGGGACATTGATCCTCAAAAGCATAGGCATGACAAGAAGGTTAAATAAAAAAATTGAACTCCAAAGAACCGTGAGTTCTTGCATTGTACCTCAAACACCGACCTAAATCGATGTCCAAAGAAAAATTGGGATGTCACATTTTTTCATTATAAACACCTGCATTCTTTCTCACTTTAAACATCTATGCTGAAGTCGGAAGAACTTTTGCTCTGTTTCTCGGTTCCAATATCTTGGTAGTTTTTCATTTCTTCTCATGCTAGTAATAGTGACGCCGTAACCAACGCCTATCCAGCCAGATATAATTTAATAAAACAATGTTCCAGCAAGCACCACATACTTGTCAATGTCGATATCATATATCTGATTGATGCGCACAATATATCCATTCCCACATATTAGGGCAAAAAGACCAGAGAATGCTTTAAGCGAAGAGACCACTTTATCGGTCAGTAGTTCTCGATCGGAGCTCTAGCCACCAATGAACCGTTGATGAGCAAGAGTAAGTTCAAGTAAACCGGGGCAAGCAAGGAGAGACAAAACATAAGAAAAACTAAAGTGTTATGATCAACTAATTGTAAATAACTATGGCAAAAGGAAAAGAATACTTACAAGGAACCCAGAGCTGTTCCTCTTATTGTATGAGGTCTTAAAAATCTCCAACATGCATCTTTAAAATCAGAGACTTTACTCGATATAGGATCAGATCCAGCTGCTTCAACTCAAGCACAGGCCTAGCAGAATGTGTACACTCAATTATGGCACAAGTAAACTAGAAAGACTATAGGACACGAGGAATGTCGGATGAACAGAGTGTGTGATCATGCATCTTCCAACAGATATGTAACTGAAGCTTTGTTAAATAGTTAATCGAGAATCATGCATAAGAAAACTCTTCAATTGAGTTTTAAAATCTCAGCTGTGATTTTTCTTCTTATTCAAGGTGCATTATGACAATCGTCCAATTATTCTATTGGCTCGGGTTAAAGAACAACTCCTCATCAAGTTGTCCATTATATATGCTGCTTCTCCAATCGATGAAGTAACAAGTGATGTATCAGGTCAGTGCAGACTTATTCTGAAAAAAGGTTACATACCAAAAGAAACATCTTTAAGTACCGACAAATAGCACTTACCTGGTTCTGGAGTACAAACAAAGTCAAACTTTTGAGGAAACTGTTGCAACGAGGTAAGTCCATCTTCAGTTTATGCGTCTTCTTCTGGGTGCACGAGAATCCCCACTGTCCAAATCTAAAAGTCGAACAACATCAGTTCTCCTTCTGGAAGTTGAAGTTGAAGGAGAGACCATGGAATCAATCTCCACAGCAGTGTCCACCTGACTTTCTGAGTTTATAACAGCAGCAATGCTTGAGAAAGAATCTCTATCGTCAACTGGAGGCGGCTCCTCCTAGTTTCTTCCTAAAGTATGATTGCGGAAATATTCCACTAAGTCGGAGCTGGAACAAGTGTAGTTGGAAGAGAAGAAATGTCCGCATTTCTGTGAGATTGTGATCTTCTAAGTAAAAGTGAGTGAAGCCGTCGGCTTTCACCACTCTCAATGCCTGCGGTCTCATTTTGTGTTAAGTCAACTATATCATCTGGAGGAATGACCGTGTTCTGCTCTCTGTGCATCCTCCGAGAAGTTAGAAACCTATCTATCAAGGAAGCGGTTCTCCCACCTGTTTCACGAGTACCATCAGAGTCTCGTAGCTGAAAAAAATCTCTAGTCAAATCATATCTATTTCCAAGGCGCTGGATCATCTCTTCCATAGGGAAATTGAGAACATTTCTATGAATGGTCTGCCTCAAACTCTCAACACGACGAGCATGGGGCCGCACAGGAATTTTAAGAGTTGGATCTTCCTCAGGTTCATGAATGTTGTTCCCACGGCCATATATAGGAGTCACGTTCTTAAATGTGACTTCTCCTTTGCAACCCTGACATTCCTTGATTTCCGCATGTAGTTGTAACCATCGATAAAGGCATGGCCAGCAGAACAAGTGACCACAACAAGTAACAACCGGGTCTCTAGCCAACTCCAAGCATATGTTGCAATCGAAGAAACTCCCGTCAGTCCCGTTATTCTTTGCAACATTATCCTTATCTGTCGCTCCATCTTCTAAGAAGTTGGTATTATTTTCACAAACTTTGGGATATCAGTCACTCTCTCCTCGGCAGCGACACTACCCTCACCTGCTTGCAGCGAAGTCCCATCAACGGTATTATCTATCAATTCACTCAACTCCATTGAAATGTTTTGCGCCTCAGGTGCCTGTCGCCATCTCCACCGCGGCCAAGCCCTTATCCGAGCAGCTTCCCTGTGCCCGCGAATAGGTTCTTCAATCCAATCATCCAAATTCACAGCTTTTCACCAGTTATAGATCCCCAACCCGGCTCGGGAATAGGACCCAAATTCAAATCAAGGTTCATCACACCAGATCTCTCCTCCGCCATCACAACCCTTTACTTTAGGAATCGACCAATGTCTGATCAAGAACTCTCTCTATATATACATAACACGTCAAAATCCAGCTAAAAACGCAAAGCATCGCAAATTTGCGATGGAAAATAAATTTGTCAAAAATTTACGACGGATTTTGCGACGGATTTATTTTCCGTCGCAAATTAGCGACGAAAAATTTCCCGTCGCAAATTTCCGTGGCAAAATCCATGTTTTTTTGTAGTGTAATAAAAAAAAGGAAATAAGAAATTCAAGATCGAAAACCCACATCCGTGTTCGTATAAAAAAACCAAAACTTCAGGGTTCAATCCTACCATAAAGGCTTCATCATCCAAATCTTTGCTCATCTCATATTCGTCTCTGCGCCATGTGTCTTGCCACATGGCAATTATAGACGCAAAGTAAAATATCATGCGAGCACATAAGCGAACATTATATCTCGGTGCTTTGCACGGACACATACTTGTAATCATATCTTTACATATGTTTTTACACAAATCTAATTCTAAATAAGAAAATATAGATAAGCTATATTCATTTCAATAAATGTTGAACAATTTCTTATTACAATATCGAACTCGATACAAGTCGGACAAATGATATACATTACCTTATTATTTAGTCCCATGACATGTTCCCCCTGAGCTAATTCTCTAAATCGAAATCAAAGACCAATTTCAACTAAAATAAAAGAATTTCCTACTAAAAATCTCGCTAATGATAGTAAAGACGAAAATCAACGAGCTAACCCCTAGAAGTAATCTTAAATATGAACGCCAATTAGATTTTTTTTTCTTTTCATTCTTATATTTTTTTACACTTTTATAACAAAAAAATTTTATCCTACTATCTGTTTCATCTAGAGAAAAATCATCTAAAACTAAAATTGCCCTAAAAATCATGAAATGCTATTTCCTAAACTATATGAACATCAATTAAATGAAGCTCAACTAAATCTAATCCTAAGACATAACTAACTAATTGAGGCCTGCATTTTCCAATCATTTATTTTTTTGTTATTAGTTTTTTCTGCATTCATCATCGTCATACATATTTTAGTATTTTTTTTATTTGTCTATTTTTCTTCTTTCTTCTTCGGTCCTCCTTTCCCAGAATCCATGAGCCTTCTCAACTCTCTAATCTCTCTCATGCTTCCCCTTCACTGATGCCTCTACGAAAGCATTGAACAACATCCGAGCAAAATCTAATCAAAGCTGCAACGATTTTATTTGGACCATTCGCAGCCGGCCATCACTTTCATTATCTTCAACCCATCGACAGACATACATACAGCATGTGCACTCTGCTTTCCATGGATTTTTCCGGCGACCCGAGAACTCCAGTTCTCAAATTTTTCTCGCCGGCGACCATCCTTCGATCACCACAAATACGCACGTAGCAGAAAGCACGAGAAACATGAATGATGAGCGACACCCTCGGTAACTACTCTTCTCAGTTTTTTTTTTTTTTTTTTTTTTGAGATGCAAACAACAATCACAAATTTTAATCTAGCAAAAATACGCAAAAACTCATTTGGTTACACAACATAACTCAATGACAGAGATTTGTGCTTTATATTGAAGCAACAAATCAAAAAGGAAAAAATCAGAATATTTGCAGTGCAGAACTTCTACAAATTAGCATGAAGATAATATATAAAGCAGAGTATCCACGAGTTGATCATTTGGAAATCTTTTTTTATTTGTCTTTTATTTAACTTCCTTGTAAATCAAATTGTATCTTCTATCTTTAACTTCTACCATAATTATAGGTGATGATATCTCTATTTATATTGTACAACATATCAATGAAAAGAAACGCTTCATCGACTCAATTCTCTATTTTCTTTATGGTATCAGAGCCACGCAAGGGCACACTGCTCTTTTATTGTTAAAAAAAAATCGATACAATCATGTCAAACCCGAGATTTTCATTTCCTTTAAACATCAATGAGGCAAATTATGTTACATTGAAGCTCAATGAAAACAACTTTTTGCTTTGGGAGACACAAATATTGTCTCTGATTGAAAGTCAAGACCTACTTGGTTTTCTTACCGGAGAGATTGTGTTACAGCCAATTTCGATGTAATTCGAGATCAATAAAACTGATATTAATTCGCATTTCATTTTAGTAAGTCTCGCCCGAGCTGATCACTCTCGGGATACTAATCAATGAGGTATGGTTAACTAGAAAAACGGTACATGGACCAGGGACCCTATCGTGAAATGAACACCGATCGCGAGATATCGACGGAATATTTTAAACCGATGTGGGCGATCTTTGGAAAGGTAACGGATTTGGTTTGGCCAAAGTTAACGTTGTACACTCGGATCGCAGTGATTCTCGCATGACCGAAAAGTGCACGTGGCCAGTCACTCCCGAACTTAAACCGAACGATCGTGGCCTCACGAGACTAGTAATAATTTTTCATTCTCTCAATGATCGAGACCATTACGATAGGGGTAGCTCTAGGTCGATCTGGCGTAATCTCTAAACTGTCACTCGTTAGGGGCAGCCCTGAAATTGAAAGTTTAGCGAGTTTTGTTCACGGAATTGAGCCCAGATTTTGGTGTCGATTTTTCAAGACTTAAGAGACTATTTTGGGAATTTAACGTCATATTACGCTGGCAACACACATTTGGAGTTTTTTTTTGGTAAAAGTAAGTAATTGTATAACTTTTCATAACGCCAAATACAACCTAAAGCCTAACCCATCTCCAGACC
This sequence comes from Syzygium grande, assembly GCA_024733475.1. Lineage (NCBI taxonomy): Eukaryota > Viridiplantae > Streptophyta > Magnoliopsida > Myrtales > Myrtaceae > Syzygium > Syzygium grande. Next base: position 4,667,243 of record JAMXDD010000010.1, on the reverse strand, counting down.
ATACAAGGACATAGACTGTCCAGGACGGTTAGGAGAGGGTCAGCAGGATCTATACAACCAGAGAAGAAAAGCGATAAGCACAAGAAAGGAGACACTCAACAAAAGCCCACGCCTCCTAACAACAAGAGAAAATAAGCTATAGAGGGAGCCGGAACACGGCAGGCATGAGATCCAGGAAAGAGGTTACGAGCCCATCCTGTTTACTTCAAAGATAGTAGACGGGAGACCCCATTTTCTTTGGAGTACTCGGTTTCGATAGGAATCCTCAATTGCTCCCATTGAAATAGCTTTGTCCTTGACGACTTTAAGAAGATGTTTGCGCAAGCCTGGGATGTAAATGGTCTTGTTCCTAAAAATTGCATTGTTCCTTTCCATTCCAAATGAGGTGGCATAAAGCACCAAAAGAGAATCTAGATATACACATTTTGAGTTAGTACGTGTAAAATTGAAATTTCAATTTGGAGGTGAAAAATTATGATTTTATCCTCGACGCCAGCGTTGCTTTTCAAGACCAAATGAGGTTATTTTTTCGAGGCCGACGCCATTTTTGGGTGGCCACGCATACCAGGAGTCGTTATGGACAAAAATTGAAATTTCGACAAAAATTGAAAAAATAATATTATTTTATTCCCAGAACTTCGCAGTCGATTTTCGAGGGCTTAGAAAGTGAATTTCGCGAATCCGATGCCATATTATGTTGGCCACGCACATATGGAACACGTATGTGTGAAAATTGAAATTTCGCCCGAATCAGAAAAATGACGGTTTTGCCCCTAGGCCCTTTTTTGTCCGAATTTTTTTGGAAAAATTTTAGGATAATTATCAAGGGTTATCAGCTGCATTATTAGGGCCATTGACCATTTTACCCTCACTTTTTGGATAGGGATGGATTAGAACCCGTTAGATTAGGGCGTTTTTGATCAAATCGGCGGATCGGCGTGGCCCCCCTAGGCTGCCATTTTTTACCAGACCTGATCTCTCTCTCTCCTCACTCCCCCCTCTCATGGCCAGAACACCCCAGCCGCCCCTCTCCAGCTTTCTCCCTCTCTTTCTCTCTATCGGTTTGCTTCGTGAGCACACACGCCGGCCACCAATTACCACCGTAAATAGCCGTGCCCGCCCGTGGACCCACGTCGGCCCCCCGACCTCGATCTTGCCCCTATCAGTCCTCTCTCTCTCCCTTTCCCTCTCTTTTTTCTCTCTTTTTCTCTCCCGGTTAGCATCGTTCTTTGCGTTAGAGCCTCAGCGCCACCCGCGCCAAAGCTCGGATCGCCGTTACATCCGCCACCCAGGCGTCCAACCACGCAATACCATCAAGACCGTATTCTTCCGACAAAGGTCCATACGCATTTACGATGTAGCGCCCGTATGGTCATCGCCCGCATGGTCGCCGCGCGGCACCGCAACCTCGCCGCCACCGCTTCCCCACCGGTCTCGCATAGCCCCCGCATGCTGGCGCCCGTGATGGTTCGCATCTGCCGCCGCCGTCATACATCGCCAGCGCCTGCCCATACGCCGTGAACAAAGACCATCGCTGGGAATTTCGCCACGGTTTCACTGTTTCACCAAGAATCGGCCGCCGCCTCTCGCCGTCGTGACCTTGGATTAAGTGAGTAAAATTCCTAAACCCGAATTAGGATTGATAGTGCATTTTTTTTTGACTGATTTAGGTATTATCGGTGTATTTTGGGCTGGCTTATGTAGTATCAGTGTGTATTTCAGACTAGGTTGAGGACTGATTGGTAAAAATTATTATCGGGAAAATTTAGTGGATTAATGAGAATTATTTGGGGAGATTAATTGGATTAAATGACCAATTTAGGAGCCCATTGGAAAATTATCGGGTATATCCGGGTTGACTGGTTGTACGTAATTTATGCTTAATTGTGATTGATTGCGTACTATCATGTCGCATGTTGTGTGGCTGATTTTTGTGGAGTGCGATTGGACACTGTTTGGCTTGCAATTAATTATTGAATTGTGAATCGCACATTGGGCCACACGGTATTAATTGGGCCAATTGAGCACGTGTTGTGATATTGAGTGTTTGAATTTCATTGGTGCTCATGGTGCATTACATTGCATAACATGGACACGCATTGTGTATGCCAAGAGTGAGGCATGTGATGAAATTGTGCGAGAATGCGTGCCTGCCATGAGCATGTGATCACCTAAAATACCCTGAAGTGTTATATGCTGGGTTTAGATAATAATGAGTAATGTGATCACCTAAGGACCTTCATGTCGTGATCTTCGGGTCGATACCATTCTCATGCACTTTGAAGCAGAACAATACCCAGTATGTCCGTAAAGATGACCATCCTCATGCACTTTGAAGCAGGCTCGGTTCCCTAAGGAGATTAGTGTTGCGCCTCATGCACTTTGAAGCAGGCTAGACGATCAGGCCGTGAATATTGTTGACTCGAGTCGTAATAAATAATAAATCGGTGATTGCTAGTGTGCCGGTGTGGGCCGAGTAATACACGTGACATGTCAACGACATTTACATGCATGAATATGCATGGACTGGCATGCGAATGTGTGAGAATCGGTATATGAGCATGTGATTGGCATACGTGTGATTATGCGCGCCCGCGTATGTGCCGTGACTATTATACGTTGATCCGCCTAACCCGCGGTGGTCGAGAATTGTTTGATTGTTGTTGCATTGTGGTTTTAAATATTTGTTTCCGGGTCGAGATTGCATGCTAGCCTAACTTAGGTTTAGGGGTTGAACTCATCGAGATTCGCCTCATGGTTGTGTAAACCGAAACTTTTCAGACCCCCCTGTAAAGATGCCGAATATGCCGCTTTTTTGGAATACCTGTACAGATACACCCAGATACCAAAGACATACCCCGCGGGAAATGGGGAGGCCTATGTGAGATATAGATCCGTGGTGTTTATAAACGTAGGAGAGTATTTCCATCATACCCAGGAATACGTGGCTTGGTGCTTGCAAGACGCAGATGGCAACCTCGGGCGACCCCTTAGGACTTTCGATGTGCCGATTGACCAAGACGGATTGATGATTCCACGAATGGCGGATGGTGAGATAATCAATCCTCATGATGTATACGACGTAGACGGCGTGGATGAGCCCGATGAGCCCATGGGGGGAGCCTCAAGTGATCGCCAAGATGCTGATCAACTCAAAGATGAAGAGAAGGAATTCAAGATATGGACGTAGATGATGAGGATGAAATTGGAGAGGTTGCTGAGGTAGGCTTCATGAGGAAATAGAAGTAAATGACAGGTTAGGACTCTATTTAGATCCGGAGTTGGAGCCGGACTCCGAGGATGAGCGAGCCCAAGCGATGGATTCGAAGAGAGTCGCTCTAGCAAGGGTGCCTCCGAGGAGAGATCGGATGATTCCACCGAAGTCGTCCGACCGACGGGGAGCCATAGGGTCATCTCGTGTCCTTAGCTAGTAGTGAGGGCCGCTACTTTTTAGACCGTAGCCCTCTATCCGAGTTTTAGCTCCCACCCCTTAGCCACTTATCCCTTTTTGACCGAGTGGTGGAATTGCTTGTATAAATTGTTATGCTTATAAATGTTGTACAAATGGTTTTAATAGTAATATAAATGTGTAACCATTTTCTATGATGGTGTTTGATGTATGGCTATCCTTGACTCATGTTGTAGTTGTCCGGGTTTGTTTATTTTATGCTTCCGCTTGTGTTTGATCTCTCGTGTGGGTGTGGGTCGGCGACGATCTTGGGACGCCGCAATCAAACAACTCAAGGTGGGATGCTCGTGCTTCCGGGGTACGGGGTGTGATGATTGTTGCACCACCGCAAACTTGGACATCGGAGAATTCAACCGAAGTCAATAATCCCGAATATACATCATGGGTGCATAGTGACCGCCTTGTAAAGTCTTGGATCGTGGGCACACTCTCAAAAGAAGTTCTCAGACATGCTGTTGGACTTCAAATAGCAGCAGAAGTGTGGAAGGCTCTCACCGATCATTTCAAGCAAAGCTCGGTGACTCGAGAACTTGACCTCCTTGGACAACTTCAACACATTAGGAAAGAAAATAAGCATTTATCTGTTTGTCTTCATGATTTTAAATCTATATGCGATCAATTGCATTCAATTGGTAAACTTGTGTTGGATGCTAATAAAGTCTTCAAATTACTTGAAGGACTTGATGATAGCTATGAGTTGTTCAAAATGACTATGTTCAAACCTCCTCTCCTATCTCATGCTGAAGTGGTTGGACAACTTCAAATTTATGAGTTACGAAACAAGCGCACTTCAACCATGCTCCCATACAATTCAATGGCATTTATCTCACAACAACACAATGGTGGCTACAAAAACAACCCCAGAGGAAGGCTTGAAGACCCACATTTAATTCTAGGGGTCGTGGCTTTTCTTAAACAAACCAAAATGGTTGGCAATTTTCAGGAAACTACTATACTACTCAGCAAACCAAAACCGTTGGTGCATCGTCAAACTCAAACTTAGTAGTGCCATCTCTCATCTATCAAATTTGTAAGAAGAAGGGGCATGATGCATTGAATTGTTGGTATCGTTTCGATAATAGTTATCAGAGTATTAATATTCCCCATGGCCTGGCTGCACTTCATATCTCAAACTCACAAGATGAAGAATGGCATCTGGACACCGATGCTAATACTCATATGACTAATAATCTAGGTAATCTTGTGAACGTAGTTCCTTACTATGGCCATGATAATGTGATAGTTAGGAATGGTACATTGTTGTCGACTCATGTTGGCACTGGTCAATTTGGCAATAATACTGGTTAGTTTTCTTTTAATAATGTTTTGGTCGTTCCACAAATTAAGAAAAATCTATTATCCGTCTCTCAATTGAAGAGAGATTATCCTTACTATTTTTAGTTTGATGCCTCTGGTTTTTCTATCAAGGACTCCAGGACACACCGGGTATTGCCGACGGAACTAATCATCAAGGATTATATATCAATAAGGACCTGCATTCCATGGCATTCTTTTCTTAGAGAAACAATGCTGCTGATGAATTTACGTGGCATCGCATATTAAGCCATCCAAATAGTTGTATTTTATAGCTTTTGCGATTTGATGATTTGATTTCAGTAAATAAATCCACTGGCACTTTATGTACAAGTTGTCAAATTCAGTAAAATTCAAGATTGCCATTTTCTTTATCTGATTCTTGATGTTCCCATCCATTGGAGAAAATACATTGTGATCATTGGGGACCGAGCCCAAATCCTTCTGTTAAAAAATTTCGATATTATTTGGTATTTATTGATGATTTCTCCCGATACTACTGGTTGTATCCAATGAAGTGAAAGTCAGATTTCTATGAGATTTTCCTATCTTTTCATAAATTGGTTGAAAATTGGCTTGATAGGAAAATTAAAGTTTTTCAATCTAATGGAGGAGGTGAATTCACAAGCAATAATTTTCTCGCACTTCTTCGTGAATGCGGCATACAACAACAACTCTCATGTCCAGGTACACCAGAACAAAACGGTGTTACTATGAGGAAACATCAACACACTGTTGAACTTGGGCTTGCTACATTGTTTGAGGCATCTATGCCACTTAACTATTGGGTGGAAGCGTTTACAACGACGAATTATTTCATAAATCGGCTTCCTTCAACTGCTTTAGGCAATCGAAGTCCATACTCGGTCTTATTCAAGAAGGACCCTGATTACTCATTACTCCGAGTGTTTGGCTCTCGTTGTTATCCATATTTACACAATTACACGATGAACAAATTTGACAAGTGCTCTTTGCCGTATGTGTTTTTGGGATACAGTGAAAAGCACAAAGGATATCGTTGTCTTCATCAATCTATTGGTTGTGTTTATATATCTCAACATGTTTTTTTTTATGAGCATTATTTTCTTTTTGCCTCTTCTTCTCAGGCGACTACTATGACTGAAGGGGAGTTATTGCAATGAAATTCAATTTTAAGTTCATCACAAACAAAAGCTTCTGATGATCATTTGACTATGCCCAAACCTAGTCCGTAAGTTGGTCAAAATGGTTGTTCACTAATAGATCTTGATTCTGCAAGTGAACATGCATGAAATGCTTCATCTTCTACTCTCTCTAATCATGTGGCACAACCAGCAAAGAGTGCATCTTTACTTTAGTCTCAATCCGAAGCTTCAACATCCCCAATGCATCCCATGGTTACACATTTAAAGGCTGGGATCTTGAAGCCAAACACCAGGTATGTCAATATAGCAATATCATCCATCCCTCCCGAACCACGCATTGTCCATTTAGCTTTAAAACACCTTGGTTGGAAAGCTACTATGCTTGAGGAGTTGGATGCTTTTGCAATCAACAAAACACGGGAACTAGTTCCCTGTCATCCCTCGACGAATGTGGTTGGATGTAAATGGGTGTACAAGACAAAGTTACATGCTAATGATTCACTTGACCGATTGAAAGCCCGACTTGTTGCAAAAGGCTTTCATCAAGAGGAGGGTGTTGACTTCCTAGAAACTTTTTGTCCAATGGTCAAACAAATCACAATTTGCATTGTCATATCTATTGCTACTATTCAAAAATGGGAAATTCACCAATTAGATGTCAAGAACGCCTTCCTACACGGCGATCTCGATGTTCCTGTCTATATTGAACAACCACTAGATTTCCACGATTCATTTCATCCTAACCATGTTTGCTTACTTCAACGTGCGCTGTATGGCCTCAAACAAGCTCCCAGAGCATGGTTCGACAAGTTTAGTGATTTTCTTTTCAAATATGGATTCTTCTGCAACACAACTAATCTATCACTATTTGTTTATCGTCATCATGGTCATATTATTATTCTATTGCTCTATATGGATGATATAGTCCTCATTGGTGATTCTCCGAGATTACTAAACCACCTTGTGCAGGAACTTGGTCGAGTGTTTTCCATGAAAGAGCTTGGCGCTCTTCATTATTTCTTGGGCATTGAAGTCAATCTCTCCACTAATAGACTCTTTCTCTCACAACAAAAATATGTCTTGGATCTTTTGAATCGAGCATCAATGGTGCAATGTATGCCGATTGCTACTCCAATAGCTACCAAGCAACCACCACTCAAACATGGTAATTAGCCCTATGCTGATCCATCCCATTTTTGAAGTATTGTAGGCGTTCTTCAATACCTTACCCTCACTCGTCCAAATCTTTCGCTTGCGGTCAACATAGTTTGCCAACATATGCATGCCCCAACTATTGCTCACTATCAGAAGGTAAAACGCAATCTGCCATATGTTCGTGGTACTTTATACCTTGGGCTTCACATTTCATCTCATAGTTCTCTCCAATTATTTGACTTTGCTGATGCAGACTGGGTGAGGTGCAAACTCACCCAAGGCTCTACCACTGGTTATTGTATTTTTCTCAGCTCAAATTGTATTTCATGGTGTGCCAAGAAACAACTTACTGTGGCCTGCTCCATAGTTGAAGCTGAATATTGGGCTCTTGCTTCCGTAACTGCTGAACTCACTTGGATTTCATACAAACTGCGTGACATTAGGATCTACCAACATCAACCTTCGTTACTTTTCTCGGACAATATGTCAGCATTACATCTCACAACTAATCCATTTTTTCATGCTCGAACAGAGCTCATTGAGATATATTATCATTTTGTTCGGGAAAAGGTTGCTCTTGATTCTATTGTAACTCGCTATGTTCCGTCTTCCTCACAAATTGCTAATATTTTTACCAAACCATTGACTCGAGATATGTTTGTTGGTTTAAGAATCAAACTCGGTCTCTGGTCCTCCCCATTGACCAGTTTGAAGGGGAGTATTGAAGCAACAAATCAAAAGCAAAAATCAAAATGTTTGCAATGCAGAATCTTCTACAAATCGGCACGAAGATAATATATCAAGCAAAGTATCCACTAGTTGTATCTTTTATCTTTAACTTCTACCATAATTATAGGTGATGATATCTCTATTGATAATGTACAACATATTAATGAAAAGCAACGCTTCATTGACTCAATTCTCTATTTTCTTTACTTTATACATTGACTATGGCAAAGAAGTTAACGAAGTGAATCAAGGTCGAAGACTAAATTGTGCGCATGAGATCAGATGAAAACAAGGCAAGCAGAGCATTTGGAGGTTTGGGCCATAGTCTAAACCCTTGAGACCGGAGATAAAATGGATGAAATCAACAATTACACCGCGGTTTGAGCAGGTTTAGGTTCAGGCTCAGGAAGATGCCTCTTAGTTGTGTATGCAATTTCATTCAAGCATTTTTAAAAACACTTGGTGATCGGTCTCTCTCATGGGCTTGGGCCCTGGACTAAACTGAGTTATGGCTAAACTTAGAATGTGTTTGTTTGGGGGAAACTTCATGATAAATGAAAATATTTTCCGTGAAATCATTTTTCGGGAAAATGGTTAGTTTTCCTTTATTTTGTGATATGTGATAAAAAACGTTTTGTGGTGTTTGGATCTCATTTGGAAAATGATTTCAATTTCATGACTTTATTTCAGGAAAAAAAATTGAATTTTTAGATATTTTGTTATTTACTTCTTTTCTTTTCTTTTCTTTTTTTTTTTTTCTTTTCCTTTTTCTTGTTTTTCTTTTCTTTTTTTTTTTTTTTTTCCTCCTCCATTGGTAGTCAGGCCTAGGTGACAACTGCGACAAGCCACTGGCGAGGGCTGACTCGGAAAGTGTTTTCATCTTCTTAGATTTAGGAATTCACTTTCTTAATTTTATGCATCAATATTTTCCTTGACCAGAAAGTGTTTTTGGTTGATTAATTATTTTCGGCGAACCAAACGGATGAAAATTTAGAAAACTAATTATGGGAAAACACTTTCCCTCGTAAAAACGCACCCTAAGGGTTTGGTGAACTCAGCCGTGATTGATTTTAAATTAATTTTAAATTTGATGGGCCTAGGCAGTGTTGGAACAAATCAAAAGCGGGCTACATGAATCGGGTGGCGCGTTGGACACTTCAATGAGTTGAAATTGATGGATTTGGTGGATCTGGGCTGTGATTGGGCTAAAGGCTGTTCTTGTGGGCTGCGCAAATCGTACCAAGACCGAATTGAGCCTTTGTTCTTTTTACTTGTTATTTATTCATTCATTTTTTTCATTTCTACATGAATGCATGTTCGATTTGTCGACTAAAATACAGGTGTCAACAAACACATCCAATCCATATATTATTGTAATAAGGAAAGAATTGCCCGTGATTGTTTGTTTATGAACACATCCAGTACACATATATTTTCTGTCAAGGCAATTTCTTACTTGTGCCGAGCACCGTCACTTCGGCCTCAATGACGCATGGATCATCCTTCACACGTTCCTGAACCTTTTTCAGTGGCATGAAAGACGGCCAACCCCAGTACGTGATGGAGCTACTGAACCATTTAGTATAAGCTGCAAAATTGCAATGACAAGCAAGAGAGCAGAAAATTACAGTTGGGAAACATGAGAGATTTCAGCGGTTTCAAACCATACGGACAACATGAACAAATCGAATTCGGTCCTCACTGATAAGTGCAATTTAATTAGCGCTGTACTGCGGTGAGAAGGAAACTCATCGTGTGATTGAAATTGAAATTACTTCGGACTTTCTGTTTGGGATACTATTTACAATGCCCTTGAACTGTAGCGCTCGTCCACTTATGAAAAGCAAACACTCACCTTCGGGCTGATGGTGTACAACGTTCTTTTGGCCTTTCAACCGAATGACGAATCTCACGTTCACTTTCTTACCAGAAGCCAATTTGTCCGCCTCAAATAGCCAGAGATACATCGAAATGTTTTGGCCCCTGTTATCCAAATCACCACGCGGGCATAGCCACACCTTCCTGCGAAAAGATTGAAAATAGTGATAAATAGATGGAACAAACAACAAATCAACCAAAGCAAAAGTTATCGTTGAAAGGAAGTTTGTAAGTAGGAGCTACCATTTATAGACTCCAACAGTGAATACATCAGAGAAATGATATTCCGACCAGTCTGCGAGCCTCGATATCTTCCATTCATGAGTATACGATGTGCTCTCCTTTAACGTCCTCACACATTCGCCAACTCCCGAACTCTTGATGACGAAAACCTCCACGCCGAAGACACAGGTGTCGTCCACAAGGTACCCGTTTGACGGGTCGGCGAAAATTTTCAACGGCATGTATCTCGGAACTCCCCAATCGGTTCTCAACGCGTGAAACCTCGTGACTCTCCCTTCATATTCACAAGCGAAGATTCGTCGACTCGAATTAGTCTTCAGAAGGCGACGATATCTTACCTTTTGTTATCATTACTTGAGCTTTTTACCTTGTTTAATTAAATATCTATCGTAGATTTGATCATACAAAGAGAACCTGACGGCCACGTGAGTCACCCCACCAAGTTGGAAAGGACTCGTCCCAGAAACCGCCAGATATACAGAGATGTGATCTTCTCCATTTCGGCTCTTGTCACCATTGGGATAGAGGATCAGTTTCCTGCAGGAATTCGAGCATGGGACGTACATGAACAGTTTCCAGTTGTGAATTGACAATAATTATTCTTAGAATTTGTGAGGTGCTACAGCTTCTGATTGCTGAATCAACATTTATTTTCGTGACAATCTCTTCATCATAAACAAGATTACATTAATTCTGTATGATTTGACAAATCTACAAACGGTTCAAACATCAGATTCTTAAGCAGTAACAAGAAATTTTTAATGCCTGTAAAGTATTTAAACCATCTTCTGGAAGAAAGGCCCAAAATTAGAGCATAGCCATAGGATTCCGTAAAAGGAACAATCTCTTCAAAAATTAATTGACCGATGTTTTTGGCCAGCGATGTTGAACCACTGTATGTAGGTCTTTTAATGCCTCTGAATGTGAGAGCGTGAGGGGGAGACTAGAGAGAAGAGCAATGAACCATTTATAGCATCCTGCTTCGAACTCGTTTGATTCATACTTCTCCTTGTTGTTCTTCGCGAACAAAGAGAAAGATTCAATCTTGAGCACATAATGCGCCGGTGCAACGTCTCTAATCTCCTTCGTCATTACTGCATCAACCAAAACCAGAAAAACCAATCAACCGACGAGTTCTAATAGTTAATTCAAGACCGAGTGCAAACTATATCCAAGACTCCAAGCTATATTCATGTTGCAATTGAAAATTTCCATTTACATTGACATTCTTCTTACCACAGATAAGAGAGAAACTCATGCAACACATGAACTATATAGGGTTATGTTTGAGGGGACATACCGAGGTCAGCTTCTCTTTGTATCTCGCAAGAAGTCATTTTCAAAGTTGGAGATTTTCAACTCGATCCAAAGTTTCAAGTGTTGATTGAATGATGGTTTTAGAGGTAATCAACGAAGATTATTTATAATGGCAGCTTTCGTTCTTCGTTTCCAAGGTACAGTTGCTTCATTCTCTTGCTTTTTGTAGGTTGCTTTATTCTGAAATTGTACCATTTGGGAGTTGTGAAGGGCAAGGGGAAGAACGGTCTGACTCTATCCAAATTCTTTGCTTTTTCCATCTTTATCAATTCACAAGATGCTTAGATTCTTACATGGCCAGAGAAACATAGAAGGACGAAACTTTTTGGCTTGTGACTTTTAATATATAATTGATAAAAAGGTAAGTATATACAAGTAAAGTTCGATGTACTTATGCAAGGAAATTCTATGGTCCAGTATGGAAAAGGCGGTCCCATTCAATCTTAGCCATTAGATTAAGAGAGAATTAATTTTGATGGGCAAGTGATTTTGTAGAAAAGATGAGAACTCAAGCACGTTTAAGGAAAATTATCAATTATAAGATCGTTGATTTAACTATCTATCAAAGAAAATCATGATATATAAGGATAATTATTCATTGGCGGGGCCCCAAAATTTAATCACGAGACTAGGAGAAAAAGAAATTAAAGCCGTTTGCCATGCTTTTTACTCTCAATTTCTATGTCCATACCACTAAATTTTCCTTCTTATTTTCCATGGCAATTTTTCCACTAAAGTTTTTCGTCGGTCTAATCTAAAGAGCAGAAGAAGAAGAAGACCCAAGAAGAAGAAGAAGAAGAAGATAATGATGATGATGAAAAAAGATGATGATGATGATGATGATGATAATGATCGAAAATCCAAAAAAGTACGTAATTAATGATAACCAAAACTTGAAGGTTCAGTCCAAATTTATTTATAAGAAGAAGAAGACCAATCCGTGTTCATATAAAAAACCAAAACTTGAAGGTTCAGTCCAAATTTATTTAGAAGAAGAAGAAGACCAATCCCAAAAAAAAAAAAGAAAAGAAAGTGTTCATTATAAAAAAAATCCAAAACTTGAAGGTTCAGTCCAAATTTATTTAGAAGAAGAAGAAGAAGAAGAAAAGAAGAAGAAACTTCTCTTTAAAGCCAAAAAAAAAAAAGAAAAGAAAGTACGTAATTAATGATCGAAAATCCAAATCAAAATTCTTGCTACTTCAAAAACAGAAGGAAGAAGAAGAAGAAGAAGAAGAAGAAGAAACTTCTCTTTAAAGCCAAAAAAAAAAAAAAGTACGTAATTAATGATCGAAAATCCAAATCAAAATTCTTGCTACTTCAAAAACAGAAGGAAACCTTTCGCTTCACCCACTTCATCACCAATCCGTGTTCATATAAAAAACCAAAACTTGAAGGTTCAGTCCTACCATAAAGGCTTCATCATCCAAATCTTTGCTCATCTCATATTCGTCTCTGCGCCATGTGTCTTGCCACATGGCAATCACAGACGCAAAGTAAAATGCCTTATGCGAGCAAATAAGCGAACATTATATCTTGGCGCTTTGCACGGACATATACTCATAATCATATCTTTACATATGTTTTTACCCAAATCTAATTCTAAATAAGAAAATATAGATAAGCTGTATTCGTTTCAATAAATGTTGTACAATTCTTAATTGCAATATCGAACTGTGAAAATGCTATGATTGTTTCTTCTCTTGAGCACAATTCCAGGGCATTGATGGCTTAATCCAACATATAGTTACCTTGTTTTACCAGGTATATGTCTCAAATTTGATGAAGCCGAAAGAATCTAACAATTGCATTCACGTCCGAACCGACCTTCAAAAGACCGGTCCAGGAAACTGCCAGATATATGGACACATAACCTTCTCCATTGCTTGTCTCCTGCAACAATCAGAGAACTTTACGTAGTTATAACCGCAGGTCTCATTCAATCAGACAAATCCCAGAGAGAGAGAGAGAGAGAGAGAGAGAGAGAGAGAGAGAGAGAGAGAGAGCACCATTTGTGGCCTCCAAATTCGAACTCATTAGTTTTATATATGTCCATGTTGTTCTCTGAAAACAGAGAGGACTCTATCTTGAACACATAATGTGCAGGTGAGACATCCACGTTTTCTTTAGTAATTCCTGCTCAGTTAAAATCAACTCTAATGAACAAAGAGAGAGAAATCAACTGACGGGTTCATGAATAAAAAATTTGTCGGAGATACTTCTAAGTCAAGGCTTAGAGAAACTAGGAGCGAAACTACAGACCATCACCAGCTTCGTCGTCCATTTCACTGTCTTGGTTAGTTCCTTCTTATACTGTTTTTGGGACTTTTGTTGAGAAAACCTCCTATTATATTTTCAAGTTGACAAAATTATCCATGGTTAATGTCGATCTTGATAAATGCAAGAGTTGTTTGTATTTCAGGTTGTATTCGCATTGAAGAACTTTGATATAATTGGTAAAAAGATACTGATTGACTTGAAGAATCCATGTGGAGCACACTTAATATTGGATATACCAAAGTGTTGAGTCTACAGAACCTATATCAGTATCGTAATCAAAGTGTCTCTAGCAGAACAATTGAATATGTCTAGGAAGCCAGGGACATTTATCGCTTGAATGTCAATAGAATACTGCATGGGTATAAACTAGGTATCGCATGAATATCAATAGGGTACCGTGTGGAAATGAGATGAGCATTGCATGGATATAAGCGATTTACTGAGTTAATTTCAGCAAAGTATACATTGGACATCATCAGCTACATATAGGCGATGACTGTGGATATGAGTAGCGCACTTATAATCCTACAATGACAACTTGTTTTTTTTTCATGAATATCAAGAACATTATCTTAAGATAATTTATCATTTGACAGCTTGTGATCTTGTATGAATTCCTTATTTAAATAACTTTGATTGATCAAGATTATCTACGCTCAATCATGCGAGATATCTTGATTGATTGTCAATCATCCCGAAGGCAAATTTTTTTCCATAACTGAAGCTACTCCATTTCGAAAACCAAGATTTTATTATATGGACGACCATATCTAAGGGGATTTTATTGATCGACCTTAATGGCTACCTAACCTTCTCAACAATTGTACAATGGCTAGATTGGAGATTGATGCTCTTGAAGATTGTCCAACGGAAAGTTTGAATGCTGAGGAGTATAAAATAAGACCAAGGTGCCGAAAAGAGAGAGAATTAAAAATTCCATTTTTCAAGAAAGCTTCACATCATTTTGATTGTCTTTTAAGCGCTTTAAATTTGTAATCTTTGAGAAGTTGGTAGCATGAAAGTTTGTGCTTAGGTGTAAGATAGTGAGTTCTATCTGCTTTGATAAAAGAAGCATCTACTTTGAAAAGAAGTGCTTAAATATAAGCAGCACTTACAACTGTAACTTTTCAACGATTGACTAGTGGAATCTAGCTAATAGACTGTTGGCTGGAAAAGTGGACGTAAACTTGAATTAAGTCAAACCACTTCTAAGTGCATTGTTCTCTATCCCTGATCATATTCATGACTGCACTTTTAGATATAATCAGAACCTGATCAAATTAACATTATGTTTCTTCACTGTCACATTCATATTTACTTGACACTTTTAATTCCACATTTCATTTATTTGTCAAGTTCCTTAAAATCACCTATTCACCCTCTCCTCTCTAGGTGATAGTTCTAGCTGCTTCAACTTTGACTTTGATGATTCTTGATGGTTTCTGATCAGTGGTGTTACGTACTAAATGGAAGAAGAAATACATGAAATGAGCTTTCTTCTTCTATTACCAAGAGTCGGTCGCTCCGAATTTCGGAAAAGGAGATGTAGTGATGAAATTGAGAAGGGAGGGGTGTGGCCACCCAAATTCCTTTTCTGCCCACCAATTTTTCTCTTGATCGGAAAAATAAAATGAAAATTACTGTACAATTATAAAATTTGTGTGTTGCTTTTTCGCTTACATTTTTAGGCACTAGATATAGAGTAGTCACGATAGTCTATAGACATGCCACTCTGAACCAGATACGACTGCTTAGAGGCACTTGTTAAACATTCAAATAAAATTCTCATTTTCAAAGCCCCGTCTTTCTCACGTGATGCACAATCATGGCATAAAAAATGAATGTGTTTCTTTAGGTATGGTTAACCAATGTTACAGAGACACCTTGGTATTGGTACTAAGATCCTTTTTTTACTGCAAGATATTTGAATCTCTCAACTCGGTCAATCTCCACATATGCATGCGTTTGCTTACTTTGATTGGCTCTATATGTTAGGCGTTAGAGTGTGAATACATGCAAGGATTTGGAGTTATGCCTTTTCGTTCTAAAGATGCTTGGAAAGTTTTGAATTGTTGGGTTTGGAGAGATTACTTATTCATTATTTGCTTCATAGAAAATGAATGATTTGGAAAATATTTTTCAAAAAATAATCAAATGAATGAACGATAAATATTTTTATCATCAACGAAAATATTTAGACATAAATCGTTGTCGATAATAAAAATATTTTTGACTAACTAATTATTTCAAGCTATAAAAGGGATCATTTGTAGAAAAATAATTTTCAAATCATTCATTTTCCGTAAAACAATCGGAATCTTAGATGAAGGTCTATCATCTACAAAACTTTTTCAAAAATCAACCGTTTTGTCCCTTCAATGCGTGTTGTTTCACTGAATAATGAGTCACTTTGACTTGTCATAGAGGGTTTGTTTTGGTTGGGCTTGATTCAATTTGTAAACAAGTTTTCGGCTTTTGTAGAAACCCCGCATCGGGTGCAATGCATTTTTGATATGCTGAAGATATCGTATGATGCGAGTGAATTGAGTTGTCAACAACTTGCACTTTTGGGTCTGCCACATGAAGACTCAAGTTGAAAATGCTAAATAGGTAAATACTTTGTTATGGCCGGAACAGTATAATTAGATTGAAAAAATTAGTGTGCCACATAAGTTAACAAATCGAAAGAGAAAAACGTCAATCAAGTAGTCCGTGTCAAAGTTTTTTAACTTGCGATGCAAATGCATGGTTTTTGTTTTCGCGTCAGTGTAAGATAAGGAAGTTACATGTAGCCTGATGATGCACGACACCAGCTGATTGCCCTACATAATTAGCCGAAAGGGTAACCTCTTGTGTTAAGTTTCTGCTTAGAAGCTGAATCTACCAAATGAAGAAATATCAAAATTTCTTTTGTTGCGATGCATGGATGATGTGCTGCTTTCTTTCAGTGTCAAGCGTTCGCCGATGCCTCCGTCCCTGGTGAAAAAAACCTCCACCCTGATGCGCAGGTGTCGTTGACAAGATACCCGTTTGACGGGTTGGGTTAGAGTCGCTAGCGGCATGAATATCAGGATGCCCCATCAGGACTTCAATAATCTACCTCAGTTGATATGGTAATTTTTTTTTTTTGCCATTTTTAGTGAGGTATCTAACTGATCATAGTTTCCCTTTGCACTTTGCACAACCTATGTGTCGTTTACTCATCATCCATAATTTTCCTTTAACGTTTGTAAGTTATGACCGAAAACCGATTTTGTAAAACAGATATGATGGACCACGTTTTTTTCCCAACAATCCACTTTGAATGCAGGACCGATTTCGTATAAACACTATGAGCCCAAAGATTGTCCCCAATTCCCCAACTTCCAATTAGTGAAGCAACTTTTAGAGCTAAAAGCCAATAAAAATAATAAAATCTTGTTTTCTAAGTTTGTGTTTGTTTTGCAAAAAATGTAACATTTCTATAAAATGTTTTCTTGGAAATCATTTTCAAGGAAAATGACAATATTTCTCCGTGTTTGTCTGATATTAGAAAATGAATCGAAAAATATTTTCCATCGTTTGACAAGGAAAATCTCATTTACTTTTCCTAAATAGACATACATTATTCAAGTGCTAGTGACTTGTGCATGAGTGGCCAAAGAACTCGGCATGGGCACCAAGTTATCAACCCCAGATCCCCGACTTCCAAGCACAAGCACGGGCATAGGTCTTAAGTCCATCGAAATCGAGCTCAAGAACTTGATGCATTGGCCCTGATCTATAGAGGCCGAGCCTAGGTCCTCGGCGCTTGGACCTGGATCCATCAAATCTATGCCTCAGAGCCCTGGTGCTTGGGACCCATCCCCCTGTACCCAACCTTAGGTCCATCGAGGTCAGGCCCTAATCCTTGGCCACCCGAGCCGAGTCCATTGAGGCTAGGCCCTGATCCTCAATGCCCGCGCTTGAGTCTATCAAGGTTAGGCTCGGGACCCCGACGCCTATGCCCAATGGGCCCTGGTTCCCAATACCTATGCTCCGGTCCATCAAGGTTGGGCCCGAGACCCCAACGCCCAAGTCCATTGAGGTTGGGGTCCAGTCCCCAATGCCCGTGTTTGGGTCCATCAAGGTCGAGCCTAAGACTGAGTCCACGACACCCATGCCTGGGTCCATTAAGACCGAGCCCAGAACCACATGCCAGCACTCTGGTCTTAGCGCCCACACCCAAGTCCATTAAGGCCAAGCCCACATCCTTGGCACCCGGATCCATCGAGGTCTAGTTTGAGTCCTTAGCGCCCGGGCCTATGTCCATCAAGGCCGAACTTGTACCCAAGACCCCAGTGCTTAGATTCATGTCCATCAAGGTCGAGCCATGACACTTGTGGAATAGAGAGAGATACACAAGTGGAATAGAGAGAGAGAGAGAGAGAGAGAGAGTTTGGCCGCACCTTCCTGAACACATGAGAACACATAACGAATGAAAAACGTTTGGAAACACGGATAGAAAGGTATGAGCAGATACAAAGTTAACATTCATAATATAAGAGCTACCAGTTGTGATTCCCTCTGTGAATACTTCAGAGTAGCAATCATTCACCAAATTAGAGAAGTTTGATATCTTCCATTCATGACTAACAGACTTCGGACTCGCTGTTAGTGTTAAGCATTCACCCAGACCTAAGCTTTTGACAACAAGAACCTCCACTCCGAACACACAAGTGTCATCAACAAGGTAACCGTTCGATGGATTGATGAAAGTTTTTAGCAGCATAAATCTAGGAATACCCCATTTGGACTTCATTGCATGAAACCTGCTCTTTTTCCCTGCAACATATAAAGCGAGAGTTCTCCAAGCTACCAAAGGTGTAGATAACTTTTTCTTTAAAAGATTTAGGGAACAAACGTACCTTCTTTTACCAAGTATTCATCACGAATTTGATCGAACACAAAGAACCTAACAGTTGCATTTATCTCCCAGCCAACTTTCAGAGGATTGGCCTAAGAAGCAGCCAGATATAGGGACACGTGATCTTCTCCCTTCTCGCTCTAGAGAACCAATCTCCTACACAATGACAGAGCATCAGATTCAAGAGACATATACCCATGAAGGGTTTCCGTTGTTAGCTGAATAGCGAGAGATTTGCCCATCAAAAGATCTTCAATTTTGAGAGCTTTGAGCAAACTTTCTGTCCTCACCGAACAAAATTGAAGCCTTTGTTTCTTTCAATGAAGGACCGCATCACAATGCTTAATTAGCAATCGTGTAGTCACCAATAGTCGCATGAAATTTACCAATAATCGCATGAAACAACCCACCTTAACCACATCTTTACTTGGATACCCACAGACACTGCACTCATTTGAGCCTCCTAAAATGTCGATTCAATCATAAAGAACAACACAAGCTAAAAGACACGCTCAAGCGCCTTTTTATTGACAAGTTACGGAAAAGTGTCGAAAAAGTCCTATATCTATTGTATTGGTGCCAATTCAGCTATAAACATTTCAATTATGCTAATTTAGACCTTTTACATCTGTGTCAATTGAGTATATCCAGCCACTTTAGATTGGAAATCACTAACATGGACGCATGACACGGCCAACATGTGGACATTTCTAATACTTTTTTAAAATTCTTTTCGAAATTTTTTTATTTTTTATTAATTTTTCTTTTCTTTTTCCTTTGTTTTCTTTTTTTTTTTCCCTCTATTGGCCTATGGCTGAGGGCCGCAAAGCCCTCACTAGCCTCCGAGCAAGGGCTGCGAAGCCCTCACCGACCACCGGTAAGTGTCATGGCCCTCACCTGGCGGAGGTAGGAGCGGGCGAGGCTAGCCTCACTAGGGCCTAGCCAACTACGAGCAAAGGCGGCCATGGCCTCACACGCAGCTAGCTAGGTATTCTCCTTCCTGTTGCTCTGCGCGCAGCACTTTCATCCCAAACCCTCGCAGGCTTATCTCCACAGACGACAATGGCTTCCCCTCCACTCCTTCTTCCTTCCCTCCGTCCACTGCAACCCAACTCCACGGCTCGAAACCTAAGAACCCATCTCGCAGAAAGAACATGGAGGCAAAGGTGCGAGTGAGGCTAGCCTCGCCAGCACTGGCAAAGGCGACCTTAGCCTTGGCCATGTAAGACGGCCGGCATCCACGTCACTCAATCGGCACAAATACAAAAGGTTTAGAACTAAATTTGCCCAATTGGTGAATTATAATTAATACAATAGGCTTAGGACTTTTCTGATACTTTCCAATGACAATATATATACCATAATCTTCACTGTCAATGTTAAGAAACAATAAAAACTAAAAGACAGCGAGCATGGAGTAACACAAAAATTTGTGCTTGCAAAGAGAGATTATAGATATACCACTTCTGGTCACCAACTTTGAACTCGTTTGTCTCATACGTAGTGATGTCGTTCTTTGATAATAGACTCGATCTTGAACACATGATGCGCCGGCAGGATCTTTCTAGAATCCGTAGTTATCTCTGCTCAGTTAAAACCCCCTCAAATCACAAACAGCGAAACAACATTAGGCCCAGAAAGGGAAAAAAAAATCAACTGAAGAAGTTCAATGGACATATCGTCAAGCCAAAGAATCCCACAAGTTCATTTATTCTCTGTGTTTCTGGAGAACTCAAAGAGGGATTATACCATCATGTTCGTCGCCCACTTCAGCAGCATTCGAATCTGTTGCTTCACTTTTTCCCTTTGGCATCGTATGGTTCTTCAAGTAGCTACAGTACGGATGATGCTTGATGGCTCTGATGGTCTTTGGTGGTGTGAGAGAAATGGAAGAAAAAGACTGCTGTTTTTTTTGTTTCCCAAGATTCAGTCGCTTCGTTTTCCGAGAAAATCATCGTTATGGAGGCAGAGAGACAAAGAACTGAAACGGTGGTTTGGTTCGATTCAGATTCAAAGTTCTCTTCTTTAAAATGCGTCATCACTCCATACCCACCCGGGAGAGAAAAAAGGAAGTTGATCGCTTAAAATCTCCCAACTTTGCCACCTTTGCATGATAATCCCGACGTTTGAAAAGTTACATATTATCTTCTCGATGTTAGCAATCATTGCTATTAAGTTTTGCTAGAGATGAATTCCCTCGTTTCTCTTTGCCAAAATAATCTTTGTTGAATTTTGTAGCTCCATTGACAATGCATCCCTCTTGATTTTTCTTAACTTTATTAATCATGTAATAGAGGTTTCCTCGTCATTAATTACTGTGCAAATAGAAAAATCAGCCACTACAACAAAAATTTAAAGTTGAGGAGCTATAATGCAAATTTGTCAAAGTTAAGAGCGATAAACTCTACTTTTTAACGGTCTATTACGAAACCTTGCTAAATTTCAAACTTTATAAGGGATTTTGAGCGATTATCCCAAAAAAAAAAATTTTAAATGATAAAACTTATGAAGCACCTTACTGATTCCATGAACTTCGTAAGACGCAAGTGAGATTAAAGAATGGGGAACGGGGACGTATCCATAATTTTTTCTTAGCTCGGGCACATATGATGCTTGATTGCAAAGAAATCGAGTATATTTATTTTGGAAATAAAAATCTCAAAAGTCTGGTAAAATGTAATGTTTTGTTTATCTGCAACTACTATACTTTAGAATTGTTTATTTCTTTTTTTGAGAGGGCAATTTCCCCATAATATGACTTGTTTATATGTTTTGAGATATTTAACGGGGCAAAACCCAATTTGAAGGTCAAATAGTAAAGCATATATTATTTAAGGACTTCATATCACCTAATTCATCACAACTCCAAAGAGGGGAGTGGGGACAAGGGTCCCCCACGACCCGACGTAAATTCTTCACGTGAAGTCATTTGTACTTAATGGTACGTGAAATTGAATCTATGTAGTGTCGTGTGTTTAAATCACAAATAAATTTTTCCACTAATTACTAAGCAATTCTATGAGTTAATGTACATATGCATAGATTTCGAATCCATATTTCTCTTTACATGAAAATAATGACAACATTATCACCGCTTAATATTTTTCTTTTACCAACGGACCATTGAAGTCAGTTAAAAGGTGAGGTATGTCTTTCTTACTCTACTCTTTTTTTCCAACTAAATGACAGAAAGACAGTCACAATGATAAACTCAATTAACAAGAGTCTTGTAAGTCTCCAATTTATTCGGCGACAGGGTAACCACACCACTTGCCTTAAACTTTAAATCGTCGGTCAATCCGGTCTCGTAACATTTTTTTCTGGTTTCGGTATTTCAAACTTGTGGCAATGTAATCCTTCGAATAAATGTGGCACCACGGCATTGTTGACATGGATGGCAACTTTTTTGGAATACCTTGGCCTCATGTGAATCGAATTAATTTTCCGTTATCGGATACGAAGTATGTGGCAGTGAAGCAATGCCGCAAAAGCAGCACGCTCCTCATTGCGCACATTGAGAGAGAGAGAGAGAGAGAGAGAGAGAGAGAGAGAGAGAGAGAGAGAGAGAGAGAGAGAGAGAGAGAGAGAGAGAGAGAGAGAGAGAGAGAGAGCACCATTTGTGGCCTCTAGATTCGAACTCAGTAGGGGTGAGCGGTTCCATGTTCCAGGTAGGTTCCGCCCGGAACCTGGAACCTACCATCGGTTACAGGTTCCTCAAAATGAGAAACCTAAAACCTACCCGTCAGAACGTGGAACCTAGAACCTACACTGTCATAGGTTCCAGGGTCCAACAGATTCCTTTTTTTTATTTCATTTTTAGTTAAACAAAACGAAAAATGAATGCAATAATACCAAATAAGAGAGAATATAAAACAAACAAAATTATTAACAGAGGAAACAGAATTGGCTGCTATTTGGCAAGGAATTTCATTAGATAAAAGAGAGGAAACATAACAAAAGTCACTAGACTTGTCACCAAGTTTCAGTCACTAGACTTGTTAGAGGACATCACAAAATGAAATGGATGCTTTCTTTGCCGTGCAAGAGGACATCACCAACTCCTCTAAATCCTACTTCTATGAATTTAAACATTTGAAACGAAGACATTCGTACTAAAAGAGCTAAGTTTCAGAAAATTATGTAACCCAACACCATCTTCAGAAATCACAAACCAATGTGCATCCTGACAGTCCAACAAACTTGATCCCTATGTTCTCCATAATCGGCCAGTAATGAAATGAGGAGGCACACAGACATAGACTCAAATCGCGGAAAAATGAATGCAATATAGATGAATCGAAGACTAATGTTGCGATTCAAGTAATGAAATGGGCAACCAAGTGTTTTGATTCAAAAGTTTTTCCTTAAAAATAAACATAGCTTCATTCAGACATTATTACAAACATATGGTGGTCAGTTCATACATATGGCATAGAGACAAGTACGTGTGAGTCTGGTTCAAACATTTGGTAGAGCATGTGGCATGCACGTGGTAAGGAGAAGGAATTTAACATTTTCTGAACTCGGACTCAGATCTAGACCCAAAGAAAATCATTTCAAGACAAACGAAAACTACCATGTCAACCGACCCAAACTCAGCACCCCTATGGATCCCAAGACAAGGAATTGAGCCATGACACCAAACACCCAATAAGAGCATCTCGATCATAGCAACTGGATTTCCCCCCAATTCAGCACAATGGCACCAAGGACCACCATGATTACCCCCAACTCAGCTAGCTCTCCCCAGAAGCTACTCGAAATGCTCCACACGCAGGCTCGGAGCAATCGACTAGCGCTTCTAGACACGCACCGGTCGACCCATTTCGCCACCAAACACGAGGCAAAAGACTACAATCGACTAACCGAACCGAACCGAAAACGAACGACGACCAGCATCTGAGCTAAAATCGAGCTCGATGCTCAACATCGCGGAAGGGAAAATCGAACAGTGCGCAGAAATCAGAGAGAACAACGCCGGAAGCGCACGTCGGGCTGATCCGGGGTGATTGTCGAAGAAAACCGCCGGGAAATGCAGGGGTCCGCAGTCGCGAGACAGAGGGCCGACGAACGGTGAGGAAATCGTCGCTTCTTGCCAGAGATTCGTTCAATTGAGAGAGTGTAGAGAGAGAGTGGCATGTGTGTGAGAGTGAGTGAGTCTATGGATGGGTTTGGGGGGTGTGCATGTGTGGCAAAACGGATGCTTTGGAATTTCAAAGGTGTGATTCAAGAGGAGTAGGGAGCATTTGGGAATTACTGAATTAGGGTTTCTTCCGGTTCCAGGTTCCAATTCCAGATTTCGGTTCCAGTTCCGGTTTCGGTTCTAGGTTCCGGTTCCGATTCCAGTTCCAGGTTCCTATAGGAACCGGGAACCGGAGCCGGAACAATCGATTCCTAAAAATGGGGAACCGGGAACCGGACCCTATGTCCATGGAACCTGGAACCAAACCGAATCCATAGGATCTAGTTCTCCGGTTCCCGGTTCTACCCTGGAACCGCGCTCACCGTTAGAACTCAATAGTTTCATACATGTCCATGTCGTTCTCCCAAAACAGGGAGAAGGACACTATCTTGAACGCATAATGTGCATATGAGACATCTGTGTACTTCGTAGCTATTCCTATTCAATTAAAAACAAAGCCAATGAACAAACAGAGAATAATCAACTGACGGGTTCATGTCCAAGAATCACATATTGGCCCCGTTTGGTTCGGCATTTGGGAAAAGCTTTTGGCCAAATGCAAAAGTCATTAGCCTAAAAGATTTTGGAAAAATGCTAGATTATTTAGTAAACTATAACTGAAATTGTCTGAGATACTTTTAATTCCAGGCTTAGAGAAACTAGGGGCAAAACTACTTACCATCAGCAGCTTCGTCGTACATTTCACTGTTTTAGTAGTTCCTTCTTGTACTGTTGCTTTTTCGCTTAGGGTGTGAATGAATACCATTCTGTGCCAGGGAACAATTTTTGAACAGAAATGATTTTTTTTTATTCTGTGCCCGGAAACAATTTCTGAGTATTTGAAGGCGTTTGATAAACTACACAAAATTTCTATTCCTAGAGTAGAAAAGAATAAAAATGCGTTTGGTAAATTACACAAAATTTCTATTCCCAAATAATATTTTATTAATATTTTGAATTGTTTATTTTTTTTTTGGTATCACCCATTTTTCTTTTCTTTGGCCGATCGTGGTGAACCGCCAACACGGCCATGGCCGATCGAGGCGGCCCCAAAACAAAAATAAGAAAAGAAAAAAAATTGATTATCAAAATTGTGCCGAGAAACAAGAAGCAACTTTTTTTTTCTTTGTTTCTTTCTCTTCAAACTTTTCGACACAAATTTTTGTAAAAATGTGCGGGCATAAAAATTTACCAAACACATTTACTTCCCAAACTATTTCTCGAGAACAAAAGAACAGAAATTTTTACTGTTTGGCACGTTGCCAAACGCGCGCTTACATTTTCAGGCACTAGATCTAGAGTAGTCGCGATGCTCCATAGATGTGCTATTCTTAGTGAGGTACGATCGCTCGGAGGCACTTGTCAAACATCCAAGTAAAAAGAAAAAACTTCTCATTTCCATAAAGCTGATGTAGAAATTTTTACTTCTTGATTATCTTCCAGAATGTTTCTCGACACAAATTTTTGTAAAAATTTTTCTGACTTTGGGGAAAAAAATTCAAGCAAACCTATATTATTATTTAGGCAAACTATATTACGAGAACAAAAGAATAGAAATTTTCTTATTTATCATTTAGGCAAACGCTTCAATTATTTGGTTTCATTAATATTATGAGTCCTATCTTTATATATAAGATGTCTATCTTGTAATCAAGAACATAGTATCATTGAATAAAAATTTCAAACATCTTTGTAAAAAGAAAAAACTTCTCATTTCCATAAAGCTGTCTTTCTCGCGTGATGCACAATTATTGCATAAAAAATGAATACTTTTTGTTATTAGATATGGTTAACCAATGTTACAGAAACACTTGCTACCAAGATCCTTTTTATGCTGCAAGAAATTCGAATCTCTCAACTCAACCAATTTCCTCATATGAATGCGTTCGCTGACTCTGGTTGGCTCTACATTAGGCTTTAAAGTGGGAATACATGCAAGGATTTGGAATTATGCCTTTTCTTTCTACAGACGCTTCCAAGTTTTGGACTGTTGGGTCCCGAGAGATTATTTAAGCTCCATTTGTTTTGCAGAAGATAAATAATTTGAAAAATATTTTTCTAAAAATAATCAAATGAATTAACGTTTAATTTTTGTATTATCTACAAAAATATTTAGACATAAATCGTTGTAGGCGATGAAAATGTTTTTCATTAACAAATTGTTTCAAGCAACACAAGCAATCTTTTTTTCTTTTTAAAAAAATAAATATTTTTCAAATTATTCATTTTATGCAAAACAAATGAAGCCTTAGATGAGGTCAATCATCTGCAAAAAATTTTCAAAAATCAACCATTTTGTCTCTTTGATGCGTACTGTTTCATTGAATAAAGAGTCCCTTTGACTCGTCGTAGAGGGTTTGCTTTGGTTCGAATTGATTCGATTTGGTATACAAGTTTTCGGCTTTTGTAGCAACCCTGCATAGGGCGCATGACTAATCCTTGTATTCTTTGATATGCTGAAGATGTCGTATGATGCGAATGAATTGAGTTGTTAACAACTTGTACTATTGGATCTGCCAAATGGAGACTCAGGTTGAAAATACAAAATCGTCGCAACTTGTTTGGAGCACCGACATGATTAATGAGCAATGTCTAGGAGAAATCTGACCAGAGGAAGGGAAGCCTGCAGACCTTAATGCATAAACATATTCAATCCATGTATTATTGTCAAAGAGGAAACAACCCTCAGTAATTGTCTGTTTATGAACACATCCAGTACATATAGTGCTGTCATGGCAAGTTGCTAACTGTGCCGAGCACCGTGACTTCGGTCTCAACAACAAATGAATCATCCGCCAGGCGTTCCCGAACCTCTTCCAGTGGCATGAAAGCAGGCCAACCCCAGTTCGTTCGGGAGCTACTCAACCATACAGTACAAGCTGCAAAGTCGCAAAGACAAGGCAAGAGTGCAGAAAATTACAGTTTGGAAAGATTAGAGCTATTAGCGGTTTCTAGCCATACCGACGGACTATATAAAAATCGAATACACTACTTATTAATAGGTGTAATTTATTTAGTGGTGTACTGTTGTGAGAACGGAGCTCGTTGTGTGATTGAATTTGAGAATTGCTGTGGACTTTCTGTTTTTGCTACTATTTACAATGGCCTTGAAGTGTGGCGCTCATCCACTCATGAGAACAAACACTTACCTCCCCGCTGATAATGTACAACGTTGTTTCGGCCTTTTAACCGAAAGGCGAATCTTGTGTTCACTTTCTGTCTAGAAGCCGGTTTGCCCGGATCAACTAAAACGAGAAATATTGAAAGGCTTTTGTCCCTGGTAGCCAAATTACCCCTCGGGTATAGCCACACCTTCCTGGGGAAGAAAATGAAAATAGTAGCTTTAGATAGGAAAAATTATGCATCCGCAAAAGCAAGAGTTATCATTGAAAAAGTTTGTAAACAGAAGCTACCATTTGTGGCCTCCAACAGTGAACACTTCAGAGAATGTTCCACCATCCAAGCTTGACAGCCTCGCTAGCTTCCATTCATGAATACAAGATTTGCTCTCTTTTAGCGTCAAACATTCACCAACTCCCGAACTCTTGATGATGAAAACCTCCACACCGAAGATACAAGTGTCGTCCACAAGGTACCCGTTAGACGGGTTCTTGAAAGTTTCCAATGGCATGTATTTCGAAACTCCCCATTCGGTTTTCAATGCGTGAAACCTTATGACTCTCCCTTCAATTCACAAGCGAAATTTCGTCAATTTTATGTTAGTGTTCATAAGGTGACATTGTCTTGCCTTTTTGCTGTCATTACAGAGCTTTTACCTTGTTCAGTCCAATACCTATTGCAGTTTTGATCATATAAACAGAACCTGATGGCTGCGTGAATCTCCCCACCAAGTTGGAAAGGACTCTCCCCAGAAGCCGCTAGATATATGGAAACGTGATTTTCTCCATCTCGGCTCTTGTCTCCACTGGGATAGAGGATCAGTTTCCTACAGAATCAAGATGCTCCCGATCACATAATGTACATTAAAAGTTTCCAGTTGTGAATTGACCCTAATTATTCTTAGAATCTCTGTAGTGCTTGAACTTCTGATTACTGAAGCTAGATTTATTGTCGCGACAATGTCTTCAACTTGGAAAAGCTTACCTTATTTTGGATGAATATACAAAACTACAAAAGGTCCGAACAGCAGACTCTTAGCAGTAACGTAAATTAGTGCCTGTAAAGTATCTAAACCATCCTTTTAAAGAAAGGCCCAAATTTGGGGCATAGCCATAGGATTCCATATGATGGACAATCTCTTCAAAAGTTAGTTGACCAGTGTTTTTGGCCAGCATGTTAAGCCACTGTAAAATTGTAAATACTTCTTTTATGCCTTCGAATGTGAGAGTGTGAGATGAGACTAGAGAGTACAGAAATGAACCATTTATATCCTCCTGCTTCGAAGTCGCCCGATTCATACTTTTCCATGTTGTTCATCGTGAACAAAGAGAAGGACTTAATCTTGAGCACAAAATGCGCTGGTGCAACATCTCTAAGCTGCGTTGTCGTTTCTGCATCAACAAAAAACCAGAAGAAACCAATCAACCGACAAGTTCTTGTAGTAACCTTCAATCCCGAGTGCAAATTATATCCGAGACTCCAAGTTATTCATGTAACAATTACATTGACAATCTTTTTAACACCAGCAAGAGAGAAACTCATGCAGCACATGAACTATGTTCTTATACTTGAGGGGACGTACCGTGGTCAGCTTCGCTGCATTTTTCCGAAGAAGTCATTTTCACAGGTTGGGGATCTTCAACTCGTCCGAAGTTTGCGGGTTGATTGAATGATGGTTGGAGAGGCGATCAATGGAGATTATTTATCGTGACAGCTTTCTTCGTTTCCAAGGTACAATTGCTTCATTCTCTTGCTTTGCCAGTTGCTTTATTCTGAAATCATACCATTTGAGAGTTGAGAAGGGCAAGGAGAAGAACAGCTTGATCTATCCAAATTCTTTGCTTTTTCTTCTTTGTCAATTCACTCAATTCTTTGATTCCTGCCTGACCAGAGAAACCTAGGAGGATACTTTGTGTTTTAGTTTGTGACTATATATATATGCAGTAAAAAGTTAAAATACACGAGTAAAGTTCAATGTACTAATTCAGGAATAATTCTATGATCCCGCGTAGAAAAACACAGCAATGGTCCCATTCAGTCGGTATCGTTAGATTAAGAGAGTTCATATTTTGACGGCAAGGTGAATTTAGAAAGATAGTAACTTACCAATGTGTGAGGAAACGATTGTAACTACAAGTTTGTCAATCTCACTATTGGTCGAAGAAAATTACAAGATACGAGGATAATTATTCACTTTATGGGAACATATAAAAGAATGTTACAATCATTGAAATAAGTTAATAAGAATAGGCAAAATATTTACAATAAACTCGTTGGTTTACGATATCTCGCGACTGTTTATGATATTTCATAAGAAATTACAAATATTAGGGAAATCAACTTTACGAGATGTTTAGGTGAATTTGTGGCATTTGAAGAATCATTACTAGCTTGTCATTCACAAGAACTTAAGGGAGATACATGATTATTGGGGAAAATTACTAAGTATTGGTGCCATCACCTATCATGATTTATGACATTTCATGTTATGCACTCTATAGATGAAATTGTCCATAACAATAAGTTACTAGCGATGAGTGACGAATAAGCTGTGACAACTTCATATGAATTACAACCTATAAAGTTAACTTACTAAAGTGTGATTGATATGATAGTTTAGGTAAATCACAACAAATTTCAAAATATACGACTTATGGCGGGACCGATTCCCCCCTTTTTTTTTTTTGCTACGGGACTCTCAAAGCCCACTTATTTATCTTCCAAATGGTTGATTTCTACTATCTTTCAGTACAAAATTAGGTTTACTCCGACGTTAGAAAAACAAGTCACTCGTTTCTTTAGCGTGACGCAACCGGACACCAGATATGGACAAAATGACTTCGTTAACAAGCGCTTCATTCTGGCAAACACGCAACCTTACTTGTAAAAGGACTTAGGGATGGGGCCAGAAAGTACCAAGTCTGAGATTTGATCCTCATGAGCAATGCTATCATTTCTCATGTGCTGTTTTCCTCATTTTGCTCGCTCGGTGCATCAAAAAATGAAAACGTTCCCTTACTCAATATGGCTAAGAAGTGTCCTGGGACACATGTTTAAAAGACAAAGGGAGGAAACAAAGAAGAGTAATTGACGCTGGCTTCCCATGCTTTTTACTGTGACCATACCATTGAAATTTCCCATCTTATTTTAATAGACAGTTATTCCCGGTCAAATTTTCCGCCGGTCCAACTTGAGAACCTGAGAACAATTCACGCTTTTCTTCGTTTCCGTGACCTGCAAGAGGGGATCCAAATGATCCCACAATTTCAGTCGAATGTGCCGCATGGTCCTGAAATTTTAGTTCAATTGTGCAATATCGTTCATGCATTTTTAATTATTCAATACGATCCCTTAACTTTTGGTACACATTCAATTTAATCTCTAAACTACATGAAAATGATCAATATTATTCTCGAACTTAAATTAATGAAAGTATGATCGGAAATTAAATTGAACATATATAAAAAAATTTATTAATCACATTAAATAAATTAAAAGTTCATGGATCACATTCTTGATGGGATAAAATTTAGGGACCATGCTGAAAAAAATTAAAAAATTTAGGAATCATGTTGCCTATTTAAATAAAATTTATGAATTATATTGAATAAAATTAAAAGTCCAATGATCGTTTTAGCCGTTATCTCCTCGAAAATAACAAAATAATTAAAAAGAAAGGCCCCAAAATTCAAAAGAAAATTACAAAAATTTCACGATCGAAAATCCAAAATCAGCTGCCCAAATCTTTCGCCTCACCCCTCCATCGCCAATCCGAGCTCGTATCGAAGAAAAATCGAAACTTTTTGAGGTTCGATCCCACCATAAAAGCTTCACCTTCATCTCCGTCGTCGTCGTCGTCGTCATCCTCATCCCGCAAATCTCTGCTCCTCCCGTCTCCGCGGCGATCCTACCCTGCGCGCAAGATTCAACGCTCCCCGCGCATCTCCGATCGCCCCCCCCTTCGATTTCGCCGGCTCTGCAAACCCTAGGTCGGCGCCGCCCTCCTTCCCCCCTCCGCGGAGGAGATGGACGATTCCTGTGCCGTGTGCGCCGAGGCGCTGGAGTGGGTGGCCTACGGCGCCTGCGGCCACCGCGAGGTCTGCTCCACCTGCGTCGCCCGCCTCCGCTTCATCTGCGACGACCGGCGGTGCTGCATCTGCAAGACCGACAGCGACGTCGTCTTCGTCACCAAGGTGAGCCCCCCCTCCCTCCCCGACGAGCGGCGTTGACCTTGTCCCTGTGGATCGAAGTGAACGAATTGGATTTTCGTGGCGGTGTTGGGTTTTTTTTTTTTTTGCTTTTCTTTGTGGGGGTGGATGGGTTTGCTGGTAATTGGTGTTAGTACGATTGTGTGCACGCGCCAGCACCGCTCAGATCAATGATAATGCACCACTGCACACAGGTGATGCGATGAGTTCACGACCCATGATGTGATAGTGTTGACACGGTATAAAGCCCCATGATATACTTTGTTTGATTGTGCGATTAGGCTTAGTTTGAGTTCAAACGGAAAGACTAAGCGCGATCTTTGATCGACTATGCTTTCGTGTGATCTGCATTCCTCTAAAGGTGTGAAGCCTGTGGAGTTGAAATTCTCTGTGCAGTTGATTGAGAAACTCCATTGGCTATGGTGTTCTTATTAGAGTAGAAGGATTAAAAGCTGGATTGGTTACCGCCCATGATCAAGTTTAATTTTAGCTAAACAGCTTGTATATGCTGAACGACTATGACATACCTTTTCTAATTCAGATAGTTTTCGTCCGAGGGTCTATTGCTAGATGTTGATTTTTTGGTGTGAAGTCCAAATTAATCTGCGGGAGTATTATCTGTTTTTTTTAAAAATAATCCTTGTTATCATCTTATATGATTGGTTAGCTCAACTGCATATTCTGAGATTCTTATAAGATATACTGATTTTGGGAATCGATGTGAAGTCTTATGCGGAGTTCCTTGATTTGAGATTTCATTTTGATTGTTACAACTTGCTATATTATTTTCCAAATTTACGCCTTTGCTGTTTCAGTGTGCCTTGGGAGTGATATCCTCTTCCTGGTTCAGGTTCTTTTAGTTGATTTGGTTGTCCTTGTATTCAGTTCTAGCAGTGATTACTTTGCTTTGAATAATCTCCATGCTGCTGCTTTTTCCAGGCATTAGGAGATTATACGAGGACAATCAACGACTTTTCAGTACTGCCTTCTGAACCAAAAGAAGGTCGCGTTGGGTCATATTGGTTCCATGAAGATACTCAGGCATTTTTTGATGATGTTGACCATTATAGGATGGTAAAGGCAATGTGCAAGCTTTCATGTAGTATTTGTGACAAATCAGAGGAGAAAACCAATGATGTCTCTAAACGTCGGGCGAGGTTTAGGAATATCGAACAGCTGAAGGGTCATTTGTTTCATCAGCATAAAGCACTCATGTGCAGCCTGTGCTTGGAAGGGCGGAAGGTGGGGAGATAGTGGAATCTAACATGATACGAATACATTTTAGATGGAATTCTTACCACAGGGCTTGCCTCCTTGGCTTTGTCTGCATTTGATGTTCTGTTTTTTTTTTTTTTTTGGTGATTCAGGTATTCATTTGTGAGCAGAAATTATATAGTCGCTCACAGTTGAATCACCACATAAGCACAGGAGATTCTGAGGTTGATGGAAGTGAAAGTGAAAGAGGTGGCTTCACAGGGCATCCTATGTGTGAGTTCTGCAGAATACCTTTTTATGGGGATAATGAACTGTACACTCATATGTCGACGGAACACTATACGTGTTTTATTTGCCAAAGGTAAATTTTTTGCAGTATTACTAGGACTTATAATACTATTTGAAATTCCGAATCTTCAGGAGAGCTCATCTTTACTGCTGATAATGCAGGCAGCACCCAGGTCAATATGAATACTTTAAGGACTATGATGATTTAGAAGTAAGATATCAATGTTCATATATCTTACCCTACAGTCTTAGCTCTCTCTTTGGCGAGAGAACATCTCTTACATTTATGTATTATTAAAACTTGTTTCTCACAGATACACTTCCGTCAAGAGCACTTCCTGTGTGAGGATGAAGCTTGCCTTGCCAAAAAGTTTATTGTCTTTCAATCTGATGCAGAAATGAAGGTCTGTGATCATGGCTCATGAAATAGTCCGAATTGGACACTTGTTAGATTTGTTAAATGTTAGATTAGGAAAAAATTGCAGTCATTTGTGTTTTGGTTAGTCTTCATCTATTTAGTATATATGCAGTTGTGTTAGCAGCCCTCTAAAGGCTTGTATATCCAATTATTTCAGCGGCATAATACCTTGGAACATGGTGGGCGTATGTCTCGTTCTAAGCGGAATGCTGCACTACAGGTACATATGGTTTATCAATTTGAGTAATTTTGAGAGAAGAATATCATGCATCCTAGTGTTTTTCAGTTGGTGACCCTACTGTTGATCACTCGTTATTTTGAGTATGCTTATAGGCAAGTTGACTCTGTTATATATTGTTGGCATTCTTCCCTTTCTTGGTGCTTTGGCTAAATGTTGTTATTCTACTATTAGATACCCACCAGCTTTCGATACCGTCGGGGCAATGAGCTGGATCGTCGCCGTGGAAGGAGTAGGACATTTCATCGTGATTTTGCTGAAGAGCAGATATCAATGGCCATTCAAGCCAGTCTAGAGACTGCAAACGTTGATCGCCCTCGGCCTGATCCATCCTTATCAGCCAATGCACATATAATTACTGATCCTGGAGATTTGGACGATATAGATGAAATAGTCCAGCCGTTTGAGTCCCTTAACACAACTGATTCCGAACCTTCTTCAAGATATCTCCAAGCTTTGGGGCAAAATTCTCAGAGTGGACCTCTACAAGAAACTGCCTTTCCTCCTCTTCCCATGGCTGCAAGCTCCAGTCAACAGGCAAACAAATGGGACTCGGAAGGTCTGTCAAAGAACACAATGGCTGCCCATCTTCGACGCAAGAATGTTACAAGTCCATCTCAGGCTTGGCCAGCTGCAAGTCGTTCCTCATTCTCATCAACTTCTTCATCTGCGCATACAGCAAATGTTGCATCTGTAGCGATCCCAAGTATGAGTAATGGACTTACTTTATCAAGTTATGCTAGTTTGGCTAAGGGTCAGAGTCGGGCTGCTAAAGCTCACGCAGTTATGTCAGCTGGCTCTTCTAAGCATACTGAAAGCAGTAGCACCAATAAGATGATCCCTTCTTCATCAGCGCCTAATCTTGTTGAGAGGGCATTTATGGAGCCATCTCCATCTGAATTTCCACCGGTCTCTGCTAACCAGGTGCACAAAATGGCTCCCACAAGCCAGGTTTTGCCAAAGGTGGAAGATGTCCAAGCTGCAAACAAATCGCTGGTAGAAAAGATACGAGCTGCTCTAGATGATGATCAAGAGAAGTACACTGTTTTCAAAGAGATTTCTGCTCACTATCGTCAGGGTTCAATTGACACAGGAATATACCTTGATTATGTGCAGAATTTTGGATTGTCACATTTGATTCTTGATTTGGCTAGACTATGCCCCGATACTGAGAAACAAAGAGAGCTTATTGAAACACATAATGCTAGAATGCGAAGGAGTGGTGTTGGGGAAAGTGGTTGGAGTCAGGACAACTTCTTAGGGAATGGTGATGGTAATAGTAAAAGTAAGGGTAAATCTACTGGTGCTGTTGATGGCAACCGGAAGAATAAGTTGGCTGATAGCATTATGAGCACCGTTCAGGAGATGCAGTCAAAGTACAAGCCGCCAGAAGAAGAGGTGGAGGTTTTATCAAGGGATGGATACCGATCTGTCAATGGGAAATCAAAGGTAGTGACTAGTGGCGAGCAGCAATTGTCACTGAGTTCTAGTAGTAAAACAAAATCAGAGGCATCTGCTGCTGCTGGTGGAACTCGTAACAGTGTTGGTGATGGAGGTGGAGGGAGTAAGCAGCGGAAGAAAACGTCAAAATTTCACAGAGTTCGTTTGGGGGAGGACTCAAGGCTGCAGTTTTAGACCTGAAGAATTCCGATTCTGATCCTGATCCAGTGGATAACAGATCAAAAGGCAGTGGAGATCCTGATGGTGCATTGCCTGTGCGTGGGGTTTGGAAGAACGGCGGCGGTCAGAAGCTCTTCTATTAGAAGCACTCTAGTGGTTCTGCTATAGGAGTTTTGACTATGAAGCTCTTTGGGATTTTGGGAGTTTACGACTGAACTCGAAACTCATGAGAATGTCTACTTCTCAGAGCTCATCGTTTTTGCAAGCATCATTTAGGTTCAGTTGGCCAGGGCAGTTAATTTAGGTGCTCAGCGAAGTATCCTTTCGCATCAAAGGCTGTTGGATGAAAGCATGATGCTCGATACTCAGCCAGTTTTTATGCACATGGGTTGCCTGGACCACAGCAGAGCGTGGACAATACACAAAGGTTACTTTTCATATGAGAATTACAGCGCTAGGTTCGATGATATTAGTTTGGTTAAGTTTCTGTTTCCGGTGCAATGGTCCCTCTGGTGCTTATACCCTTTTGTCGAGATACTTCGGGCCCTTAACGAGCAGCTTCTTTAATTGCTGCTGATTTGGGTGCTGTTGACAAACTATATATAAATGTTCGGTTTTGGTTGAAATACAGAATTGTGCGAGATTCCCTTTTAACTGATTTGACTATGTTTGCCCTACTAAAGCATCAACTTAATTTTTGCCAAAATGTCGGTTTTGTAGTCCCTCTCTTGCCAAACTAAGTACATGGCAATTTAACTTCCTAGTCGGTTATCGATTGCTAAACGTAATTTATAGTGTTCAGATAAGCGTGGCTTGTCTGTGATCATTTGTTATGGCCTGCATTTTGGTCATCGTCATTCTCCGTGTGAAATGCCGCAATTAGGCCGTCAGAAAAATTGTAAATCATGAAACATCATCTTAAGGTCAACACCCCTTAACATTTTGCCACCAAACAAAGGCACTCCAAGGCACGAGAACATCGATCGAACAAAGAGACCACGCTGCCCTTTGACTGCACTCCGAATACTTAGAAAAGAATAGAAGTGCAAGCAGAGCAAGCATACATGAAGAGACGGAACAGAAACAAATACTTCTGCATATTGAGGCTAGTGCAGAAAGAAAGCACTAATCCTTGCAGTGGCGTAAAAAAAAATTACACCGAATAGACATTGAATATCCCGCAATGTAACATATGGTGAACAATGTAATTTGAATGAATGGACACACGTATGATTGAAAATAGAGAGCTTTTACAAGAGGCCATTATCCACACATCTACACAATTTGTGAGCCAAAGGTTTTCTCACTACTGTAACACATGTACAGAAATCCGTCCTCGTCCTTGAACGATTCATATACAGAGTCCATCAAACTGGCTGCAGCAAACAATCAAAAGAAGTGGGCAATGAATGCAAAGCTTCCCCACAAGTCATTCACTACAGATGAGGGATCTAGAAGGCAAATTTACCTGTCTGCGGCAGCGTGTTCTTTACAAAGACGAACAGGGCTTTTCCAGGAGCTAGACAAAGCCTGCTGCTCAAGATGTGTATGAACTGTCCGACAGACATGTCTCGAGGAACCAAAAATCTGTCAAAGCAAAACAAAGGCATAGCTGCATTAGCTCTGATTGATGTGCTTATAGACAACACATTCCCACTTTTCCCCATTCTTTTTCATCAGAACATACCAACAAACATCACAAAAATACTCATTAATCGATTTTGCTCATCAACCGGTCGATAAGAAGCTCTAAAAGACGCGACTTTTTCAACATCAGCTCTCATTTCTCAAAAACTGCAGCGAGCACTTAAGTCGATAGACACAAGAGACCCTTAAGATAGTAGCCGAGACCATATGTCATCCGAGACAGCGGCTATCCTGTTCGCCTCAAATGTCCACGCAAGCAAGTACCCATCTATGCCAGAACTCAACGTAGCAAACCCCGCATGGCATACAGGAAGAAGCAAGAACATTTCGTGCTAGCCAGAAAGAACCACAGAGCTTGAGAATTACAATTAACAGTTAGAATCTAAAAGTGGCTAACGAAACATTCACAGCTTCCGCTTGTATATTACGGGCTGAGCGATGCTTATGCAGAGTTCGAATGCTTTCGGTTCAGAACATGCTCACGCATCGCTCCTGCAAGCAAGCGAAACTACTCATTCGACTTACTTCTTTTTCTCCATATCAGGGAGCGCCGTTCTCGAGTATCTCTCCACAATTACCTGCAGAAACCGTCCCGATCACGTCAAGCAAACAGCTTCCCTCAAGAAAGAAGGAAAAAGAAAACATCAAAAGCGGATAACGAAAAAAAACACCTTCAATTAGACAAGAACAAACCACACCCACATCACAAAATCACCCGGCGTCGGGCCCCGATGCCACGATGAACAAGAAAAGGCCCCGAAAACAAGAAAGAGGAAAGCAAGGAATGAAAAAGAAGGGATTTTGACGGAGACGGGAAGGGGGGACTCACGGGGACGCGATTTGGGTATTTGGCGATGATGTCGCGCGACTCGTCCAGCCTCTCCTCTGCCCGGACAGAAAAGGCGGAGGGTCAGTCTCGAGCAAGCGTTTCAATTCAAGCACGCGGCGGAGCGCGTAAAGATCGATCGAAAGAGAGCGAGAGGGAGAGGGGGAGGGAGGGGGAACGAACGAACCGAACGTGAACTCGTCCCTGAAGGAGGTCATCTTCCCCATCAATCCGTGCAGAAACTAGAGAGAGAACTAGAGAGATAGAGAGAGAGAGAGACAGAAAAGTCTGGAAAGGTAGGAGGAAGAAGAACCGAAACGGCAACTTTTTATTACATTCGATCGGGACTCTCTGGACTCTCTTCTTTTTCTTCTTTGGTATTATCGTAATTAAAAATATTATATATATCTTAAGACGAGAAGGCTGCCAGCGGTGCGGGGATAGCTCAGTTGGGAGAGCGTCAGACTGAAGATCTGAAGGTCGCGTGTTCGATCCACGCTCACCGCATTTTTCTTTCCTACCTAAACTTTTAATACGTGTAATGTAGCCCTTGAAGTTTAAACTTTATCATGTTTAATAAATTAAAAATTATATTACATATTAAATCGAAATTTAAGAATTAAATTTTTAATATGTACAATATAGCTCTTGAAGTTTGAACTGTATCTAAATTTTATCATATTTTATAAATTATAAATTATATTAACTATTAAAATTTTATCATATTGAATAAATTAAAAATTATATTACATATTAAATCGAAATTTAAAAATAATGTTAAATAAATTAAAAATTTGTGGATCATTTTAAATATATTAAAAGATTATGAACGATATTTGAGATAAAGTTCGGGACTATTTGTATATATATGTTTTTTTTTTTTGTTCACACGGCGAAAACTTCTCATGAACCCCACGAGAAGCGCGCACGCACCAGCAGCAACTCTGAGCTCGAGCAAGCAGCAACAGTCGAGAGCTTCAGCTGCGATCGCATTTCGCAGCGAAAATGGCGGACCCCGTCGAGGAGCAGCAGCCGCCGCCGCCGGACCAGCGGCGGCTGCGCGAGTGGCGGATTCAGTGCGGGCAGTACCTCGGAGAAATCTCCGCGCTCTGCTTCCTCCACCTCCCTCCCCCCTTCTCCTCTCTCCCTCTCCTCCTCGCCGGTACTCCCTCTCTCTCTCTCTCTCTCTCTCTCTCTTCCCGAAGAATCACCAGTCCGACGTGCTTGTTTCCCGGCTTCTGCTCGCAGGTTCCGGCTCGCAGGTATCGCTGCTCGACCTGGAATCCGGGGCCATGCCGCGGACGTTCCACGTCTTCCGGGGGATCCGCGTGCACGGGATCGTCCTCGGCGGCTCCGATCTCACCGGAGGATCGTCGTCGTCGCCTTCTTCGGCGCTCGATCGCGCCGTGGCCGTGTACGGGGAGAGGAGGGTGAAGCTGTTTCGCTTGTCCGTGCGGGTCGGGAGGAGGGAAGCGCCGGAGGAGAGGGGAACCGTGTCGTCGTCGGCGGATTTGGAGTTGATTTCCGCGGTGCCGAGGTTGAGCCACTGGGTTATGGACGTCCGCTTCTTGAAGGTGAGGTTTCGGCCAGCTTCTTGGTTCGCGAAATGCTGTTGTTCGAGCTTTGATTGTTCTTCTGTTTCCTTATGATGGTTTGATTGAGCAGGACGATGGAACTTCTTTGGATGAGCTGAAGAGGTGTCGTACTGTTGCTATTGGATGCAGTGACAACTCCGTACACCTTTGGGATGTCGATAAATGTAGCTTGATTCTTGCGGTTTCTTCCCCTGGTTAGTCATCGGTTTACTGTTCTTTTCTATTTTTTATATTTTGTTGTAGTTGCATGCGTGTATTGCAGTTTCCTTGTGCGATTCAACTGCACGCAGTTGATGCAATGACAACACCGGACACAGTTTTAATTTTTCGAGATATATAATTCGCAAGCCTCTGCCCATCCTCCCAATTCCCTGCAAAAACAGAAATCAATATAAAAAGGGAAATGATTTGAGAGTTTCCTCGTTTTTTACCTTTGGTTGGATTATTAATGTAGAGAGATGCCTTCTGTACTCCATGCGGTTGTGGGGTGACAGTCTTGAAGATCTCCAAGTTGCATCTGGAACGATTTACAATGAGGTGGCAAATCATTCGATCCTTAAATTTTGTGAATATGTATTGCTTGCGTTCTGATTTTGCTCCTTTTTGGTGTAACATGTGATCATTTTGCCCCCTTGAACATTAGAG
This sequence comes from Syzygium grande, assembly GCA_024733475.1. NCBI lineage: Eukaryota > Viridiplantae > Streptophyta > Magnoliopsida > Myrtales > Myrtaceae > Syzygium > Syzygium grande. Next base: position 4,627,850 of record JAMXDD010000010.1, on the reverse strand, counting down.
ATTTATTGCGAAACTCAACTTCTCTAAATCATTTTATCCTCCATTAGTTTTTGCAAGGGGTGAACTTTATCTTGTCCGTGAATTTCTTTTTTTATTTCATTTTTTGGTGTTCGTTCCTTTTCTGATAGTTAAATTAGGACATGACTTTGTTGGATTGTCTGGTATTTCTCCGGAAATTTTACTGAAAGTCTGTGTCGGAAAGTTTTACTAGCTATTAGCTTGCATCTTTTTTCTTCTGGTTGAAACTTAAGCAAATTGCCTGAATGAATTGCACAGATTTTGATCTGGAAAGTGGTTCCCCCTCTTGCTCCATCTTGATTGAGCCCACAGGAGAAGGCCTCATAAACTCTCATGCTTGCAACAGTCTCCTCCATGAATGTCTTCCCTATGAAGCTTTTCACATCTGTAGACTTGTTGGGCACGAAGGTTCAATATTTCGAATCGCATGGTCCTCTGATGGCTCCAAACTGGTCTCTGTATCTGATGATCGTAGGTTGATTTTTTAATCCTGCAGCTCCAGTGTAATTTTTCCAAATTGCTCTAATGATGGAAAATTTGCTGATTTTTGTTTTCTTATGCATCCAG
>JAMXDD010000010.1:3903600-4027165 GCA_024733475.1 Syzygium grande | reverse complement strand
TTCCTTGAAGTGGACATGGTACTGTTTCACGTCTGTGCTTCTTGTGTATTATGTGTTTCTCACAACCTAAGTCTTATAAAACAAATTCTTTGCAGTCTCCCTTCTTCTTCTGCATTGTTTCAACTAGTAAATTAAGTAGATCTACCCAGCTCTGCCTTCAACTTTGAGTGTTAGGTTTTCATGAGCATTGTAAGTGTCTTATCTATACTCCAATAGATATGCCTTGGGTGGTTTCGCGTTGGAAATCAATGGTTAAGTAGTGTTGAAGTGTATGATCCGCTACTTCTGGATTGATGCAATAGGAAACGGATGAATTGCTTAGAGGGTATTCTGCCGCTGTCAGCCCTTAGTGAGTCGACATATGTGATTGAGGCAAAAGCTGATGAAGACATCATAGGCATAGTGAGTTTTTGCCCCTCCATTTTGTACATCATGATTCATGGAAAATTAAAGCCAGATGATGGATTCCACTTTGAGTCTCCCCAAAATCTGTCAACTAAACTGCTTATCCAGATTGCTTCTGGAGCGTCGCCTAAATTTGGAAGTCCTAGCTGAATGCCTACAGGTTGAATGTTACAAGGAGGGCCAGATAGTGCAAATGTCTGTAGAGGCATTGGGCAAAGGTGTTTCTTGTCTGCCTTTGTCCCGTGAGAGAAGCTTCTTTTATCAGAAAATGTTTCTGTACTTTTTGGACAGTTATTTTGCCAGATATCTTTTGACGTCATTGTTGTTGCATCGGAATGTACAGATGAACTCGAGGTTGCTAATATCACAAGGCATTCTTTGTTTTGTTGCACTTGCACTCTTAGTTAAAAACAAATGCTTATAATTCTGTTAAATAACTCTTTCGTAAAATCTTACCCACCATTGATATGAATCTCCTATCGCGAATAATCAAGAGTTGTATATTCCAACTTCATATGCTCTCCCAGCCTCATTGATCATGGCTCGGGTTATCCCACTGCATGTGTGGAGAAATTCAATTTCATGCAAGTAGTTTCTCATGTCATGCCCACGTTAGAGTTTGCATCATGCTATCTTACATATTCTTTACATGAAATTCCTATGCACACAATTCCCATCTGAGAATAGTTGGAACTTCCATGAATAGATGTTTCCATGCACATCTAGGATGTTTAGGTTTTATTATTGATTGATTTCATTTTATTGCTTGCCCCCTGTTATGTGTGGCCATGTAGATTTGCATGTTTAGGGATGAAAATCAGAAACCATTGCGTGAAAGAGGAAAGGTACGGATAACGGGCTCTATGTAAAACTTACATAACTAAGTGTTCGTACCCACGAATTTCTAGTTCAGTGAAGTAATTGTGAACTCTTTTATCCTACTTGGGCTCTGATTGACCTATGATTGATTAGTGACAACTCTTAAAGAAAAAATAAATTTTCATAATTAATCAAATATAATTAACGTTATTTATTGATAGGGTTTAGGAGAGCCTGTGTCAAGCCCAAGTGCCCATCTCGAGAGAGGAATATGCTCAGTAATCATCCAAACACCTGGTGATTTCATTGGCCTGGGGACATGGCAACATGGAGTATTGAATATTTAAATATTAACACATTTCATATGGTGGTTTAGTTTTTTATATATCCCAAAATTTCACCAGTGTATGGTTCTTAAGTCTCCTACCGTCAAGTCATCCTCCAATGAACAATTGATATCAAAAGAAAATTTAAGAGATTTTTTTTTACCCAAAAGAGAATTCTTGTTAACTGTCATCATTCCTTCAGAATGAACATCCCATAGACGCATCGAGAAAGAAATCTCAAAACCATGATGAGCATTTGAGTAGGGGCTGAATTAGGCATACTTTAGAATTTTGCATGGAATTTGGCTTGGTGCTTGCGGGTCTTGTACTGCAAAACTTGGTCCAGCCCCACTAAAGTGCATACATCCTGTTACTACGACTTTCGTTAACATGTTGATTGACTTATGATTTCCGCTGTCTACTCGTTCTATTATTGATTGACTTCATCTTACTGCTTGCGCCCTTATGTGTGGCCTTGTAGATTTGCATGTTTAGGGATGAAAATCAGAAACGACCGCATGAACCAATTCTTTATCAAAGGAGGAAAGGTACCAATAACGGGCTATATGTAAAACTTATGTGACCAAGTGTCCGTATCGATGAATTTCTAGTTCATGAAAGTAACTGTGAACTCTTTTATCTTATCTGGCTTTAATCAACCTATAATTGATTAGTGGCGACTCTTAAAGCAAAAATAAGTGTCATAATCCATCGAGTATAATTAACGCCAGAAACCGATAGGGCTTGAGAGAGCCCGTGTCAAGCGCAAGCACCCACGCTAAGTAGAGGAATTTGCTCGGTGATCTGTCCAAACACCTTGGGATTTCATTGGTCGCGGGAGGGTCGCCACATGAAATATTATAATATTTAAATATTAAATCACGATTCATAATGGGTTTAATCTTTTAGAGCAGTTGACATTGATCCTGCAAAATCTCACCGTGTACAGTCCTTAATTCTCCTACCCGCCTTGTCATCCACCAATGAACAATTGGTATCAACAGAAAATTTAAGAGAGCGCTTCTTCTAATCCAAAAGAGATATTCATTGAATCGATGGATATTGTTGCACCTCTTACTTTTCTTGCTTGCTAATGTTCATCATTCCTTCATAATAAAATATCCCATAGACGAATTTGTAGAAAGAAATTTCAAAACCAATGATGAGCATTTGAGTAAGTGGCTGAATTATGCGATTTTAGAATCCTGCATTTATGCAAAGGAAAATGCAACCGATGATTATAGGAAGACCCAAGTCGTCGATAGAATATGACTTGGTGCTCATGGGTCTTGCACTGCAAAACTTGGTCCAACCCCACCAAAGTGCGATATCTTGGTGCTACGACTTTCAAGTTAACTTTTGTCTATTGCTTGGCTTATAGCAGGGGCAAAGCCAAGCACTTGCTCTGTTTCATAAGTATAGACCCAAGTCAAGTACACCTCAGGAAACGGATTAATTCTAAAATCCAGAGTGCCGCATAATATGAGAGAAAGCTGGTAATGTCATTTATACACCCTTGAATCGTTACCAAATGAGTACTCTTTTGAGGGCTTGATTCTTGTTGTCTTGGGCTAAAGGATCACATTAACTATTCGATGTACTCGTAAGCAAGACCTGAGAACTGCCGTATTCCCCAGGACTGAAAAAAAGGATTTCAACCAATATGAAATACAAGAACTCATCATTCTCGACGATGTCATCGCCTTTATTAAATAAGCGAGAAAAGCCATTTCTATCTAGTCAAGACGCACGACACAAATATTGAGCGCAATGGGAACAAGAGACTTGAAATACCAGACTTTTGCGCGTCTTCATTGCAAAGTTTTCTGTAGTTGTCACTAGTGGTGTCGCTAGAGAACCACCATGGGCAGACATGTTGGTCAGATCAACATTCGATGACGAATCCAACGAAAGACATTTCTCTTTCTTCCGACTAGGGAAGCTTCATCACATATAGAAACTTACATTTTCTGGTGAAATCAACTTTAAATCAGAGCCAAGTTCCTCAATTTCTTCATATCGCTCTTTTTAAGTTTAACTTTAGTTTATTTGTGATGTTCTTGCTAATTTTATTACTTAGTTTTCAAGTTTATGCAGTGATGTATACCCAATCCAATTTGCACATATTCTATTTCTAACCTTATCCGATATTGCTCAATGATGGTATATAATCATAAACTCTTGGGTTTTCATCTTGCTAATAAATTGAACAGTGTGACTTTGAAATCATCTTATTGCTTCATCAATTATTGAAAGGCATACGCATGTTGCCAATGTAGGCCTCGACTCCATCATTCCCCAATGGTGATGAAAAACAACCGTGAAGGACCATCTCTGAATTACTCCCAGCAGTCGAAGCTAAAAAATTTTAAAGAGATGATGTCGGCTTTGACTTTTTTGGTAGACGGTCGACTTGGAGTCAAGTCATCGGGATGCTACTGGATAATTTCTTTACTCTACTAACAGTCAACAAGTTATGGTTCCGTTTATTGTGATGGTAAATGAAATTATTAACACGTGATATACACGGTACACCCACGATATATTTGGTTACATTCATTATTATTCCTTCCCTTGCTCTCTATATAAATGTCATTTGTCTACTCTGGACAACCCACTCAAACCAAATTTCTCAAAGTTCAAACAAATGCACCCAAGCCAAAAACCTTGAAGCCTAATCAAGTGTCTTTCGTGTGTTATATAGCTTTTGTTTTCATTTTCATCATCATTCATGGCAAGACATGGTGGTGTGAAAATGCTTGTATTAGTAAGTCTATTGTTAATTTTATACAATGCATGTGTATGTTTGTGCAGAAATAGAAGCTCATCCTCCATTTGCTTCGAAGAAGAAAGGATGCTCTAATCCAGTTCAGACAAAATCTCTTTGATACATTTGACCTCCTTTCCTCTTGGAACGGCGAAGATTGTTGCCGATGGACTGGAGTAAAGTGCGACAAAATAAATGGACATGTTGTCATGCTCCAGATCACATCAGGACCTGATTTCCCACTGTTTTCTTTCACAGTTAGTGATATGAACTCTTCTTTGCTCAACTTGAGATACTTGAGCTACCTAGAGTTGAGCGGGATCTCTTTCAAAAATGCGAACATACTCAAATCCATTGGATCGATGAAACCGTTAAGGTACCTTAACTTGTCCGACTCTTTTGGTTTTTCTATTCCTTGTGAATGGGGAAATCTCACCAAATTGGAAGTCCTTGATCTCCATTATTATAACATGGGTGTTGTAGAAGACATTCAGTGGGTTTCGTGATCTTCAAGCATTAAAGTACCTCGACATGAGCGGCTTGAATATTACGGATCTAGAGACCCCATGCAGGTGATTAGCAAACTCCCATCTTTATTACATTTGAGCCTATCAAATTGCGGGATTTATGAAGTTCACCTGCCTACTTCTCTTCATCTTCAATACCTCGATCTTTCATATAATTTTTTCAGACGTCTCGTCCTGAGTACTATATTTCAAAACATGACTTCTCTCCAGCACCTAGATTTTTCAGGGACTTCTTTCAAAGGTCCCATCCCAAGCACTATATTTCAAAACATGACTTCTCTCCGGCACCTTGATTTTTCAGGGACTTCTTTCAAAGGTCCCATCCCAAGCACTATATTTCAAAACATGATTTCTCTCCGCACCTTGATTTTTCTTGGACTTCTTTCAAAGGTCCCATCCCAAGCACTATATTTCAAAACATGATTTCTCTCCGCACCTTGATTTTTCTTGGACTTCTTTCAAAGGTCCCATCCCAAGCACTATATTTCAAAACACGACTTTTCTCCAGCACCTTGATTTTTCCGGGACTTCTTTTTAAAGGTCCCATCCCAAGCACTATATTTCAAAACATGGCTTCTCTCCGCACCTTGATCTTTCATTGAGTTCTTTCAAAGGTCCCATCCCAAGCACTATATTTCAAAATACAGCTTCTCTCCGGCACCTTGATCTTTCGTGGAGTTCTTTCAAAGGTCCCATCCCAAGCACTATATTTCAAAACATGGCTTCTCTCCGACACCTTGATTTTTCAGGAACTTTTTAAAGGTTCCATCCCAAGCACTATATTTCAAAACATGGCTTCTCTCCAAAGTACCTTGATCTTTCATCAAGTTCTTTTGATGGTCCCATCCCAATCACTACATTTCAAAATCTGACTTCTCTCCGCACCTTGATCTTTCAATGTGTGATTTCAATGGTACTATCTCGAGCATTATATTTCAAAACATGACTTCTCTCCGCACCTTGATCTTTCAGGGAATTCTTTCAAAGATCCCATCCCAAGCACTATATTTCAAAATATGATTTCTCTCGCACCTTGATCTTTCAATGAGTGATTTCAATGGTACAATCCCGAGTACTATATTTCAAAACATGACTTCTCTCCGGTACCTCGATCTTTCGGAGAGTTTTCTTAAAGGTCCCATCCCGAGCACTATATTTCATGGCACGACTTCTCTCCGCACATTGATCTTTCACGGAATCTTTTCGAAAGTCCCATCCCGAGCACTATAGTTCAAAACATGACTTCTCTCCCAAAGACCTTGATCTTTCTAGGAATTTTTCAACTCTTCAAGATTAAGGTGCTTCGATAACTTGATAAGTCTTGTCCATCTCAATCTTGCACAAAATCTTTTGCAAAGCATTGAAGGAGGATTGTTCTCTTTGTTAAGGAACAAACCATTCCTCCGGTCACTATGGCTGGGCCATAATGAACTTCATGAGGAGATATTTTCAGTCGAGGGAAATTCTTCGGGGCTTTTTGGGAAAACCTTGGAGCAATTGGAGATAAATAATAATTTTCTTTGGGGAGCTTTGCCAAATTGGTCAGGGCACTTGAAAAAAATGACAATACTTGACCTATCACATAATCGGCTAATCAGGATATTCCAGAGGCATTAGGAAGATTGCAAGTCTTATCGCTTTTAGATCTCAAACAATCTTCTAAATGGCACCATTCCGCATAGTCTCGGACAACTTCAAGATCTTGACTATTTAGATCTTTCAACAAATTTCTTGAGAGGAACACTTTCCAAATCCACTTCTCCAACCTCTCTCAAGCTGTTGTACTTAAATATCAGCAAAAACTATTTAGCTTTCGAGGTGGATTCCAACTGGATACCGCCCTTCAATCTCTCGCTCATTTGGATGATGTCCTGCGAGTTTGGAACGGAATTTCCGCAATGGATAAGAGCGCAAATCAATGTAATAGAGATAGTTTTGTCCAATGCCTCCATCACAGGAGCTCTCCCGGATTGGCTAGGTCTCATGTCATTCGACTTCCTGGATCTCTCTAACAACCAAATAAATGGATCTCTGCCAAATTTCCTACCGAATTGCATTTGCTAGATCTCTCTCACAACTTCATCTCAGGAACTATTCCATGAAGATATTGGCCTAGCGATGCCTCATTTGAGTTTCTTGCATTTGAATGATAATATCTTGAGCGGTCCAATACCGACCTCATTATGCGAGATGGAACTGGGCGTTGCACCTTGGAAGGAATAAATTAGTTGGCAACATTCCTGCATGTTGGAAGGAGAATTTTGTGAGTCTCCTTGATTTATCATCCAACAAATTGTCCGGAGTCATACCGAGTTCTTTTGGGAAATCTAATCCGGCTTAAATCAATGCACTTGAACAACAACAATCTCCATGGAGAAATTCCTAGGACTTTGAACTATTGCGGGAACTTGCTGATTTTGGATCTTGGCGAGAATAAAATCTCTGGAAGTGTTCCACATTGGTTTGGACCAAGCTTTCGGTTTCTCTGATTCTTAGACTACGAGAAAACATGTTCAATGGTAGTATTCCTTCACAGCTATGCTCACTCCCCGCACTACAAATATTGGACCTGGCAAAGGAATAATCCTGGACAGAATGATTCCAAATTGTCTTGGCTATATGAAAGGTATGAAACTGCACAAAAGCTTGGATGAAGGCAACTCGCTCTCCCCTACTGTTGCGCATGCACTTTTAGATATTGTGGTGAGGGCTCCAATAGATTGGAATCAAATGCATGTGGAAGAGGTCGTGAAGGGAATAGACCTTGACTACACAAAACTTGATCTCTCGCTGATGGTCAATTTGGATCTCTCAAGCAACAAATTGACCGGCGAATCCCTCAAGAGATTATTTGTCTCCAAATTGCGAGGCTTGAACTTGTCCCGCAATTTTTCTTTCCGAGGCATCCCGCCTAGGATTGGATACATGAAATCACTCGAGTCACTTGATCTTTCGAATAATCACCTTTCGGGAACAATCCCACGTAGCTTTTCTGCATTTACATCATGAGCAAACTAAATTTGTCGCACAATAACTTCACGGGTCAATTCCCAAAGGAAATCAAATCCAGACCCTTGATGATCCTTCCATTTATGCCGACAATCCTCTACTTTGTGGCAATCCTCTAAAAATAAATGCCCCGGAGCAAAGGCCCCTCAATTGCCGAAGAAGATACCGATGAAGAACGTAAGCTTGAAAAGGTGATGTTCTGCATTGTCATAATGCTAGGGTTTTAGGGATCGGGTTTTGGGGAGTTATTGGAGTTCTGGTTTACAAGAAGAATTGAGACGCATCTACTTAGACTATGTGGATCGTAAAATAGACATTGTCTATGTGATTGTCGTAGTGAAGGCAGCGGAGTTGAGGAGAAGATGGAGAAGAGCATGACAGGTCCGTTCTCCGCATCAATCAGTCCAATCGCTCATTGATCTCCTGAAATTCTTGCTTTCTTGTTTAAGCAGAACCATCTTTGTAGTTGGCTTGCTTCTCCTGATGAGTGGTAGCCAATATTTTGCTTTCTTCAATTTCAAGCTTGTCTGAGCTATTCGTCAATAAAACGGCATGGTAAGTGCAAATTCATGTCATTTTGTAAATTTAGTGTTGCTCAGCTCTTTAGCAGTGCTTCTTGCTATTATACTCATGATGTTTTGCTTCTCAATGATGTAAAGACATATCAGCAATTCCATTTTGATCCTGTCTATGCTTGTGCTGCTAATTGCATGTTGAGGGTGATACAACATCAGGACATGATATTGCTAAAGGTGCAGTGCCCACCAATGTTCAATGGATTCCGTTCCTAGGTTATGTTTCCTTTCTCGATTTTGAGACATCAGAAAAAAAAAACATGCATGTAATCAAAATCAGAATGAAGGACTCGTGAAAAGTGTAGAAACAATTCTACACAAGGAAAGTACATGGAGTGAATCACTCAGCTGATAATACAGGGGCAATTAAACAAGTGAATCACAACTTATCAACATAGACAGATCACTGAACATGGGAGGTAATTTCGGTATATCCGCTGATTAGTTTTATCTTGTAAACTCGTTATATGATATAACTCTAGAGCAAAATAACAACTTTTTGATGAGTGCAGACTAAATGATCCATATTCATTATAATACTCGAACCAATGGCTAATCATAATGAATGTAGCGTCTTTCAAACTCAAGAACAATGGCATCATCACTAAGAAGTCCATCTTCAAGACGATGATTGAATAGTACCTTCGTATATTTTACCCTGGTTTAATTATTGTGTCTTTGTGCTCTATACTTTCTTTTCAAAAGCCTAAGTTGGTTCCTTTTCATTCGATCTTACCCATGGACAGTCACACATTCTCACATAAGTGGCTCGAAATCTTTTCTGAAATTTCGAATACAGAGACTTCTATGTTGCCAGAGCGAGCTATGCAGGTATGCGTGTGTTGTGACCATTTTATTATACAATGTAATTTTAGGTCACTCCCGAGTTTAAACACTATACACCTACTTCAGGACATCATGTGCCTCAACTCGCGCAACCGATTGTAAATCAAAACAAGGGGATCGTGCAACCAATTATGAATCTGAAGGGAATATTTGTGACACAATTAATGTCGAATCTACAAGTGAACATTAACTAAAAATGAAGTATAGCCTTATGCTCTTAACCGTAAAAACATCATGCAGTTTGATTTATCTTGCTTCATAAAAACAAACTCATTCTCTTGACCATAAAAACATCAATTAAGTTTTCTTAACTTCATCAATTACGCATTACCTTCTAGTTAAGGTTATTCAGTAAAGAAGAATAAAGTGCTATTCAACGAGAGCAAAAATCAATGTTTGGGGTGATCTTTATATTTTCAAAGTCCTAGATTCTAAAATTCAGGAGAAAAATCTGTAACATTTTGAAATTTGGGGGAAATGCGTAACAATGCGAAAGATTAGGTGCGCTTTGAAAAGTTATCCCCCCATAAAAAGGGCTTCAACAATTACCGCATGGACTCTTCTCACGACACATCTAATCAATACTTTCCAAAAATTTGAATAATCCTTCATCAAGTATGGTAAATAAGGATTCCGAAGGCAATCCTATACCATAGAAGGTTATGGATGAGAGCGTCCAAGTGAGGCTATAGGAGGAGAATGGAATGGAACGCAGTACAGTACTCAATGATCTCTACTTCTAGTGATGACAAATCCATGAAAAATTATCCAATCACACATAAATTCATTGCACGGATGCCAATTCAATCCTAAACTTTTCAATTTTATCATATTGATGCATAATTCCAATATAAGTCCTTCCAGCCAATTTTTGTCGAGAATTGCGGGCGTGGGAGTCCAGTCATTGCTAGTGAGCCGTTTTCAACGAAAGTTGGTCGAAAGGACACCAATGAAATTTCGCTCAAAGATTTATAATTGAATGGGTAAGGCCCATTTGGTTCAGCATTCGGAATGCTCATTTGGGCTCTAAAGTCCCTTAGCCAAATGCAAATGGTGTTTGATAACTTTTTTTACTCACTTTGAGAAAATGCAATTGCATTTTAATGCTCTTCAAGGGACTTTTAGCCAATGCAAGGTGGAAGGTGCTTTGGGAAGTTGCATTCTTGGAATGCTAGTTTAATGAAAATTCTGAAACTTTCCATTTTACCCTCATTTATCAAGTTTACTTCCATTTTTACCCCTTTTAATAACAAACCCTAAAGACCACTCTTCTCTTTCACGCCTCCTCTCTTGCTATTTCTCTCCCACGGATCATCTTCGCCAGTGACGCCCGCTCACATCTCTTCACTCACGCCCGCCCCCCCTGCCTCTCTTCCCTCACGCCCGCCGCCACTTCGCCCGCTAGCCTTTCTTCCACGCTCTCGACACCGCTTGCCACTTTGTTGCTCGCCTCTCTTCCCTAAAGTTATGGTAGTTTCTCTAATTTTTTAATAACCCGTGTTGAGCATAACTTGTAAAAGCTTGATTTTGATTCCTTTGCCTACTGTTGTTGTTCTTGATGAAGTTCTTGAGCGATGGATTGAGAGTGTGTTGCTATCAGACGTATTGTTGCTGATTCGCTTTGCTCAAATCGGTTCTATATGTTCGATTGCTTATGTGCTTTGCTTGGTATTCCCTGTATTGGTAAGAAAGGATGACCCAAAAACTAGCGCAAATTCTAGGAAGTTCGTCTTTTTCAATGGGTTTTCGGTGCATGAGTAGTTGTGGGAAGATCGATTGCTTCTTCCGCTATCCAACATATGATAGTCATATCCACACTAACATTCCGCTTTTCAAGAAACTCTTCGTCAGGCATTTCTTGAAGAGAAAATGAGCTTTCTATTTCGACATCAAGCCCTACAGTGCAATGAAAAAAGAGCACAATTCTCAGAAGAAAATCAGTAAGCTACATTAGAGTAAACAAAGATCTCACTTTGATAATGTCTTTCCATTTTGTCCTCAATCACCACAATTTTATGTTTGTGTAAAGCTTGTAAATTGGCATGTTGATGTGCTGTACCTGGTGGATTTTGTGCTATTGTTGTCTTCATGATATAAACTATCACAAAAGGTAAATATCTTTATTTATGCAGATAGTCCGTTTTGATTAGACTACCAAAAGAGTTATTTTGTTCTGTCAAATTGCTATAATTGCCCATAGTTCGCGACAATTTACGTCATACTTAATGTTTTTCATTCTTCTCTGAAAATGTACTTTTTCCCTTGCAATACTCACTTCCTTTACTTTTAAAATACTTAGATTCTATTTGTGTGAATTAGTCATCTATCTCAACTAAATAAAACTATTCATTTATTTTCTAGACCTTTCAAATAGACAAAGGACAATGGATGTAGCAAATGTGATTCACTGAGCTATTATACTCCTTGCATATATGATTTGAGGCATCCATGGTTAACGAAGGCAACTCGTCTAGGAATATCGAGCAACAAGAAAACAAGCAGTTGAAGCAGCCATCAACAGGCCGGAAAAGAACCCTTAACAGTTAGCACTCTCCAACTCGCAATAGCTTATACAGCCCTATGGAACCTTGGAGAAATATTAACTTTTTCTTGTACCGGAGATATATGAACTTGATGAACTGGAAATGATACATGAGATTGAGACATGAAAATTTGCTTCATTGTATGTCTCAAAAGAGAGTTGATGAGGTAGATGTTCGTATGTTTTTGTTAAAGTTGACTGCTTTTCATTCTGCCTTTGTTGTTGTCCACTCCTTTCTAAGGAGGGAAGTCAGAAAAATCAGCATTTACACGTTGAGGGGAGTTAGAAAAATTAGCCGTTATGTTCTGTACATGAAATTGCTTTTGCCGTGTCTAAGATGTAATGAAATAAAGCAATTTTGCACAAATACCTTCACTTTTATCCACCGACAGATCCACTGATGTTGCTACACAATGCCTACATTACAGAGGTCTCGTGTGCATTTTAAGCTCCTGAAAAATTTTCGCACGCATTGGCATTTACACAGGTTAAATAGAGACAGCGAGCACCCGCACATTACGTTCCTTCCTAGCTATTACAAGAAGCACAAGTTGAATGTTAGGAAGCAGACTAAAACTCTCTTCTAATCAAATTTGTATGAGATGAGATATCATAATAGTTGTGTGCAAGCTACGATCGAATTTGTAGGATGTGATTTTTTTTCTATAAATGTTAATATATATCTTTTACATTGCTCTCAACGCGAAAATATAGAAGTTACTTAACATTGTTTCTTTTTTTCAATTTTTAAAATAAAAAAATAAAAAACTTAATTCGATTACACCAAAGAGCTTTCCAAATATATGTTTACCAAACAGTCTAGCATTTCCCCAAAGCCCTTTACAGTTATAGTTTACCAAACAGTCTATCATTTTCCCAAAGTCTTTTAGGCTAAAGACCTTTGCATTTGGCCAGAGGCTTTTCCCAAATACTGAACTAAAGAGGGCATAAAATTGAAAAGTTTATAACCGAATTGGTCCATGTACAATAGATTTAGGATTGATTGGATAATTTCTCCCCGTAAAATCCACTCTTCGCTCATTAGAAAAATTTTTCGCCTATTTTTGTTTGCGAATATTATTCAATTCTCCACTTGTCGTTCATCTTGCGGGTTATCACAGTAGCTTTTATTGTCCCACTTTCAGGATGGTGCTCTCACACTCGGTGGTACGCACGCACGCTCACCTCCACCAAATGAGTGCATTTTGGGTGGTTGGTCTTCTTCACTCTTTGGTGACTCTGGGGTTCTTGTTTGTCTGGTTGACTTGTCCCATTTTTCCAGAAATCAGTGTTCTTCCATCCAACACACGTTTACACGGGCTCGGTTCAAGACTCGTTTCCCATTTGGTCAGAGCTTGTCTTGGTTTCAGTCAGTGTCATTCCCTTCACTTTTGGACACAATTTAGATACACGGTAAGCCCGAGGTTATGTCAGCCCCAAGTAGCCTCCGAAGTTGGTGATATTGGTTCTGTCCACTCCGTCTCGATTGGCTTAATTTGATTCGGTTCGGTTTTGTTTCCTTCGCTTTTACATGGATTTTGGACGCAATAATTAGATGGGAAAAGTGTTGAAAAAGTCATAAACCTTTTGTATTTGTGCTAATTTAATTATAAACCTTTTTTTGTATGAATTCAGTCATAAACCTTTTCTCTTTGTGCCAATTCAGTCCTTTCGACTAATTTTGATTGGATTTTGCTGGACGTGGATGCCAGCCGGCTTATGTGGCACTCCGGCGATGACATGGACAACTTTTTATAATATTTTAATAATATTTTTAAATTTTTTTTTGTTTTTTTTTCCTTTATTCTTACTCTAGACGGTCGCTGGTCCGGCGATTGGTTGAGGCCAAGGCCAGCAAGCCCCTAAACTTTGTATTATGACATAAAAAACTATATCAATTGTGACGTTTAAAATCCCAAATTATATCAATTGTAAACATATTTACCCTAAACTTTTTATTGTGACATTAAAAACTCAAAACCTGTACTCGTGTGATACATTTATTCTCCATCAAGATTCTATTGAATAATTTTTAAACCACACAGGCGTCATGTCAATTCTGTTTGCCTTTCTGTTATCTAGGTAGGTAGATTTTTAACAGGACTTATCGACAGAACCTTGGCAAATGGTAAATGTGTCACCCAGGTACAAGTTTAAGATTTGTTGGTGTCATAAGAATAGTTTGAGAGTAAACGTATTACAGTTGGCACAATTTAGGGTTTTTGGCGATTCTTTCCCTTTTTATTTATGTTGCAGGGGCAAAATGAGGGAGATAAAAGTGAGACAACTTTAGGTTGGGAATAAACATATAAATACATATAAATAGATAGATGGGAAGGAAAATAGAGAAGAGCAAGAGAGACAAGAGAGTTAAGTTCATCTAAGAAGTTTCAAGCATGTTAAGGGAAAAATGTTGAGAGATCCTCCGAATCATTTGTTAAATTTCATTTATCATGTTTTGGGAACATAAATATTTATATTTCAAACACCCCCGACTCTTTCGAAATGTAAAATTTTTTCCAATTTTCAAGGTGGGTCGAAGAAACCACCAACGTACGTGTTGGCCATGCAACGAGCCATGTCCCTCCCTTCCTTCCTTCCTTCCCCTATTTCACCTCTTTGATTCTTACTTTCATTCTCGTTGTTAGACTCGCCCTAACTTTCATCAATAGAACAGAGAGATAGAGGAATGGCTCAGGCAACACTCCCAGCCGCCGTCGACCTAAAGTCCCAGAGCTTCGAACTGTCGAGCAGCCGCGCCATCCGTTCCGTTGGGCTGGGCACTTGGAAATCGGGCTCTGGCACCTCCCCTGCTGTCCACGCTGCCGCCGTCAAGATCGTAATTTCTGCGGATCGAGCTCGACCCATCTGGTTGTTTGCCTCTTTTATTCTTGTTTTCCATTTGGTTTTGGATTTAACATGTGTTTTGGCCGGGATGAGATGAGTGCAGGCCGGTTACAGGCACGTAGACACCGCCTGGCAGTACAAAGTTCAAGAAGAGGTCTCTCTTTTGCTCCTCTATCTTGTGCATTCTCTCATTTTTCCACATTCCAAAACTGTGGTGGATATTCAAAGATATCTTTTGAATTTGGTTAAATTTATATTCCGAGTTCAGGATTTACCATCGTAATTTCTGGGATATTACTAATTTTAGCGCTGAACTAGACTAATGCCCCTTGATGCATATATTTCATATAATTTCTCGATATCAAAAACTTAGGCGATTGGTTATTTATCTTTGTATTTTTTGCAAGGATTTGCACCTAGTTAAACATTTGAATGTATTGTCGTTCAGGTGTTAAGTGTAACCAATTCATTTAAATGAAAATAATACCTTATTAATTATAGTTAACATGTGTCCTGAAACACTCTTTAACAAGACCCTTTTTGAAATATCAGTTTTTTCCTTTTGTGTTATATGTATTGGCTTGGTAGCTGTGACCTCCTAACTTTCATTTCCCGAATATCTTCGAGTCTTCGAGAAATGATGATCTTATTATGTGATACTTACAACTTTCATGCAACAGTCATAGTATTATTTATAAATGAAAATTAAATTAATTAAATATATTACAATCAATTGATACCACTTGATCATTAATGCAATGTAATATATAAACATATAGATCTGAAAGGGTTGGGGGCTACAAAAGTCGGTGTTGATTAATGATTTTGGTAGCTTGCATGTTGCATTGACCTCTACAGCAATGTGTGTGTGTATATATAAGATGGCCAAAAGGAAAAGATGAGGAAGGAATCGAGATCCAAAACATGGATCGGAGCTCATATATAGCAAATTGTAACATTTTATTATTTAATTACTTAATTAATTTGTTAAACATTTTTAACAAATCTTTTCTCCAATTCATATTGAACGTTCTTGATGTCAAGGGAATTAAGAATGTCTCGCTGATTTTTATCGTAGGTTGGGCATGGGCTCCAGTCTGCAATGCAAGCTGGAGTTGATAGGAAGGATCTCTTCATCACATCAAAACTTTGGTAAAGAGTAAAAATGATTATCATATCATAAACTCCTAACTTTTCTGGTTTATTAATTGCACTAAATGTCCTATATATGCTTATCTACTGCAGTTGTGTTAAATGCATTTTGATATGCAGGTGCACCGAGTTGTTGCCGGACAGAGTTTGACCCGCATTGAACAACACCCTCCAAGAATTGCAGCTTCACTACCTCGACCTTTATCTGGTTATTGTACATCTCAACATGCTGTCAACACTTATTTCTTTGTTAGAGATCGAATTTGACCACCGGCGGGGCGGCCTAGTTGGCCTCACGCTTATATTTCCCATCTACAAGTCACAGGTCGAACCTCGGTCATATCAAGTAGCCTTGTGGCTTGGTTTGGTGAATGGGTGGTGGAGGGCTCTAGTGCTTCGGCTGTGTCATGTTGACAAGCTCGCCTACTTCGGTGGTGCTGAGTAGTGAAGGCTCATCATTGCTTAAAAATGCACATTTTGTAACGAGTGCGAGACTTTAATGATAATGCCGAGTAGAGTAGTTAGATGGTCGTCCCTCACCATCATTTTCAGGGAGTTGAAAAATTTAGAACTGAAGTTAAGCATGGGCTTGCTTATTTTGTAACTGACTTGCGGTATTGCAGATCCATTGGCCTTTTCGCCTCAAGGATGGATCCCGCCGGCCTCTGGAGGCCAGTGAGGTTTTAGATTTCGACATGGAAGGTGTTTGGAGGGAAATGGAAAAGCTTGTCAAGGACAATCTGGTTAGGGACATAGGAGTCTGTAATTTCACCCTAAAAAAAGCTCAATAAGTTGCTGGAATTTGCTGAAAAAAATGCCCTCTGTTTGTCAGGTACGAAGGGATCAATTAACCGCTAATTAATTAATTAACTAATCAATCAATCACTTGCTTGGATTGAATTTGAAATTTGGACTAATGTCCCTTTTAACGAATTTTTTTTTGTTCAGATGGACATGCATCCAGGATGGCCAAATGATAAGATGTTGGAGTTCTGCAAGAAAAACAGCATCCATGTTACCGTACGATTTCATAAATGTTTTTTCTCTTTTTGGATTCACAGTTGTCATCCTTTACATGGTATTAGAAACGGAGTTTTTGAATTCAATTACCTCTCTAAATAATATTTTCATGCTTAGTCTTAAACTGAAGTCCGGCCTACGAGTAATTCAATTTAGAATTTTTAGCTGCTACATCACGACAAGCTAACAGCGAAAGAGCATCATCATAGGCATACTCTCCATTGGGCTCATCCGAAGCAGGTCGAGATCTCATCCTCGACAAGACGGTGGAGAAAATAGCGAGGAAGCTGAACAAGAGCCCCGGGGAGGTGCTGGTGAAATGGGACCTCCAGAGGGGCACGAGCGTCATGCCGAAGTCAACCCACCCCGACCAAATCAAAGAGAACGCGCACGTCTTCGGGTGGGAAATCCCAGTGCAAGACTTCCGAACACTTTGCAGAATCCCCGATCAGGTAATGTCAATATCTTGCACGAGCTTAATCTTATTGTCTAACGCGACGGACCGAGTCAATTGTGACCCTAAAAAGTCGTCTGGGTTCGATCTGTTCACTGTGTGAGATGGCCCCACATCAATTTTGACATCACAATTTATTAATTAGTTGCTAAGTATGTCTCTTAGTTTTTCTCCAAATCTATTTTCTCAAATGACTAATTAAGAATTGATGGCTTGGCATTGTGTAGGGTACAGAGAAGAGTGCTTGATGGAGAAGAACTGTTTGTGAACAAGGAAGCAGGGCCGTTCAGAAGCGTGGCTGATCTCTGGGATCATGAGGACTGATTCATCAGAAATGTGTGATTACTGGCTTTGTTGGTCATTCTTCTTGTGTATGAGTCAGTCTCAGTGATTTTTGCTTTTGTTGATTAATAAATTAGTAGGGAACTTGTTACAAATATTACGAGAAATTATTCTAATTCACGACAATAATTATTGTTCATAAGTCGTAAATAGAGTCTAACACAGTCCATTTCATCTTAGGATTATGTTCTTATATCGTGTCAAAAATTATGATCCGTTACATGCTTTCAAAGATTATTTTGTGCATGAAATTGTTAATGATTTTGAGTTCTTTTCCAGAAGAGTGCATGTACAAAATGAATCAAAATTCCTTAATTTTGCATGGAAACCAACACGAGTTTGGAAAATGGCCATGTCTACGTTCCACTATAATGACTAAAATGCATATATGATTACTGTATTGAAAATGAAAAATTATGATCTTCTAAAGAAACCGATGGAAAAGTAAAAGGAAAAGGGAAAACATTGTTGGGTGTTCAATTAGATTCACGTGCTTCTAAGTAGAAGCTCATATTGAAAAGACTAAATTGCCTCTCCTTGTAAAACTCGTTTAAGCTCTGGACGAGTGTGGAGGTTTAGAATTTGGAAATGGATATTCTCCAGGAAAAAAAATGATATTTTTCGTTGGTAAAAATACAAGCATAAATGGATGTGAAGATATGAAATGGTCTCTGAAAATATAACCCAAGCATGTATATGCAATCAGTTATTAGATAAAAATGAGCGGTATGGTTTGTTTTAAAAAGAAAAAAAAAAATGAAAATGGGAACTTTACCTTATTTATTCAAGTGTTAATACCACGAAAAATCCTAAATTGGTACACTTGTAATAAATTTACCCCCCGATTTATTTTTTTTTGACAACAAAAAATCTCACACTGGTATACCTTTGATAATTCTACCCCGAACTAATTTTTAGCCACAAAAACTTTAAACCGATACACACGTGATAATTTTACCCCAAACTAATTTTTGACTACTAAAAACTCCAAACTGGTACATTTGTGACAAATTTTCTCTTCATTAGTGTTCGTTAAATTGGATTAATATAATGAAAAAACAGCAAATTGGTAAACTTGTGAAAAACATAGGGTAAAACCCCAAATTGATATGCCCATCAACTACCGCGTGTCATTAAACTTAACAATTTGATGGTAAAATTTAATGGAAACTAACAGAGGGTAAATTTGTTACAACTATACCAGTTTGAAGTTTTTGATGGTAAAAATAGGTATATCAATGTGGGTTTTTGGTGGTCAAAAAAAAATAGTTTAGGGTAAAATTGTCACATGTGTACCAATTTGGGGTTCTTTTTTAAAAAAAAATAGTTTAGGGTAAATTTATCACAGATATACTAGTTTTTGGTTTTTATGATATTAACCATTTGTTCAAAACCCAAAATAAACTATTTTTTTTTTTTTATCTCGGTGTCTTGTCCAATCAAACAACATCAAAACAACTAAGTGCGTAGCTTGTGAATCTTGATGCACAATGTCACGCCCGAACCCCTCGAAGCGCAATCATCCCACGCACGGTTGAATTTGATGCGACGTCCCTGTGCCGCGTTACCGACCCAACTCCCAACACAGAACATAAGGCACATGCGGAAGTAATAATTAAAACACCCGTAAAAATAATACATAACCAAGGGTAGCAGGAACGTCGAACAATCAAAAGCCTATTAATCAAGACTTGCATTGAGCTTCATACAATGTCCACGATACACCAATATAAATCACCAAACAAAAGCGGGTCAAAGGCCACTACTAACAAGATCCCTAAGTGGCCAAGGAGGTAGTCTAAGGTGGGGCTACAATTAAAGCTTACTGGTCCAACCTAAGAGAGGTTAAGCCTAATCCTAAGAAACTTAATCGGGATCGATCCCTCGATGACTCGAACTCACCTCGATTATCTCATCTTTCGAATCCATCTGCTCGACCTCGCCAACCTATTTGGGATCCCGCTCTATTTGCTCCGGATCCTCATATTAATCAGTACACCAGGCATCCTCTAACAGGAGGTTGAAAACGGGGTTTAAATAATTATGAGACGAATCTCAGTGAGTAGGCCTCCTAAACTGAAACTAGGCTAACATGCACCTCCCGACAAGCAAATCAACACAACAACGGACCATAATGTCAATCAAATAACCTAGGCCCTTGATCCCAGATCACTTACCTTGCTGACCCTGTAGGTTAGGCAATAACAATAGGATAATCACAACACATGCGTGTACACACTTGGCTACACATCGCCACACAAAATGCTCATGCTCAAAGTGTTCATCTCGCATGCCATTCACCGAGTCTTGCACACTCGCACACCGCCCATGCATTTTATACATGCAATTTCTATTCTCATGCCATGATTTCCATTAGTTGCAACCGCACGCGGTGGCTCAATGCTCAATTATTAACTTTCGAGCTCGACCCGGCGTAAAATGCATCGAGGTCTAACCCGTGCCAATGCAACAGTCTCGTAATCACAAACACTCCGTGGCCAAGCGTAAAAACCCTAGGCCCGGTGTTTCTAGCCCATGTCAAAATGCATCAGCGCAACACCGATCTCCTTACGAACGAGCTGCGTAAAACGCATCGGGATGGTTATTTTCCGGACGTCATCGGGCATCATCCGCATAAAACACATCGGGATGGCACACCCCGCAGAACAAGCATCAGGTGTGTGATCACATATACACACAGCTAGTTATTATCCCGAACCCCGCGTAACACACATTAGGACATTTAGGTGATCACATGCTCATATCGGTACGCATTCTCGCACAATCTCATCTCATACCCCATTCTCGGCGTACATAATGCATGGCCATGCAAAGCAATTCAATGCAACATGAGCATCAACCAATCGAGGGCACCCAATCAAATTCACATCACAACACCGTGCCCGATATACAAACAGCATGCTCACTTGACCCATTAATACCGTGCGACCCAAAATCACATCTCATAATTCCATACTCGGTACAAGCCATCAGTTGGTCAATCACACCCGCACGCGGTTTGACCACACGAGCACGCGACATGGCATATCACAATTACGCATGAGTCACTCAACAATCAACCAATTCGGATAATTTCGCAATTCCTACAATTAAACCCCAATATGCCTAATCCAGTCCAATAATCCTCCAATGGACAGCCATCCAACCAGCCACTCCGCAGCACATTCGACCCCAATTGGGTCTCAACGAGCAACAATCGGCGATAATCCATCAACCTGTACACCCCGCAATCGCAAGCAAATAAATTTCCAACTTGCCGATTTCTAATCCATTGAAGTCCCAAAGCGGACAGCCACTATTCATCCCAACTTTGACTTCCGATCTAACTCTAATCGGCAATAAACCACTAATCAGTCCCGAGAGAGAAAAACCGAGAAAACGCAAAAATCGGATCCAAACTGGACAGTTGTACAGTGACCGAAATCCATTTGAAATAAATGGTAAATCAATTCCAAAAATTATGAAATTTGGATATGTTGTACAAAACATCTCAAAGAACATTTTCCGTGAAGAACTCAAAAAACTCAGTTTTAATAGTAAACACCTCGTTTCGATACTCAAAGTCAGACAAAATCCGGTTCACTCAGACAGCCCCTCAGGCCATCAAAATATAACTCATTCGGTACCCAAATCATTTTGGAAAACCTTGAAATTTTTATATGTTATAGCCACAAATGTCCCCAACAATTTTTGTGAAGGAAATATTTTGAAAATAGGCCTGAAAAAATTTATAAAAATTCGAACAGACCCGAAGGTCGGGTGAATAGTAAATCAGGCAGTTTTATTTCGGTCCAAAGATGGACTTCCGAATGGCATCAAATGATTTCCAAAAATTCCCAAATTAAAATATGTTATACTTGAAGATGTTGGGAACAACTTTCATGAAGAATACTTCTTCAAATTCGGCCCACACAAGTCACACAAAAATAACAAAATCTGGCAATACAACAGTAACTGTGCGGAATCAACAAATATTCATCACCAAGCAAACTAAGCTCAACAAACCATTTATCCAATTATCCACAGCCTTTAAACCATACCTAAATCATCACCTTAGGTCATTAAAGTCACCACAACTTCAGTCTCAAATCATCCCACACTAATTAACCCCTAAAATACCCTAATAACCCCTAAACTTGTCCCAAGTGCACATAATCCTAATTAGGGATTAGGATTTCCACTCATTGGATTCCTAAGCTCCTTACAAAGCTGAACAAGTGGGGAAAATGGGTGGGCTGAGCTGATTTCACGGGCGGCGCAAGTGGCGGTCCTCGGCGGCGCTTAACGGCCATGGCAGACTAACAAAGAAGCGTGGCTATTCTGTCGGGGCCGGCGCACCAAGGCGGGGGGCTGATCACACGGCTGGGGAAGGGAGAGAAAGTGGGACGGTTGAATGCTGGTGGTGCTAGGCGTGGAAACAATGAAGACCCGTGGCGGCACGTGCCGGAAATGGGCGGCGCTCCCGCTTAGCAGGCTTCTCATGGCCAAATGATGGAGGAAAATGGAAGAAAGGGAGTTGGTGTGGGAGGAGGGGGCTGCTGGCTCATGGTGAGAGGAAATGGGAGGAGAGAGAGTGGTCAAGGGGTTAAATGATTGGTTTGACCCACTTTTCCTTAATTCCAATTTTACCCCTTAAACACTTGGTTCTCATTAATCCAAGCCAAAATATCTAAGAGTGTTTGGTCTTTCACCCCTTGAATTATTGGGCTAAAATATACATTAAAATATCCAATTTTAATCCCCAAAATGGCCCAAAATTCGGAACCCTAAAAATGAGTCATAAGGGCAAACGGTAATTTTCCGATCCCGGATCGAAATTCCATTTTTCGACCGAACCAACCCCAAATGTGTGTGGCCAACATAATATGACGTCGGATTCGCAAAAATAACCTTTTAAGCCCTCGAAAATCGACTGCAAAGTTTGGAGGGGCAAAATAGTAATTTTTCACTTCCAGATCGAAATTCCATTTTTCGACTGTACACACTCCAAATATGCGTGGCCACCCTAAAACGGCATCGGCCTCGAAAAATAATCTCATACGACCTCGAAAATCGACGTCGGAGTCCAAAGGGGTAAAATCGTAATTTTTCCAATTTCGGTCGAAATTTCAATTTTCGGCTGGACTAGCCCCAAATATATGTGGCCACACCAAAATGACGTTAGTCTTGCAAAATAATCATAAACACCCATAAAATTTCGACATCAAAATTTGGGTCTAATTTGGCGATCAAAATTGCTCAATTCAAAATTTTAGAGCCTCTCATTTGACCGGTTATTTAGGAGTTACGCCAGACGACCTAGGGTCACTTGAATCGTGACGGTCTTTGATTACCGGGAGAACGCAAGGAATTATTGGTTATTCTAGAGATCACTATCGCTTGGTTTATGTTCGATTTGTTTGCCACTCGTACTCCTCGGTCATGCGGAATCACCCGTGATCCGATCGTGACGTCGTTAGCCAAACCAAATCCGTTATCTTCCTAGGATCGGCCCACACCGCCCAAAATACTTCCCTACCGCTTCTAATTGGTGCCCGATTCGCGATCGGGTCCCCGGTTCACGTCTTGGTTTTCTTAGTTAGCCTTTCCCATGGGTCAATATCCTGCAAGGGGCCAGACTCCGGGCGGGGCGTATTAAAATCGGATGAAAAATAATATCCACTTCCGTCGGATCTTAAAATGGGTCGAAATTCGGGGATGTTACACACAACATGCCATTTCCACTTCATGACTCGTTTAACTTGCGCTCCGGTGCAATATTTTATAAATTCAATACTATCTCCATCATTTATTATACAATTTCGTTCACGAAATTCGGATAATGGATAATCACTAATTAAAATCGTCTTAATCTACATATTCTACTATAATTGCACTAGATGTATTTTTGAGAAAATAAAGCATATACTATAAGAGCGTGAACGATAATTATTCTGTTTTTATTTTTCTATTCTTTAGACAGATTGGAGCAGAAATTGCCAAGAACGTGATTTCATTTTTTTTTATTTTGAGTCAAAATTTTAGCTCGAAAAATAGATTTGGAATAGAAATAAAAAGCAGATTTTTTTTTTACTTTTCTATTTTTGGAATAAAAATAGAAAATAAAAATTCTCTTTATTGCTTGCCGCCGTCCCCCATCATGCCGATCGCCGTCCGCGGCCGCCCGCCGGGCGTCTTTTGCTGCCTGCCGAGAATAGGAATTTATGAATAATCTATCGAAAGAATTTCTTTTTATTTCAGGAGCAGTCGTTATCAAACGCTACCTCCGATCAGAAGCTACTTCGAATGTGGGGAGCATGCTTTTCAATCGCTCTACCATTCTCTCACTCTCTCTCTCCGAACGGTGAACGTGCATTCCATAAACCCGCAACAGTATAATCCCCCATTAGTACCCGCCTTGATTCTCCGCCGCTAAGTCTCCATCGCCACCTTCCAATCCGCCGCTCGAGCCGTCCGTGCATTGATCGGCTCCGCCGCGAAGGCCAAAGGGCCGCCCGCCGCTGCCGCCGCCGCCGTTCCCCGCTTCCCTCTCTCTCTCTCTGTCGTTGAACTCGATAGGCGGCGTCGACGAGTTCGTCCTGCCCTTCATTTCTGTGTTGTTTCGGTTTTAGCGTTATCGGTCTCGCTGCCGGAGTTCGTTCCGCGAGCTCGACTGCTGTAAAGTTTCGATTTTTTGTCGCTCTGCTTTTTGTGTCGAGGAGAATTCGCTGTGCTTTGGCTCTGCGGATTGGCCGTTCTCATGTACCGTCATCGCGTGTGCGATTTCGTTTGATTCGAGCTCTGAATTCTTCTCGTTTGCCGCGTTTCTGCCCGACATCAATCTCTGTTCACCGTGAATTCTTGATGGGACCGACATTGGAACATCGCTAGTCTGATTGAATTTGAATGTGTCGGGGAGTGTTCATTCAGTGTATTTACGGTGTACAGTGAGATTGTGCGTGCGTGTGTGTGTAGGAATAGGATTGAGGGCCATCATGTGCTTGAGTGTTGTGCTCGGTGGAAGTGTTTTTAGCAATCATGAAGTTGACCATTTGACAGCAGTGCTGTGGTCTGTCATGTGTGTGAGGCTTGTGCTTTGTGCACATGGCCGGTGAACACTGAAAATCGTTGAGTTATTAGAATTGAGCTTTATTCTCTGTCTTTCTATCGTTTCCCATCGGTGGGTGCTCAAGTGCAGATATGCACGCATGGTGTCTCGTGTCGTTTTACGCATGCACCTTCATTCAGGGTGTTTCCTTTCTTCTAATGCCTTGAATGGCATCTGTAGTTTTGCAATCCTGTGGTTGTCTCAGCCTCGAGATGACCGATTAGACGTTTGCTGTCAAGCTTGGTTCCTTTGCATGCTATAGAATGTGCTTCTGAATGGGTTGGCTTGGCTTATTTAGATCTTCACCTTCCACTTCATCCAATGAAGAGGGCAATCTCAAAGTGCAAATACTTGTTTTTTTTTTTTTTTTTTTTTTTTTTGTTTACATGATATATATTCAATAGAAATTTCTAACAGGATGGGGACAGTAAAGAATAGGGACACCTACCTTGGAAACACATCTTTTTTTCCAATTATCCCAACTGGTGTTTTACCTCACAGAAACTTGGGGAAGAATAATCTTGGTGGTGTAATCTTTGGTCGCAAGGACAACACTATGAAGGAATGCCTATCCAGACAACTATTTGGTAAGTCATTGGTGGTTCATATTTGATTTATCAGCACTGCACTTAACTTTCAACGGTTTATTTTTATATATCATTTGGTTAAGGTAGTAGAATTGTTGAACACGTACAGTGGAGTTTATTCTTCTTCTATTTTCTTGATTCATTGTCACCGCATGCTATCTTGTTTTAATTTGCACTAGTTTTGTTTAAAGTATGAAAACTTATGTGAGACATTATCAACAGGCTTGCCATCTTCACACATTGCTTATGTCAATCATATTGAACCTGGCTTGCCACTATTTTTATTCAACTACTCAGACAGAAAACTTTATGGAATTTTTGAGGCTGCAAGCCGTGGTCAGCTGAATATCGATCCTTATTGTTGGAGCACTGATGTTTTAGAGAAGACTCCATATCCGGCACAGGTATCTCTTATCTATTTTTCCAACACGTTATGTATTGTCTCTTAGTTTTCATTACCAAATGTATGATTATGAGTTGATTGGTTGTCCAATAAGGTTCAAATTGTATCAGGATGCAATGCCAACCGCTGCGGAAGATCAGTTCAAGCGAATAATTGCGGACAACTACCATACATGCAACCATTTTTGGTTTGAATTGGACCATGCTCAAACAAGTAAATTGATATCCCTATTTGCATCTTTTTAGCAATTGCTCCATCAGTTCCCAGTATATAGTCCAGAGGAGAAAAATTTCACAACCTTTTCTCTCTGAGGAAACAAGAGGAGAATTGGAAAAAATGAAGCCTTTTTACTTCAGTGGAAGAAAAAAACTCGAGCACTCAAGTGGGATATCTGATTCTGCAGATCCTTCACTTTCTATTAAAGTAGATGATCAGCTATTTGAAGGTTGTGCAAGTATGAAGCTAGATGGAGGAGATGAGAGAGATTCAATAATTGCGCAACTGAAAGAATTGGCTCTTAGCCAGGAATATAATGATTTACATCCTAATCATTGTTCAGAAGGTAGTTCTAGCACTGAGGACATAAAATCGGAAGAAAACAGCTTCGTTGAGGCACCTGTGGACCTAGAAGAGAAGAAATTACAGGATATTCATTCCTCTTCTGATTATCATCTTATCATTCCCCAGGTAGTTCGATTGTGAGGCATCTCAAGCAAAAATAATTAGTAATCTTCCTTCTGCTCATGCTCCCTGAACATTCTATATGATGCCTCTCTTTGTGCAGTTGATTCGAGAATTGGGAGAGCTCAAGGACTTTAAGATGGAACAAACTCAAAAGATGATTGATTTGGAGCAGAAGCTGGTACTATGAAGCTTCGTTCATACTTTGGTCCTCTGTGTTTCATTTGTTAGCTCTAAGCTTAGAATCACTTACTGATTTGTTTTTGGGGATTCTTCTGCCATCAGGTTTGAAGGGGTTGACTATTTTATTGGATTTTAAGTATCACATAAACTCTTATTTTTTATTTTATTTATTTATTTTTTTTTTTTGGTAACCCGGGGGAACCCCCCCATACGGCCGACAGCCGGAGAGTAAACCCCAGGGCGACACGCACTTGCTAGCCACCACACACGTGCCACGGTTAAAGTCACCTCTTGCGCCCGGGATTCAAAAAAAAAAAAAAAAAAAAAAAAACTCTTATATGGCCCAGGGTACAATTGTTGCACGAAACCTTTCGGATTTAGGCGATGTTTTTACTAACATATTAAGTCATTGGAGACACAGAGTTAAAAGGAAAACTACAAACATTGTCAGGGTATAATTTGTTGCATCTATGCCTTTCTTTGTGTTGCTTTTAAAGGTCATACTCAAAAGGAACTTTTGTCCCTTAAAAGGGAAATATGAGGAAAACCCTCTCTAATTCCTTGGGGAAGGAAAATATAGATAACGTTGAGTTTCACTTGGTTAGCTGTAAACTCTATGTTGAGTAATGACATCTCCTGCTAGGTTACCATTATGGTTATACGGGAGAGTATTCTTGTCTTGCTCTAGCTCAGGGACAGAATTAGGATTTTTCTGCCTTTATACTGGTCTTCCTTTTGAAGACAGCCTTGGGTGATTTTTTTGAGGCAGTCTTAATTTTACTGAGTCTGTTGTGCACAAAACATATGCATTTTTCCTACGGTTTCTTTGTTGGCTCACATTGTTATGAAGTTTCTTTTTTGTTATTTCTACATGTTTTGTTGCATCATTCGCTGTATTTTTGGTTCAGGTTTGGGCAGAAAACGAAATTTGTTATCTGAGAGATCTCTGTAATTTATTGGATTCTTTGTTGAAATCTTCATCACATAATGCTGTTCCTGAGGAAATCCAATCTTCTGAGGAACCGGACTTTGATCTTAAGGATTCCATCATTATTGTTTGGAGGATACGATGGTTCATCTTGGTTATCTGCAGTATATTCCTATTTCCCTTCTCACATTGTAGTAAAATCTCTTGCGCTGATAAACTTTGTCCGTGCGTATGCATCTGTTGCAAAGTTTAAAGAAGAGCTCTTTGTGTTTGGCGGTGGAGATGGGGAATCCTGGCATGATGCAGGTATTAGAATCGCCATCTTTCAAATCTTCATTGCCATTGTAATCCTATTATCCTAATGTGATAACTATCTTTCTGCACAGTCGAATCATACAGTTTGGCTGAAAATAAGTGGACCGTTCAACCATCATTGAATGCTAAAAAGGAAGTTTGGCTGGAGCAGTGTTAAGGGAAAAAATCTTTTGCTCTTGGAGGTGGGAATGGACACTATTGCTTTTCAGATGTTGAGATGCTTGACTTTGACATCGGCAAGTGGATCTGTGCACGGTCAATGCTACAAAAGGTATAGTACATAGCTTGCGTGTGCTTTTAAAGTTGTCTGGTGAAGGTGAAAAAGACTGAGTATTGAATGTGATTAATGAGTCAAAGAGTGTTATCGGCAGAGTGCTCTCAGTGGAGTACATGTTTTTCCTTGTAGTAAAAAAAGTTATAATGCAAAATGTCCATATGTATAGGTACTTCAAATGAGAGAGAGATAGAGGGAGGGAGGGACCTTCATTTTAGTTAGGCAAATTGTGAAGAATTGAATTGCTTGTTAGTCGTTGTTTTATGGCTGCTTTGTAGTTCAGACGTTCCAGTCATATGAGGATCTTGTGAAAAATTATGTACTGTCTATATCTGCATCTGTCATACTGGGAGTTCTAAACCTGAGTGATATTGTTGACAAGAAAAAATTGGCACTTATTAAATTCATCTGTTTTTGTGTGTTTTCCTTTAAAGTCCACTGGTCATTTTGGGAGGGAGGGAGGGAGGGAGAGACCGTCATTATAGTTAGGCAAAATGTGAAGAATCGAATTGCTTAGTAGTCGTTGTTCTATGGTTGCTTTATGGTTCAGGCGCTCCAGTCATATGAGGATCTTGTGAAAAATTATGTACTGTCTACATCTGCCTCTGTCATACTTGGAGTTCTAAACCCAAGTGACACTGTTGACAACAAAGAATTGCCATTTTATAGAACTCCTTTTTTTTTTTTTGTTGTGTTTCCTTTTCAGTCCTCCGGTCATTTTGCTTGCAGTGGGGTTACATTGACTTCTTGAAGTTGCAAATGCATGCTTAGCATAGTTTCTTGATTAACATTGTTCTCTATAGAATAATACTTCACATAGATCATGAAGCTTTTGAATTTATTCATGTTTTTACTATGATACAAAGGAAATAAGGTGACATATATATCGAGAAAATTACCAAATCAGTTATATACCTATTCTATGGAAGCCAATTCAGTCCTCATCCTTTCAATTTGCAAATATAGTCCTAAATCTTTTTGTGATATTTCAATACTCTTTTAGGCCAATTTTCACTCAAAAATGTTGTGGTGGCGGTCAATCGTCGCTGGCTGTCCTACATGGTACGTCGTGAGGACTATATTTGCAAAATTGAAAGGGTTAGGACTGAATTGACATCCATATAATAGGTATAGGATTGATTTGGTAATTTTTCTGATATATATGTCAACTTATTTTGAGGGTTCAGTACAGTAAGGTAGTGCAGTGTTTTGATTTTTAATATTGACCCAGTATGAGTCTGTGTAATCTAAGTAAGTTGTTTGTAATGAATTCACTGCATGTGCTTACCGATTATTTGTTTCTAGTCGTGAAGGGACAACTGGTACTTTAATAGGATTGCCATCACTAATGAAAAGGCAGGAGTTTGAGCACCTATTTACCCTAGCAAATCTCTTCTCCGCCATCTTCTTGTTTCTTATAGGAAAATGAACTTCCTTTTCCTCTCTTTACTATTAAGCATTAATTAACTTCTCACATGCCCTTTTTAATTCCGTGTGTTAATTTGCTTTACTTGATAATTACGTTTTGGGCGTGCTTCTCCTTTTCTCCCAGCGATTTGCTCTTGCTGCAGTGGAGCTTAATGGGGCAATAGATGCTACTGGTGGCTATGATGGCAATAATTATCTCAAGTTAGAGATGGATTTTCGGTCATCCTTTTATCTTGTGATTTGAAGTGCTCGATCGTTCTTCTGACTCTCATCTTTTGACTGACTGTTATCCTTTTTTTCTGATAAATCTGAATACATGAGTTGATTTACTTATATGGGGGGCATTCTTGTCAACTGGTGTGCAAACTGTGAAAGTATCTGGCATGTGATTGACCCATCATATTTTCTTGCAGCTGATGGAAAATGGCAGTGTCATTCCTCATATGAACACTTAAGTGCTTTTGCAATTTCACCCTAAGAAACCTTTACTGGTGAACTGCAAGTTATTGTTTTGTCCATATCTTTTATATATCCGGAAATTCAAAAATACCCTTGTAGACCTAATACTCCTCACAATAGATGAGAATAATCTATATAGTTCTTGAATGGCATATGAAATCTTTTTACATCAGAGTTAGCTACAGCAGAGAGTCGGTAATTTTTTTCTCTACTGAATTATCTCAGTTTGGCTGAAAGATTTGACCCAAAAGAACATTCTTGGGCCAAAATTGGAAGCTTGACCACAAAGAGGGGCTGCCATTCACTGGTCTCACTGAATGAAAAACTGTACGTATACCTGTATGTTCTATTTGATGCCAGCTGTTCAATTTTATTTTATGATATTTGCGTATAGAACCTGGAAAAGCATGTCATATTTTTCCTTGAAGTGGACATGGTACTGTTTCACATCTGTGCTTCTTATGTATTATGTAGTTTCTCACAACCCAAGTCTAATAAAACAAATTCCTTGCAGTCTCCTTCTCCTTCTGCATTGTTTCAACTGTAAATTAAGTAGAGCTACCTGTACTCTGCTCAACTTTGAGTGTTAGTTTTCACGAGCATTGTAAGTGTCTTATCTATACACCTTCAATAGATATGCCTTGGGTGGTTTCGACAGAAATTCAATGGTTGCGAGTGTTGAAGTGTATGATCCACGCCTGGATTGTTGGATGGCCAGCAAACTGATGAATTGCGCTAGAGGGTATTCTGCCGCTGGCGTCCTTAGTGAGTCGATATATGTGATTGGAGGTGTGAAAGCTGATGAAGGCATCGTAGACATAGTGAGCTTTTTGCCACCCCACCTCCCCCTCCATTTTGTACATCATGATTCATGTAAAATTTTCAGCCAGACATTGGATTCACTCTGAGTCCTCAAAATCTGTCAACCAAACTGCTTATCTGGATTGCCTCCGGAGCGTCGTTTAACTTAAGTCTCAACTGGTATCGTCACAGGTTGAATGTTTCAAGGAGGGCCAGAGTTGGTGCAAAATGTCTGTGAGAGGCATTGGGCAAAGTTGTTTCTTGTCTGCCATTGTCCGGTGAGATAAGCTGCTTTTATCAGAAATGTTTCTGTATATTTTGACAGTTGTCGCAGATATCTTTTGACGCATGAAGTTGATCGGTGTTAGAGAGAAACGTTCTGTTTAGAGTTCAAAACTAGCGGGGAGTAGAGAAAGTTGCATCGGAATGTACAGATGAACTCGAGCTTGCTAATATCACAAGGGCATTCTTTTGTTTTGTTGCACTTGCACTCTTAGTTACAAACAAATGCTTATAATTCTGTCAAATTACTCTTTTCGTAAATCTTGACCACCATTGATATGAATCTCCTATCGCGAATAATCAAGAGTTTTATATTCCAACTTCATATACTCTCTCAAGCCTTGTTGATCATGGCACAGGTTATCCCGCTGCACGTGTGGAGAATTCAATTTCATGGAAGTAGTTTCTCATGTCATGCCCACGTTAGACTTTGCATCATGCTATCTTACATATTCTTTACATGAAATTCCTATGCACACAATTCCCATCTTAGAATAATTGGAACTTCCCATGAATAGATGTTTCCATGCACATCTAGGATGTTTAGGTTTTATTATTGATTGATTTCATTTTATTGCTTGCCCCTTATGTGTGGCCATGTAGATTTGCATGTTTAGGGATGAAATTCGGAAACCATTGCCTGAAAAGAGGAAAGTTACGGATAACGGTTTCTATGTAAAACTTATGTAACTAAAGTGTTCGTACCCACAAATTTCTAGTTCACTGAAGTAATTGTGAACTCTTTTATCCTCCTTGGGCTCTGATCGATCTATGATTGATTAGTGACGACTCTTAAAGAAAAAATTAATTTCTATAATCAATCAAGTATAATTAATGTTACGATCGATGGGGCTTGGGAGAGCCCGTATCAAGCGCAAGCACCCATCTCGCGAGAGGAATTTGCTCAGTAATCCGTCCAAACACCTCGGTGATTTCATTGGTCCGGGGACGGTCGCAACTGGGAGTATTGGAATATTTAAATACTAACACGGTTCATATGGTGGTTTAATTTTTTTTATAGATCCTGCAAAATATCACCGAGTGTATGGTCCTTAAGTCTCCTACTGTCTAGTCATCCTCCAATGAACAATTGATATCAAAAGAAAATTTAAGAGAGCATTCTTTTGACCCAAAAGAGAATTCTTGCTAACTTTCATCATTCCTTCGTACTAAACATCCCATAGACACACTTCGTAGAAAGAAATCTCAAAAACCATGATGAGCATTTGAGTAGGGGCTGAATTAGGCATACTTTAGAATTTTGCATAGAATTTGACTTGGTGCTTGCGGGTCTTGTACTGCAAAACTTGGTCCAGCCCCACTAAAGTGCGTACATCTCGTTACTGCGACTTTCGTTAACATGTTATCTATTGTTTTGCTTTATAGCAGGGGGCAAAGCCAAGCACTTATTGATTGACTTATCATTTCCGCTGTTTACTCGTTCTATTATTGATTGAATTCATCTTACTGCTTGCGCCCTTATATGTGGCCATGTAAATTTGCATGTTTAGGGATGAAAATCAGAAACGATTGCATGAAACAACCTTATCAAAGGAGGAAAGGTACCGATAATGGGCTATATGTAAAACTTACGTGACCAAGTGTCCATATCCACGAATTTCTAGTTCACGAAAGTAACTACAAACTCTTTTATCATATTTGGGCTTTAATCAACTTATAATTGATTAGTGACGACTCTTAAAGCAAAAATAAATGTCATAATCAATCAAACATAATTAACGTTGTGACGGGTAGGGCTTGGGAGAGCCCGTGTCAAGCGCAAGCGCCCACATCATGAGAGGAATTTGCTCGGTGATCCGTCCAAACACCTCAGGGATTTCATTGGTCGCGGGAAGGTTGCGACATGAAATATTATAATATTTAAATATTAAATCACATATTCATATGGCGGTTTATTCTTTTACAGCAATTGAAGTTGATCCCACAAAATCTCACCGTATGTACAGTCCTTAATTCTTCTACCGTCTTGTCATCCACCAATGAACAACTGTTATCAACTGAGAGTTTAAGAGAGCTTCTTCTGACCCAAAAGAGATATTCACTGAATCGATGGATATTGTTGCACCTCTTACTTTTCTTGCTTGCTAATGTTCATCATCCCTTCACAATAAAATATCCCATAGACGCACTTTGTAGAAAGAAATTTCAAAACCCATGATGAGCATTTGAGTAAGTGGCTGAATTGTGCATACTTTAGAATCCAAAGGAAAATGCAACCAGATGATTATAGGAATACCCAAGTCGTCGATAAAATATGACCCGGTACTCATGGGTCTTGCACTGCAAAACTTGGTCCAGCCCCAAAAAGTGCGTACATCTTGGTGCTACGACTTTCGTTCGTTAACTTTTGTCTATTGCTTGGCTTATAGCAGGGGGCAAAGCCAAGCACTTGCTCTGTTTCATAAGTATAGACCCAAGTTCAAGTACGCCTCATGAAACGGATTAATTCTATAGTCCAGAGTGCCACATAATATGAGAGAAAGTCGGTAATGTCATTTCTACACCCTTGAATTGTCACCAAATGAGTACTCCTTCTGTGGGCTTGATTCTTGTTGTCTTGGGATAAAGGACCACATTAACTATTCGATGTACTCGTAAGCAAGATCCGAGAACTGCCGTGTTCGCCAGGGACTGAAAAACGGTTTCAACCAATATGAAACACAAGAACTCATCATTCTCGATGTTGTGGTTGCCTTATTAAATAAGCGAGAAAAGCCATTTCTATCTAGTCATGACGCCATGACACAAATATAGAGCACAATGGGAACAAGAGACTTGAAATACCAGACTTTTGCGCATCTTGATTGCAAAGTTTTCCGTGGTTGTCACCAGTGGTGTCGCTAGAGAACCACCATGGGCACGCATGTTGCTCAGATCAACATTCGATGACGAATCCGACGAAAGACATTTCCTCTTTCTTCCGACTAGGGAAGCTTCATCACACATAGCAACTTACATTTTCTGGTGAAATCCAACTTTAAATCAGAGCCAAGTTCCTCAATTTCTTCATATCGCTCTTTTTAAGTTTAACTTTAGTTTATTTGTGAGGTTCTTGCTAATTTTATCCCTTTGTTTTCAAGTTTGTGCAGTGATGTATACTCAATCCAATTTGCACATACTCTATTTCTAACCTTACCCGATATTGCTCGATGATGGTATATAATCATAAACTCTTGGGTTTTCATCTTGCTAATAAATTGAAAAGTGTGACTTTGAAATCATCTTATTGCCTTATCAATTATTTAAAGGCATACGCATGTTGCCAATGTAGGCCTCGACTCCATCATTCCCCTCAATGGTGATGAAAAGCAACCGTGAAGGACCATCTCTGAATTACTCCCAGCAGTCCATGCTCAAAAATTTTAAAGAGATGATGCCGACTTTGACTTTTTGGTAGACGCTCGACTTGGAGTCAAGCCATCGAAATGCTGCTGGATAATTTCTTTATGCTACTAAAAGTCAACTAGTTATGGTTACGTTTATTGTGATGGTAAATGAAATTATTAACACGCGATATACACGGTACACCCACGATATATTTGGTTACATTCATTATTATTCCTTCCCTTGCTCTCTATAAATGCCATGTGTCTACTCTGGACAACCCACTCAAACCAAATTTCTCAAAGTTCAAGCAAATGCACCCAAGCCAAAACCCTGAAGCCTAATCGAGTGTCTTTCGTGTGCAATATAGTTTTTGTTTTCATTTTCATCATCATTCATGGCGAGACATGATAGTGTGAAAATGCTTGTATTGGTAAGTCTGTTGTTAATTTTGTACAATGCATGTGTATGTTTGTGCAAAAACAGGAGCTCATCCTCCATTTGCTTTGAAGAAGAAAGGGATGCTCTAATCCAGTTCAGACAAAATCTCTCTAATGCATTTCACCTCCTTTCCTCTTGGAACGGCAAAGATTGTTGCCGATGGACTGGAGTAAAGTGCGACCAAGTAAATGGACATGTCGTCATGCTCCATATCACTTCAGGAATTGATTTCCCACTGAATTCTTTCACAGCTAGTGATCTGAACTCTTCTTTGCTCAACTTGAGATACTTGAGCTACCTAGAGTTGAGCGGGATCTTTTCAAAAATCCAAACTTACTCAAATGCATTGGATCAATGAAACAATTAAGGTACCTTAACTTGTCCGACTCTTCTAGTTTTTCTATTCCTCGTGAATGGGGAAATCTCACCGAATTGAAAGTCCTTGATCTCCATGCTTATTATAACATGGGTGTTGTTGAAGACATTACATGGGTTTCGCATCTTCAGGCATTAAAGTACCTCGACATGAGCGGCTTGAATATCACCGGATCTAGAGACCCCACGCAGGTGATTAGCAAACTCCCATCTTTATCACATTTGAGCCTATCAAATTGCGGGATTTATGAAGTTCAACTGCCTACTTCCCTTCATCTTCAATACCTCGATCTTTCATATAATTTTTTCAGACGTCTCGCCTTGAACACTATATTTCAAAACATGACTTCTCTCCGGCACCTTGATTTCTCGGGGACTTCTTTCAAAGGTCCCATCCCAAGCACTATATTTCAAAACATGACTTTTCTCCAGCACCTTGATCTTTCAAAAAGTTCTTTCAAAGGTCCCATCCCAAGCACTATATTTCAAAACTTGGCTTCTCTCCGCACCTTGATCTTTCATGGAGTTCTTTCAAAGGTCCCATCCCAAGCACTATATTTCAAAACTTGGCTTCTCTCCGGCACCTTGATCTTTCATGGAATTCTTTCAAGGTCCCATCGCAAGCACTATATTTCAAAACTTGGCTTCTCTCCGCACCTTGATCTTTCATGGAGTTTTTTTTGAAGGTCCCATCCCAATCACTATATTTCAAAACGTGACTTCTCTCCGGTACCTTGATCTTTCAAAGAATTCTTTCAAAGGTCCCATCCCAAGCACTGTATTTCAAAACTTGGCTTCTCTCCGGTACCTTGATCTTTCATGGAGTTCTTTTGAAGGTCCCATCTCAATCACTATATTTCAAAATGTGACTTCTCTCCAGTACCTTGATCTTTCACAGAATTCTTTCAAAGGTCCCATCCCAAACACTATATTTCAAAACTTGACTTCTCTCCGGTATCTTGATCTTTCGTGAATTCTTTCCACAGGTCCCATCCCAAGCACTATGTTTCAAAACATGACTTCTCTTGATACCTTGATCTTTCACAAAACCTTTTCAACTCTTCAGTACCAAGGTGCTTGAGAACTTGAGAACTCTTGTCGATCTCGATCTTACACACAATCTTTTGCAAAGCATTGAAGGAGGGTTGTTCTCTTTCTTAAGGAACAAACCATTTCTCGAGTCACTATTGCTGGGCCATAACGAACTTCATGAGGAGATATTTTCAGTCGATGGCAATTCTTCAGGGCTTATCGGGAAAAACTTGGAGCAATTGGAGATAAATAATAATTTTCTTTGGGGAGCTTTGCCAAATTGGTCAGGCACTTGAAAAACCTGACAATACTTGACCTATCACATAATCAATTAACGGGGATATTCCAAAGGCATTAGGAAGATTGCAAGTCTTATCGCCTTTAGATCTCAAAGAACAATCTTCTAAATGGCACCATTCCACATAGTCTCGGACAACTTCAAGATCTTCACTTTTTAGATCTTTCAAAGAAATTCCTTGAGAGGAACACTTTCCAAAATCCACTTCTCCAACCTCTCAAGCTGTTGCAATTAAATATCAGCAAAAACTATTTAGCTTTTAGAGGTGGATTCCAACTGGATACCGCCCTTCAATCTCTCGCACATTTGGATGATGTCCTGCGAGTTCGAATGGAATTTCCGCGATGGATAAGAACGCAAGTCAAGGCAATAGAGATAGATCTGTCCAATGCCTCCATCGCAGCGCCTCCCAGATTGGCTAGGTCTCATGTCATTCAACTTCTTGGATCTCTTACAACCAAATAAATGGATCTCTGCAAAATTTCCTACCAAATTGTATTTGCTAGATCTCTCTCACAACTTCATCTCGGGAACTATTCCGCAAGACATTGGCCTAGTGATGCCTCATTTGAGTTTCTTGTATCTGAATGATAATCTCTTGAGTGGTCCAATACCGACCTCATTATGCGAGATGGGATCGGAAGCGTTGCACCTTGGAAGGAATAAATTAGTTGGCAAAATTCCTACATGTTGGAAGGAGAATTTTATGAGTCTCCTTGATTTATCATCCAACAAATTGTCCGGAGTCATACCAAGTTCTTTGGGAAATCTAATCCAGCTTAAGTCAATGCACTTGAACAACAACAGTCTCCATGGAGAAATTCCCGGGACTACGAACTATTGCAGGAACTTGCTGATTTTGGATCTTGGCGAGAACAAAATCTCCGGAAGTGTTCCACATTGGTTTGGACCAAGCTTTCAATTTCTCTGATTCTTAGACTCAAGAGAAAACATGTTAAATGGTAGTATTCCTTCACAGCTATGCTCCTCCCGCACTGCAAATATTGGACCTAGCAGGTGAATAATCGACAGGAATGATTCCAAATTGTCTTGGCTATATGAAAGGTATGAAACTGCACAAAAGCTTGGATGAAGGCAACTCGCTCTCCCCTGCTGTTGCACCTGCGCCTTTAGATATTGAGGCGGGGGCTCCAATAGATTGGAATCAAATGCATGTGGAAGAGGTCGTGAAGGGAATAGACCTTGACTACACAACACTTGATCTCTCGCTTATGGCCAATTTGGATCTCTCAAGCAACAAACTGATCGGGCGAATCCCCAAGAGCTTACCTTGCTCTCCAAATTGCGAGGCTTGAACTTATCCCGCAACTTTCTCTCTGGAGGCATCCGTCTAGGATTGGATACATGAAATCACTCGAGTCACTTGATCTTTCGATTAATCACCTTTCAGGAACAATCCCACAAAGTTTTTCTGCATTTACATCATCGAGCAAACTAAATTTGTCGCACAATAACTTCACGGGGTCAATTCCCAAAGGAAATCAAATCCAGACCCTTGATGATCCTTCCATTTATGCTGACAATCCTCTACTTTGTGGTGATCCTCTAAAAAAGAAATGCCCGGGAGCGGAGGCCTCTCAATTGCTAGAAGAAGATACCGATGAAGAACGTAAGCTTGAAAAGGTGATGTTCTGCATGATCATAATGCTGGGGTTTCTTGTTGGGTTTTGGGGAGTTATTGGAGTTCTGGTTTACAAGAAGAATTGGAGATGCGTCTACTTCGACTATGTGGATCGTAAAATAGACATTGTCTATGTGATTGTCGTAGTGAAGGCAGCGGAGTTGAGGAGAAGATTGAGAAGAGCATGACAGGCCCGTTCTCCGCATCAATCAGTCCAATCGTTCATTGATCTCTTGAAATTCTTGCTTTCTTGTTTAAGCAGAACCATCTTTGTAGTTGGCTTGCTTCTCCTGATGAGTGGTAGCCAATATTTTGCTTTCTTCAGTTTCAAGCTTGTCTGAGCAATTTGTCAATAAAATGGCATGGTAAGTGCAAATTCATGTCATTTTGTAAATTTAGTGTTGCTCAGCTCTTTAGCAGTGCTTCTTGCTATTATACTCATGATGTTTTGCTCCTCAATGATATAAAGATATATCAGCAATTCCATTTTGATCCTGTCTATGCTTGTGCTGCTAATTGCATGTTGAGGGTAATACAACATCAGGACATGAAATTGCTAAAGGTGCAGTGCCCACCAATGTTCAATGGATTCCTTTCCTGGGTTGTGTTTCCTTTCTCGATCTTGAGACATCAGAAAAAAAAAAGAAAACATGCATGTAATCAAAATCAGAATGAAGGACTCGTGAAAAGTGTAGAAACAATTCTACACAAGGAAAGTACATAGAGTGAATCATTCAGCTGATAATACAGGGGCTATTAAAACAAGTGAATCACAACTTGTTAACATAGATCACTGAACATGGGAGGTAATTTCGGTATATCCATTGATTAGTTTTATCTTGTAAACTTGTTATATGATATAACTCTAGACCAAAATAACGACTTTTTGATGATTGCAAACTAAATGATCCATATTCATTATAATACTCGAACCAATGGCTAATCATAATGAATGTAGCGTCTTTCAAACTCATGAACAAGGGGCATCATCACTAAGAAGTCCATCTTCAAGACGATGATTGAATAGTACCTTCTTATATTTTACCTGGTTTAGTTTTTTGTGTCTTTGCGCTCTATACTTTCTTTTTTTGGCCTAAGTTAGTTCCATTTCATTCGATCTTAGCCATGGACAGTCACACATTCTCACATAAGTGGCTCGAAATCTTTGCTGAAATTTCGAATACAGAGACTTCTATGTTGCCAGAGCGAGCTGTGCAGGTATGCGTGTGTTGTGGCCATTTTATTATACAATGTAATTTTAGGTCACTCACGAGTTCAAATAGTAGACACCTACTTCAGGACATTATGTGCCTCAACTCGCGCAACCGATTGTAAATCAAAACAAGGGGATCGTGCAACCAATTATGAATCTGAAGGGAATATTGGTGAGACAATTAGTGTCGAATCCACAAGTGAACATTAACTAAATATGAAGTATAGCCTTATTCTCTTAACCATAAAAACATCATGCAGTTTGATTTATCTTGCTTCATAAAAACTAAATCATTCTCTTAACCATAAAAACATCTATTAAGTTTTCTCAACTTCATCAATTACGCATTACCTTCTAGATAAGGTTATTCAGTAAAGAAGAAGAAAAAGTGTTATTCAACGGCTATACAAACGAGAGCAAAAATCAATGTTTGGGGGTGATCTTTATATTTTCAAAGTCATAGATTCTAAAATTCAGGAGAAAAATCTGTAACATTTTGAAACTCGGGGAAATGTGCAACAATGCGAAAGATTAGGTGCGTTTTGAAAAGTTATCCCCCATAAAAAAGTGCTACAGCAATTACCGTATGAACTCTTCTCACGACACATCTAATCAATACTTTCCAAAAATTTGAATAATCCTTCATCAAGTATGATAAATAAGGATTTCAAGGCAATCCTATACCATACAAGGTTATGGATGAGCGAGCGTCCAAGCGAGGCAATCGGAGGAGAACGGATTGGAACGCAGTACAATACTCAATGATCTCTACTTCTAGTGATGATAAATCCATGAAAAATTACCCAATCACACATACCTCATGGAAATTGTTGGAGACATTTGTATATAACATATAAACATTTCATGATTTTCCAAAAATTATTTGGGTACCGAATGAGTTGTATTTTGATGGCCTGAGGGGCTGTCTGAGTTTAAAACCGATTTTTTTTCTGACTTTGAGTGTTAAAATGAGGTGTTTACAGTTAGAAATTGGTTTCGAAGTTCTTCACAGAAAATATTCATTGAGATGTTTTGTACAAATATATTCAAATTTCATAATTTTTGGAGTTCGTTTACTATTTATTTTATTGGGATTTCGGTCACTGTGTAAACTACCCAGTTTGGACCTGATTTTACATATTCTAGGTTTTTTCTCTCTCTCGAGAATTATTCGTGTTATCGCGGGCATTTTTACGGGTATTTTGATACTTGAATGAGCTCGTGAGTGTGTGATTGTGTGGCTGAGAGGTGGTGGCATGATTAAGCATTGAGTTCGAAAGCGTTTAGGTGGTTGTGTGGTG
Organism: Syzygium grande; assembly: GCA_024733475.1. Lineage (NCBI taxonomy): Eukaryota > Viridiplantae > Streptophyta > Magnoliopsida > Myrtales > Myrtaceae > Syzygium > Syzygium grande. Next base: position 3,986,438 of record JAMXDD010000010.1, on the reverse strand, counting down.
TTCGTGGTGATGAGGGGATGGATATTTTGTGAAAAGTATGTGCAAGATGAATTTGTGCGTAGGACCGTGTATGTGCGGGACCTTGTGATACGCAGGTGGAGAGTGCGGAACGGTACGGGAATGTAGGATTGATGAGAAAAGTGATACCCTCGAGGCGCGTTCGCTTACGCTGGGTAAGGTCCATCCCGGTATATTCGCCGCTTACGCTGACGCATGCCGCCCCGACGAGGTGACGATGCCCTACCGGACGAGGTGACGATGCCGACGTGGGTCGGCGACCGTTGGCCTGATGCTTTTACGCGGGCACGGTAGAAGGAAAATGTGTAGGATTCCGGCCCCGGTATGCGTTCGCTTACTGGATGATGCCGCCCCGACGAGGTGACGATGCCCGCCCGACGGGTGACAATGCTGCCCGACGAGGTCGAAGACCGCTGGGTTCGATGCGCTTTACGTACGCCTTTAGTGGGTGGGGAAAAGCTGAGAATGAGCGGATTTGGCTTTGAGGTGCGAAAAGGTTTGAGAAAGGACGCGATGGTGTGAGCTCTCTCGTAGCGCTGGTTTAGATCAAGGGATGCAGCGGCGCCGACATGGGATAAAGTCCGCTAGGCATGGTACGACGTACAAAGTAGGTTTTTGCTTTATAATCGCAGGCACGCGCCTCGCTGGATGTATTGCTATGGTAAGGATTGGCGGTGTATTGATATGTGAAAGTGTGTGATGGCATGTGCAAGAATTGTATGTTGGGATTGCGGGCTAACGTATGGTGCGCTGCGCAGAGAGTCTAGGTATGTGAATGTTTGATTGCCGACAAGTGGGTTGTTTGGTGCGCCGCTTGGACGCGGTCTCGAATTACGCGGATAGCCTATAGGTGGGGCTTAGGTTGTGACTTATTGAGATGTGATCTCATGGTTGTTTCAACCAAACCATTTCAGAAAGCCCCCCGCTTGAATGCTCTAGATTGACGGCCGACCTGAAGTTGCCGTGAGCGCATGTACCAAGGGTGGATCTCAGTATTTTGAGGACAAGAGTCAAAGTGGACGCTCGGTGCATGAGGATAGTTCTCGATGAGGATGCGCCCCATTTTTGGATAGTACGACCCAGAGAGCCGATCTTGATATTTTGGTGGTTTGGATTTTATAGTTCATGTGTTTATAAATTATTTTTTTGTGGTTTGTATTGGTGGATGATGTAAAATATTTAAGTGTAAGTATGTTTGTGGTTTGATGATTTGTTCCTTCCCGGCAGTCTTCCTCCAATTTTAATGTCCGATTTTTATGCTTCCGCCCGCACTTAACTCGCTGATGGATCAAGGTCGGCGATGTTATTCCCGGACGCCGACTCTTCCGGATCGAGGAGAAGGATGTCTGGCTCGGGATGGGGTTCGGTGATGTGACATCCTTCATGAATTGGTATCGAGCAAGGACAGCTGGCTTGGCCGATCGAAACTTGGAGGATAAGGAGGAGACCCGTGATAGTCAGAGTTAGTTAGAGACCTTAGTGAACTACAGTGTTTAGGGCTACATGTATTTCCGTATCATGTTGTGATTGTTGAATGAATTGGGTGTTTTATTGGAATACAGTATCTAGGACTCGAGGTAAGTGCATAACCCTTTGATGGGTTGGTTTGGCAGATTGATTGCCCGCTATGGATTAATGTGGTCAACTCAACGCTTAGGAGTAGATCAAGTAGTTGGTCAAGTCTTTAATTTCCTGGATGGAATGGACAACAAGATAGGAGAGTGATAGAAAGCCGGGACCATGAGCAGCCAAGGAAGAGGTGCTTGAAAGGGTACGGTGCAAAGAGCCAGAGGTCGAGGTGGTGCTCGAGTTAGAGCGATAAAGGATCTTGGAATTGATGCTAGGTTTACGAGAACCCTCGGTTGGAGGCTAGCCTGTGAGAAAACCCTAGAGCGACGCTTCGAGCCGCGTGAGAGATCCCGTGAGTTGATGTTGTGGCCGCAGCACTTTGAATGGATGGAGTTATAAGGGCCCCCGAGGAGGTTTAAGTTTTGATGGGCAAAAGTGTGACTTAGGAACGATGCCATTATCACCTGCTACCAGGTTGCCGGTGGTCGCCCCCAATGGCAACAATGGGAAATCGTGGGCATGTAAATGCGACCGACTAATGCATCGCCTGGTTGAACAGCTTCGCTAAAGCCCCCTAAGTTCGGGTGGTGAGGTGATTTGGTGAGCCGGCTACTTTGGGTGAGGAGTTGAAAAGGCTTTTGATGTACTAGGATGTACTGATGGGGAGAAAGTGACGCCGGCATGTATCAGCTGTGGGAATGCAAGTGATTGGCGTGGAAAGCCACCTAAGAAGAGAGATCTTGGGCTTAGTACTTCAAATCCTGGGCAATGTTCGGGGAGACTTTCAATACAAGTATTTTTCTAAGAGTGCCATGTAACGCGAGTCGTGGAGTTTATGAGACTGCTTGGGCAAAGGACACCGGACCAAGATGAGGCTAAGTTCACGGTTATCTAAGTTTATCTCAGATGCCTGGGCGATCCATGGATAGAGCTCAAGGTTCCAGATGGTTTGAACCGAACCTCCGGGGTCGATGATTTGCTGAATTTGAGAGACTATAATGAGATCTATGATCGGCCAGTTAGTTGGAAGAGATCGTTGATAGAGACGCCGGCCTGGGTCAAGATATGCTTTCGACGAGACAATCGAATCTTGGGAAGAGATGGATGACGGAGGATCAGCATTTTGTTCCTTCCGCTAGAAGAGATATTAGAAAGTGAATCATTATCACGGATGTTGTATGCCGAAGCGTGGTAGAAGACATGGGACTAGACCTTGTCCAAGTAGGAATATTATAATTGTGGCATGTTGCACGGCTTTGATTGACAAGATTTTAGTTTCGCTGTGGTACCCGATTGCAAGATTGTAACTGTAATGGGAAGGAAAGAACTGACATGGTTCTAGGGATGTAGGATTTGGATGTAATAGTGGGTATGGACCGCTAGTTATACAGAGGTAGTAATGGGTAAGTATCCCTTGCTTAGATCGAAAGACGTAGTTTTGAAGAGCAAGACAACTTTATAGTTATACAGCAATATCATACAAAAGTACGACCGGAAAGTGAAGGCTATGTGACGCCAATACCCCCATTTGTTTGAGGAATTGGTTGAGTTGTAACCGAGGACGCAAATTTTTTGGGCGGGGAAGAGTCAGAATATCCCAATTTCACCTATTTCCTGAATCAATGAAATATGTTATTTCTCATTTCATTTTGGTGTAAGTTCACCCGTAATCGACATCATTCTCGGATACTAACCTTTAGGGAATGGCTACCTAGGGAAATGTAATGCGAACCTAAGAACTGATCATGAGTCGCATCTTCTGCGGACGACGAGGTCGCCATGACTAATAAATCTTAGGTCGATACGTGAATCCCTAAATGTACCGGCCCCATAGTGAGAGACCCTAGTTCGAGATTGGGCGATTTTGACGCTGTAAATTGATCCGACTTGGATGTCGATTTTTGGGGTCGTATGCCACTATTTTAATGTCCACATATATATTTCGATTTTTTTAAATACTTTTCTGAATTTTTTCTTTTCTTTTTTTTCTTTTATTTCTCCCTTTGGTCATCGCCAGCGATCGAGAGGTCAACCGCCACCACAGTCTCGCCTGACGAGGCCGCGCCGCCCGCCACAAGGCCCGCGGCCCTTGCCCCGGGGATGGCGGGATGAAGCCCCCACAGGTCGGCCCCCGCCCGCCGCGTGGGTGAGGGCGAGCCCTGCAGGGTTCCTGCCGGCCCGGCGAGGCCGGCCGCCGCCCAGCCCGCGGTGGCCGGGCGTCGCCGGAAGGTGGACGTGGCGCGGGCCATCGCGGGAGCTGGGCGGCCGGGCCTCACGGATCCGGTAGGGGAGCCCCTCGCCCACGCGAGGCTAGCCCGACCTCGCCGGGGCTTGCCCGCTGTCTGTCGGAGGGTCGGCCGGGCCACTGCCTGTAGGCCAACATGACACCTCATCCGGGCGAGGCCAGGCAGCCGGTGGCTGGCCTTCGGTCATCGGCGGTGACTAAAGGGAGAAGAAGGAAAAAAAAAAAAGAAGGAAAAAAGAAAGAAAAGAAATAAAAAGGAAAAAAGAAAAAAAATTATTTAAAATAAAAAATACTGACTGTACGTGCTCATTGTATCTCCGGCGAGCCACATCGGCTTCAAATACTAATAAAAAATTGCCACGTCAAATTTCCGACCAATCAGATCGGAGTTGGCACTTAAAAGATCGTTTTTCAAAATTTTTGGCACTAAAGTGATCCAAATGGAAATTTTGGCACCAAAGTGGCATCTGTACACAAGTTTTGGCACCAATGCTGTTCTTATCCCGTGGCTTGGGCATTTTGTCTACACTTCTCCGTCTAGCAATTCCAAGACTTTGTGCATCGAAGGGCATTCACCAGAATTCCATTGTATGCACCATCTTCTTGACTATCCTCCTATCCTCCTCGCTAACTTCTTCCACTGGAATGTCCAATCCTTCACTAAGGTGGTCATGAACCCGTAAAGAAAAGTAAATATGACTAGAACACTCTGCAACCATGTCCCCATTCTTCCTCCAACTGGTCATTTCCATCAACTATTTGCCGAAACTATAGACAATATCTTTGTAAGAATCGCCCTCTAGGTTCTTATAGTGTAGCGACTTGAAATTTTTCATGCAATATGAACCTCAAATGAATACATAATTTAACTTCACTTTAATTCTCCGATGAATAACTAATTTATCATCAATCATACAAATAATTTAACCTCAGCTAATATACATCAAAATCTTCTCTACAAAAACATGTCTCCACTTTCATTGCCCACTTTGATCCAATCCTTACAAGTGATCTTCAGAGGCGTTAATCTAAAAGCCCTTGAACTCCGAACTTGAACAATCTATAAAATATATTGGGGTGAATATAAGCTTAGTAAATGAACTCTTTAGGTCTAAAATAGGACATAATCTTACCACTCAACCTAGAAGCACAACAACATCATAACAATCAATGAATAATATCACATATCATTTCATGGAGCCACTATAACTTAGGAAATGTCAATCCCTCATTTGGTTAGAGTACTATATAAATTGAACTTATTCCTCAATTATTTACATATTCATAATAGAATATTTCGATCAGCTTAAGGCATGTATCCTACACGATTCAAGTACTTGCATCCCAGTCCATATATGACAAGTTAACCCTTTCAGCTTCTATGAGTACATAATTAATAATCCAACTGAGATTTCACACATGTCATTCAAAACCCCAGATGAATCATTTATTATGTTTATATCCTAAATTGTTGTTAACTAATATAGAAAATTTGGGATGTCACATATAAACTAGCTCTAAAGCCATGTAACTTAAGGTTACTCTTGTAGCAGTTAGAGGCACGGTGTTGTATTCTGTGGGATACAATCTCGTGAGTGCGAAGTCGGAAACTTTTGGGGTGAAATCTATATCGAGAAGAATGTTGTGAGGCTTTATATCAAAGCGTAGAATTTGCATGTTGCATCCTTGATGAAGATATTCGATCACTCTAGCCAAAATTACGTGTATTTTCCATTCTCGAGAGACTCATCTTTTGACTGCATAATGGGCATGGCCATGTATACAGCCCATTTCCCATCATTACATAAAATCATGACTTGGAAAGTTTGTGAATTATGCGGTGATGTAAGAATAAGCACCGAAGATAGCAACGCACATTAAAGTTGAACCTCCTTTAGATATATAATCAATGGACTTGATCCGCTCGACAGCTAATTGGCAGATTAAATGCACCGATTATAAAGCAAGTATCTTAGTTCCTAGGCGGTAATTGCACAAGAAGCCGATGGCTGATCATTTGAACTGATTTCCAAAACCACGGGACTGGAATGTTGTGAGGACGCCGTGCCGAACAAACGAAGTCAATTAAGAACAAAGAGCCAAATCGCTTGGACTGAATGATTACTCCAATAGCATTTACATAGATTGCAGAAACAGAGAAGATATATATGCAAGCAATCACTAATCAGATGAGTCTCCACGACTAAATCCAAAATGTTTCTATCTGATTATTCAGACATGTTCAGCTAGACAAAATGCAGAGAAAACTCACAGTGAGGCCAGACATTGTCTGCGAGTGCCGCTGCTTTTCGCATAGCATCTTCAAACCTCTTCCCACACCTGTCCAGCACGTCACATATCTTGGTCGTCGGACCTGCAAACACTAGCAATGCGTCAGCCTCATCAACACCATTCTTAAAAGCCTAATCATCAACCACAACACAACTTCAAACTCGAAAATGGGCCTCGATAGACCCACTTCTGCCAGACAGACGGGTCCTCGTTGCCCCAGTGCCATAGCCAGAGGCTGAGCCACTTGGGGTGGCATTCAAGTAGCTGGAGGGAAAGCTCGCTGGGTGAGCCTCGCCGGTGATCTAGGTGGTGGCGTGTTGGTTTGCAGGATGCGCCGGGCTCCACCGGCGTCCCCACCATGCACATGCTGCACCGCGTCGCCGCTAATTCGCCTCCGCCGCTCATTGCCTCTTCTTCGTCTTCGTCTTCTTCTTCTTCTCTCACACAAGTGTCGAGAAATCATTGCGCAAAACGAAGAGAGTGGAGATAGAATTTAGAAATGAGGAGAGAGATATTGATAATATCATGGGGATAAACGAAAAACACGATCTTTCTTATATTTCGGATTTGGTCAAGTAAACTTTTTGTTATTTTCTCTTTGTATCCCAAAATCAAAGAAACTGTTACCTCAAAGTGCTCTTTGGAATTTTTTTTTGGTAAAGGTAAGAATATGTATTACTTTTCAAAACACCATATACAATATAGCGCCAAGCTCTTTGGAATTTTTGGAGGCCAAAAACAGAGAAATTGTAAATGATGCAACTCACCATTCTATTCTTTCTTCTTTCCTTATTAATCAAAAAATAACCTCACTTACCACTAAATAACCTTAGCAACCCTCGTCAAAGATACAAGAATTTAATTAATCTCACCTGACATTATTACTAAGAGTGAGATCATCTTTTGATGTCTCCCACTATACTTTAATTTAACTTCTAACTAATTTTCGATGGAATAAAGATTCAATTAAAGTCCCCATCATTGTAGTAGCGACAAGTGGCGTGCCATCAAATGATGTGTCCATACACCGCCGGAGTGCCATGAAGCCACGTGTAGCGCGAGTTGTCTGCTAATTGGGTTTTTAGACAAAGACTTCGAAACCCAAACTGGCTTCTCATAGGATTACCTTAAAAATCGTCACTAGGCTTACTATTATAATCGATAGTCCAAATTATAGTTAATGACATTATAAATACGATAATGCTAAAGACGATATGGTCGCAATTGAGATTCAAAAACATAGTTATAAACATATACAATCCAAAAATGGCCATGAAAGGAGACCTACATCAACAATATTATCCGTTTCTATTTGCCACATATGTCATGGGATCAAATTTTATCAACAAGACTCTATATTTGTGTAATACTAGTGCTAGTATGCTCAAAATGATAATCTTTGTAAATTATTTCACTAGTCGATGAAGTGGATATAGTATATTTGCCATTGTTAGTCCAACTTCCATCCTCCAGTGTTGACATTTCTGTTGGATAGAAGAGTGGCTTAGGAGGTATTTGTAGATCATCTACTTCTCCTTCGAGCATTTCCAAGACTTTGTGCATCGAAGGGCGTTCGCTAGGACTCAATTGTATGCACCAAAGAGCAAATATTATCATCTTCTTTATTATTCTCCTGTCCTCTTCACTTACTTCTTCCACCCGGAACGTCCAATCCTTCACTAAGTTAATCATGGACCCATAAAGGAAAGTAAATCTAACTGGAACACTCTACAATCACGTCCACATTCTTCCTCCCACTGGCCATTTCCATCAACAATTTGCCGAAACTATAGACATCGGCTTTGTAAGAGACACCCCCAAGGTTCCTGAAGACCAACTCTGGAGCCATGTATCCCAAGGTTCCTCTTGCGGCAGTCAAAGACACAGTGTCGTAGTTCGTGGGATACAATTTAGGAAGCCCAAAGTCAGAAACTTTTGGGGTGAAATCCATGTTGAGAAGAATGTTGTGAGGCTTAATATCAAAGTGTAGAATTTGCATATTGCATCCTCGATGAAGATACTCGATCCCTCTAGCCACTCCGAGAGCAATTTCGTACACTTCCTTGTAATCAAGAGGATTACAAGGAAGTCCCCTCTTCTCGTGAGAAAATGTGCTTATTTAAAGATCCATTGTGCATGAAATCATAGACAAGAGCTTGTTTCGATCCCTCAAAACAAAAACCTATGAGTCCAACCACATTAACATGACGAATTCTTTCGATGGTAGCCACTTCGTTGATGAAGTCCCACCTGTTCACTTTGCCCTTCTTCAAAATCTTGACTGCCACCTCGCAGCCACTCTGAAGCCTTCCTTTAAACACGAAGCTGTACCCTCCCTCACCTAGTTTGTCCTTAAGACCCCTCGTGATTTTCTTGATGTCCGAATAAGAGTACCTTATCGGCAAGAAGTTATTATTAACTTGCAAAAATTCTTCAACGTTTTGATCCATTGCTAAGTGTTTTCTTCTCCATTTGCGTATTAGCAACATCATCACGCATGAGGCTCCCAAGATAAATTTCACAACTATGCACGGAAACACTGTATTTTCGATAACCAATTTGTGGGTGTGTTAAATGTTTGCATTTAGAAATATTAAGTCAATTTCACAACAAGTAGATTGTAGGACTGTTACTGTGATATCCTGAAAATTTGACTCAATTTGGTGATTTATGAAATGGTGATTTCGTCAATGCTCTATTAGTTAATTCTCACCCTGACTTGATCACTCAGGAAATACTAACCAAATGGGAAAAGCTATCGAAGAATATATTTCTAACAACTGCCCGTTTGTTTGAGATGAACTATAGTTACGATTGATCGATTTCGGTCACGAATTATGATTCGATTTTGAGTGTCGAATGCTCAAGGATTTCACACTCGAACCATAGGACGTTGCCTCGTAATTTTTATGAATTGGCCATGTAAAATTCCAATTTTGAAAAAGGATCGAAGAATCGGAAATTCAATGCAAAAAACGAAAGTGAACCCAGCAACACCTGTTGGGCCTCGCGACCGAGGGGGCTGGCCATTAATGCCCGATAAGGTTAAGTCGGTCCGTAATTTGGTGCTCGAGCCAAGGACAAAGTGGCAATTTGGGAGACAAATTTAAGAATAATATTTCAAAAAAAAATTGAAAGACTTTTGGGGCTAATGATTGACCCCACTTTTCCCTTCTCTCTCCTCTCTCTCTTCCTTTTTTCCCGTCTGACTCCCCCACCACTCCCCATCATTTCCCCCTCTCTTTCTTCTTCTTCTTTTCTTCTCCTTCTTCGTTGGTTTTGCTTCTTCACCGCTGCTGCTTCTGCTCCTCTGCTCTTTGCTTTGCTTTTGCTTATGCTTTCTTCTTTGCCGTCTACTGCCCCCTCATTTGCTTGTTTATTCTTTTTCTTCTTGTTCAGCTTCCTTCGGCTTCTTCATTTCCAGCTACCGGACTGGTCCATTTCTAGCCCGAAATAGCCCCCGTCGCCGGCTATTTTCCAGCCAAGTTTTTAGCTTCGTCGCCCATCGTCCGTCCTCACCGTTGCAGTTGCTGGTCTGCTGCTGTCCAGCCACCTAGCCGACACCACCAGACACCATTTCACGCCCAGAACAGTTCCTAGCAGCCCCGACCAGCCACCACAGCAGCCGCTCCTTCGCCGTGCCCGGATCGCCACCGTTTGTCGCTTGTAACGCAAAACCGGAGCCGCCACGAGCAAGCTCGCGTCGTCGCCGTAGTTCTTGTGTTAACGCCATCATTAAATGAGTAAGTTAACCCCTAATCCCTCGTTTAGGGTGTTAAAATTGCTTAGGGTAGTTTAGTTTAAGTTTATGGCTAGTTAAGTGGGATTATGTGATAGGTTATCATTAAATTATTAGATAATTGTTGGTGATAAGTTATCGGTGGTTAATAAGTTATCATTAGATGTGATGATAGGTTATCGGTATGTTCGATAAGTTATAATTATTTGTGTGATAGGCTATTGTTGTGTTCGCGATAAGTTATCGTTATTTTTACGATAAGTTATCTATTATTTTATTATTACCATTTATTTTATTAAATAAATTACTTTTTGGAATTAAATATTAATATTTTATTCTAAAAATATATTTATTAATACAATATCTGATTTTCAAAAATTAAATATTAATATTTTCGAATGATTTTTAATATTGAATTGTGATTGTTTTATGCACAAATTGTGATGCCAATGTTGGATTTCACCGTATAAGTTGGCATATATGGAAAATGATTTGAATGATTATGATTCGAGAAAATATTTTGAAGTTTTGAAAATAAATTATTTTCGAATATTATTAAATAAATAATTTCCGAACTTATTTAATTTTTATTTCGAAAAATTTTTAATCTCAAATTATGATTTCTGTGCTTGAATGGTAGCAATTATGCCGTGAATCGTCGTATTAATTTGATTATATGACAAATTGTTTTGAATGGAAGTTTTGAAGGAAAATTTATGAGATTTTTGGAATTAAACTATTTTTATGATTATGCCCAGAAATGATAGTGATGCTTTGTGGTTGATAAACATGTTTGGCATCGAAGCTTGCAAGAATTGATTGACTATTTGCATGTGTGATCACTTGATTTGTTATACGGTATTGTGTGAGCACTATTCATGGATGCCTGGGCTAATTGAAAAGATAATAATTGGTCGGAATGCTTATGTGCTCGTGTGGTCATACGTCGGAGCCGTCTTGCTGTAGATTGTTTGATGATGCTTGGTTTATCGAGGTCTACCGCAGATCGCGCTCGATTTTATCGGATGCCTGGAGATTATCTAGATAGCCGATACTCTGGATGCCGTATCGCGGCCTAATGGCGGATTCGACGCTCCTTACGGGATACCATCTTATTATAGATCGTTTGATGTTGCTGTATTGGAATGCTATCTTACTGTAGATCGTTTGACATAGCCGTGCCCGATGGGGCGGGATGGAGCCCGGTCATGCTAGAAGACTACCATCTTACTATAGATCGCTCGATGTGTAGTGGCCTCGAGGGGCCGTAATAACTGGAATACGTGTGATGCATGGTGTTTGATTATGTGATAGAAACTGCTAGGCATGGTATGGGACGTGCCCAAGTGGATTCTGTCTTATAATCGAGACACACACGCCTGTGATGTATTGATGCATGAGAAATCTATTTAAATACTTCGAGTAGGTGACATGTTCATTTCATTAATGGGTGTACCAAGGCGAGGTAAGGATGCCTGTGGCTGTTTAATGATATTGCTGTTAATGTTGTATTGCCTGATTAGGGACCCCCGAGACGAGTTAGCCTTCTAAGCGGGGCTTAAGCCCTTAACTTATTGAGATTTTTGCCTCATTTGTTATTGTTAAAAATTTTTCAGGACCTTAGCATGTTGTTGCTCCTTATGCAGGTTGGAGTACCGTAGTTTTTGGTTGGTCATTGAGGGTTAGGCCTGGAAGCTGATATTTTGGATGGAGTATATTAACCCTAGCCTTTTATCTTTTTTGCTAGCTCTTTTTGGAAACGCCCAAAGTGGGCTTGTAAGTATGTTCCCAGGGTTAATCTATATAAAAAAACAAATTGGCTTTTGTTATGACTGGTTTTCCTTTGCTATCCCTATTGTGATTGTTGTATGGGGTTTGTTGTGTTGGTTATCGTTTTCGCTTGCGTAATTGTTGACACCCAAAATTACCCCTGGTGGGAGTGGGCCGTTCACAAGTTACAGAAGATATAAAGTACGGCCCACATGGAGAAAATCCGAAAAAGGCCGCAAGTCAGGCCTAGAGGCATTAAGAAGACCTAAGGTAATTATCGACAGGATATATCATAGAGGTGTCGACAACTTTAAAATCACGAGCCTTGCACGTGACATCGACGAGTTCAAGATTACGAGCTTTGCACGTGACGTCGAAAAAGTTCAAAATCACGAGCTTTGCACGTGACGTCGACGAATCCAAGATCACAAGCTTTGCACGGATGTCGACAAAGTTCAAAATCATGAGTTTTGCACGAAATCATAGTAATACGTGGTGAAAAATTCATTTACACGTGTCAAAAGGTGAAGATATGACCATGGGCATGAAGAATGACAAGAAATAAAGAGACACGTAGAAGAAAATTAGCTCTTACGTGATGCCCAAGGAGCGTAAGCAATGTCGACAAGTCAGGAAATGGTTAAAGCGCAAAACGTAAGGAAAAGGAAAATGACTTTCAAGGAGAAGTGTTTGGTCAACAGTTATCAAGCTGCTCTATAATTACTAAAGGATTTCCAACATAGAGAGGACTTCTTCGAAAAAACAACACAACACATCTTTTATCTAGCCTTTATTCTTAGCGCATTAGGAGTAGTTTTAGTCGCAGCCTTTAGATTCTGTGTCGTAAATTCAATTCCGACGAGGGTCTTTATCAGGTTCAGCATTGTTGATTAAATTTCAATGTTGTGCCACTAGCTCAGCGTCGTCAATTAAATTCCGGCGTTGTGTTTGGAGTATAACTGTTGATTAGATTCCAGCCATATTCTCTCAAGTTACGCCATTGATTAAATTCTGGTGTACTTTGAAGTTGTGTTGTTGATTAGATTCCAACATAGCTTAATTTCAACATTTGCAAGTTGTTGTTTCATTGTTAGTATTGTCGAGTTTGGCATCATATTGACTCAGGGTGTAAGATCTAAATTGGGATTAATAAACGCATTTGACATTCTCTGTCCAAACTTGACTCAAGACCCTAGTCTCCCTTAATAAAATCCGAAACGCAGCGTTCGGTGAAAGATTTTTTGACAGAGTAAAAACCGGCGAAACATCTGTTTGGCACACTCGGTAGGACCCTTATTAAGTTAAGTAGAGAGAGTGCTATGCCACACACCCGGAGTAGAACCAACTCGGATAATACTACTGATGAACAAGCTGCATCGATGGCAGAAGATAATACCCAAGTTGAGACATCATCTGCTCAACTTCTTCATACCGAGGTTACTAACCAATCTTGAGAGGAGGTCATAGATATGTTGAGGCAGCGTGTTGAAGATAGAAGGCAAACTGAGCTCACACCAGTTGCACTTTCTACCACGAGGCGGACTATTGAAAAAATTCAGGATGAATTCGCTGATTATGTGGTAAGGCGTATGATTGAAGTGGTTAGGTCTTTGATCATTAACACTTATCATGAATGCACACAAGGTCAATATGAAGGGTCCATCGCACCAACCCAACTGAGAACAGGGTCCCCATCACCATTGGGGGGGTCTTGCAATACAGTTTGGAACAATGATGCAAACTACGTCTACGATCCCACCCATTCGAATATTGCCGACCGGCGAAACCTTGCCAATAGAACCCAGCGAAGGATTATCGCATGCTAGTACGAACCCAAATGGAGGAATTGCTCGACAGTCGGTGATTGATGAAAATCTCCAAAGAGGACATCAGGTTGCTCAGATACAAGGCCCCCTATCATCCAGGTAAATCCTCCACCTATAGTCCTAGATGCTCAAAATCTTGCAACACCCTTCCGTATAGGGCAAGAACAGATCCAACGGATAAACGTCCAACCACAATGTCAGGCACCCCAGCCTGTGGTGCCTAACGTAAATCAGCATTTTCCACCCCTTATGGATCCAAATGTTCAAGTCCAGCAATCATTGCCAGCACAATTAAACCCACCAGTTAACCCACCTCTGGTTGCTCACAACGTACCACAGTTAATACAGCCACCATCTCAACAGCAGCCACAGTTATCACAGAAATCATTTTACCGATTGCCTCATCAAAATTTGAACCAGCCATTACTACCTAATTATGTTGTAGCTCCTGCGTTTGTCATAGGTCAAGTACGAAATCAGTTAATAGCGGACCCTATGATGAGGGGATATGGCCATGATATGGGATACCTCCCAAACATTTATAGAAAACCATATCCTGATTGAATGTATACTATATCATATCCAAGGTGTTTCAAAATGCCAGAATTTACATTGTTCACTGGAAAGGAAGATCAGTCTGCTTTTGAACATGTTAATCGTTTTTTGGCTCAATGTGGTGATGCGGCTTATGCCGATTATTGAAAGCTGACGTTATTTGTCTTATCCTTGTCAAAAACCGTTTTTACATGGTATACTGTTTTACCTGCAAATTCGGTTACGTCATGGGAACAAATGGAAAGGTTATTTTATTGCCAATTTCAAAGGGCTGTGCCGGATTTGTCGGTAGCTGATCTCTCGACCATGAGACAGTTAGCTAATAAGTTTGTCGACCAGTTCATTTCCAAGTTCAAAAGGGCAAGGAATAAGTGTTTAGTCCCTTTACCTGAAAAGACTTTTACGGGCCTCGCTTTTAATGGACTAAAGTTTGAGATCCGAGAAAGAATAGTTGGACAACCATATTTAGATCTGTTCCAATTGTCAACTATAGATGCTAAGCATGAAAGTCTCCTCTAGGAAAAAGATAAAATGTATGGTTGACGGGGTGAAGTTCGTTGGACTAATGCTGTCGAGAGCGAGGATGAAATCGAATCAACAGATATAGTTGATGTGGCTCTCGTGAAAATGGTGATTGATAAGCCATACACCTGTAAAGCTCTAAAACCAGTAAGAGTTAGAGAAAAATCTAACCTCATATCTAAGGCTAAGGAACCCATATTTTATTCTTTCGATATCAATAAGACAGGAAATATTTGACTTATTACTAGCCGACGGACAGATCAGGCTGACGGAGGGTCAGGTTTTACCCTGTAAAGAAGAATTAACGGGAAAGAAGTATTGTAAATGGCATCATTCATGGAGCCATGCCACCAATGATTGCCTTGTATTTAAAAAAAAAAACATTCAGAAAGCTATTAAGTAAGGGAAGATAAAATTCTTTGAAGATAAAGGTAAGTCCCCGATGGAAGTTGATGTCGATTCTTTTCCTATAATGGTAGGGATGTTGTCATTAAGGACAAAGACCAGGGGGCATCAGCCGTATCGTTTTTGTGAAAAGTGTAAACAACTGATGAAACATTACTCCAAAAATCGAAGACGTCTGCCTAGTGAGGTTGTCGACGAATTCCGTGATTTGGTCCTTATTGATTCATATGATGAACAAACTTCTTCTAGGGGTGTTGATCATCATAGAGGCCGTCGAAGCCGTAATAAGGCTATTAAGTCATTCAAGCAAAGGTATGAAGAAGGTGATCCAACTATCGGTACTTTGGGAGAGCCTAGTGGTAAATATGATTATTATGTGAGTTATGCTCCACCACCTTCATACAATGGGCAGATTGAGCCAAGTGGATGGTGTTTTAACTTCTCTGATCGAGAGGATCTTCACACAGACCCTCATCCACCACATCGACAAACTCTGAAAATGCCTAGAGACCCACTTGTAGGTCAATGGTATGAGGCCAGCCGAACTCAGAGCCGCAGTTCAAATCTGACGCGGACTCAAAAAAGGAGAATGCTGAGGAAAAGAAAAGAATATCAGCTACAACAACAGGTAAATCAAGTTCACATCAAGCAGGTTAAACCAACCTTGATTGCGGAACAAAAGGTCAAGTCGAAGTATCCTAAGCATGGGAACTTAGTCCGGAAACGAAAATTAGGAATTCAAGCGTCGACATCTGATCGACCTCACCAATCTTCACCAAAGCAAGACATTGAGTTTGCGCGGTATAAACCACAACAATTGTCAAGATTAATCTCATCGTTGAGTTCTTGTATGGTTCGAATATGCCTTCCATCGAACCTTCAGGTTATGACGGTCGAACCAGATCATCTAGCAGAAGTTACAATGGAAGGAAAAGAAAAAGCATAATTTCACTTTGACATAGAGGAGGTAGTTGAATTTGAAAAACCTCCACCCAAAGGTTCAAACCATCTAAGGGCTTTGAATATCGACGCAAAAGTTAATGGTCGATCGGTGTCTCGAGTGTTGGTGGACGGGGGATCTACACTAAATCTCATCCTATATCATTTCTACAAGAAACTGGGAAGACATGATGAGGAGATTATTCTATCGAACATTCAATTGTCCAGCTTTACTAGAGAAATCTCCGAAGTTAAAGGAATTTTCATTGTTGACTTAACTGTGGGTACCAAAACTTCCAAGATGTCCTTTTGTGTGGTTAATGCAGATGGATATTACAATTTACTATTGGACTGAGATTGTATCCATGGTAATCAATACGTACCATAAACTCTCCATCAGATGCTAGCATTTTGGAATGGAGATAAAGTAGAATACGTCAAAGCAAACACCAAATCACAGATAACCTATGTGCATGCATCTTCGACTCGTCAATTGGCACTGGAAGACAATATATCCATTAGTAAGCCACCTCTCGTTGACCCCAATAGTATTGCACTCTGCCGTTTCGACAAAGGGATCATTGAGTGGGTTCCAAAGAGTCAACTGGCAGCACAATTAAATGAGGTTGTCCATGGAGAACCTTATATTGTCAAAAGACCTCATTGAGAGGTACTCGGCCTATCGGGCCGAGCTCGCAAAACAATCTACAGAAGCTGTCGACGGAATCCTTGAATTTGAAGAGTCACCCATAAAAGAAATTGAAAAATCAATTGAAGCTCAAGATCTGTTACAAGACATCAACCTTGGACTCGGTAACGAATATCATCCTATTTACATAAGTTCGTTGATCGATGATGACTTCAAAGCTTAGTTGATAAGACTCTTGAAGAAGTATAAGGATTGTTTTGCCTGAGACTATAAAGAAATGCCAGGATTGAGCAGAGATGTTGTTGAACACCGACTACCCATAAAAAAGGGGTTTAGGCCTCATAAACAGCCTCCCAGACGATTCGCCCCGGAGGTTATCCTTAAAGTAAAAGAAGAAGTTGAGCGGTTGCTAGCAGCAGGGTTCATTAGAACGGCATGGTACGTCGAGTGGTTGTCTAATATAGTCCCGGTAAAGAAAAAGAATGGGAAGCTACGTGCCTGCATTGATTTTCGAGATTTAAACGCAGCCACGCCCAAGGATGAGTACCATATGCCAATGGCGGATCTGTTAGTTAACTCGGCTTCTGGAAACAAAATTATGTCATTAATGGATGGTTATTCAGGCTACAATCAAATATTCATAGCTAAAGAGAACGTCCATAAAACTGCATTTAGGTGTCCTGGGGCTATCGGCACATTTGAATGGCTCGTCATGCCATTTGGATTAAAGAATGTAGGGGCAATTTATCAGAGATCTATGAACTTCGTCTTTCATGACACGATTGGGGACTTTATGGAAGTCTACATCGATGATATTATTGTCAAATCAGACCAAGTATGTCATTTAAATTATTTAGAACAAGCTTTTATTAGGATGCAGAAATTTGACCTAAAAATGAATCCATTTAAATGTGCTTTTGGAGTAAGGGCTGGTAATTTCTTAGGGTTCCTGGTTAATCAAAGAGGAATTGAAATCGATAAGAATAAAGCTAAGGCCATATTAGAATTGCCGCCCCCTACAACCAAAAAGCAACTTCAGATGATTTTAGGGAAGATAAATATTTTGCATTGATTTATTGCTAACCTGTCAGGAAAAATTGAGGTGTTTTCCCCATTGTTGAAGTCGAAAAGTCAAGAAGAATTTGTATGGGAAGACAAGCATCAACATGCTTTTGACCAAGTCAAGTGGTACTTGGTTAATTCGCCAGTATTGATGTCGCCAAGAGCGGGTCAACCATTGAAATTGTACCTGGCCACTACCGATACTACCATCGGATGTATGCTAGTGCAGGAGAATAGTGAAGGCAAAGAGCAATTAGTACATTATTTGAGTCGGATGTTGAACGATCCTGAAACAAGATACACTATGATTGAGAAGCTATGCTTGTTGTTGTTTTATGCATGTACAATTTACGTCATTATATGCTGCCGACCATGGTACATGTGATATGTAAAATGGACGTGATTAAGTACATATTGACTCGGCCTATTGTTAAAGGCCGAATTGCTAAGTGCGCATTTGCTTTGTCCGAAATAAATCTGGCCTATGTACCACTTAAAGCAATAAAAGGACAAGCCATAGCAGATTTTATTACGAAATATCCTGGAGCACAAGATGAAAGTTGTGAGGGATACGTTCACGTGGTCCCATGGCAACTTTACTTTGATGGATCTAGTACCCCTAGATCTGCTGAGGCTGAGATCATAATAATATCCCCTCATGGACAAAAAAACCAAATTTATGTTCAAAATGAATTTTGAATGCTCCAATAATCAAGCCGAATATGAGGCCTTAATCGTTGACTTAAACATCTTGGCCAACATGAAAATACGTTTCATCAAAGTTATAGGGGATTCTCAATTAGTGATAAAGCAATTATTTAGCGAATACCAGTGTCTTAACGAGAATATTATATCTTATTATTCACTGGCCAAGGAGCTCCTAAATCATTTTGACGACTTTGAGTTGATCCATATTAAAAGAGAGCATAACGCGGAGGCCAATGATTTGGCACAAATGGCTTCCGATTATAAAATATCAAAAGAGCTTGTTGGCCATATGATTACTCAGACCAAGGTCTTACCATCAATGGACAATAGAGTCATGTTTACACAATCGACAGGAAACTTTTGTTGACAACATGACTGTTGACGAAGTAGTAACCCAAGATTGGAGAACCCCATTTATAGAGTATCTCAGCAACCCAGTCTCTACTGATAAAAACTTTAAAAGAAAAGCCTTTAATTATTTAATGATTGGAGACGAGTTATATCGTAAGACTGTGGATGGGCTATTACTCAAATGTTTAGGACGACAAGAATTTGTGATAGCAATGGCCCGAGGTTCATGAAGGCATATGTGGGGCCCATCAATTAGGGATAAAAATGAAGTGGTTACTCCGTCGACATGGTTACTTTTGGCCAACTATTACCTGAGACTGCATAAGCTATGCTAAGGGATATGAAGCTTGTCAAAGGTATGGACCCATTTAACATGTTCCTGTAGCCGTAATGAAACCTATTATCAAACCTTGGCTATTTAGGGGCTGGGCAATGGATATAATAGGAAAAATCTACCCCCCTTGTTAAGAAAACATAGCTTTATTCTGGTTGCTATCGACTATTTTACCAAGTGGGTTGAAGCGGCCTCGTATAAGAATATAAACACAAAAGACAGTGAAAGAGTTCACCGAGGAGCGTATTATCCATCGATTTAGCATCCCAGAATCTATAACTACGGACCAAGGCATGGTTTTTACTAGACAAGAGGTGATTAGTTTCGTCAAGGCTATAGGCATTAAAATGATTCATTTAACTCCTTATTATACCCAAGCCAATGGCCAAGCTGAAGCCTTCAACAAAGCCATCATCGCACTAATAAAACGACACTTGGAGGATAATCCCAGAGAGTGGGATGTGTTATTGTTGACTGTATTATGGGCTTATAGAACGTCCAAAAAGATTGCTATCGGAACTAGCCTATACATGCTCACTTATGGACAAGAGGCACTTCTCTCTGTTGAAGTTACGATTCAATCCCTATGAGTCAGACTTCAAAATAACTTGGTCAAAAAGGAATATAACAAGTTAATGTTTGCCAACGTCGATGAATTGGGAGAAAATAGAGCGATTGCCCTGGAAAAGCTAATCCTCTAGAAAGATAGAGTTGCCAAAGCATATAATAAACATGTAAAACATAAACAGTTCGAAATTGGCAACCTACTCTGGAAGACCATTTTGCCAACAAGTTTGGACAGTGAAAAGTTTGGTAAATGGTCACCAACTTGGGAAGGACCATTCATGATAGCCGAAGCATTTGTTGAAAATGCTTATCGATTAATGGACATCGACGGAAAGGAATTTTCTCATACTATCAACGGCAAATATTTGAAGAAGTATTATCCTATTATGTGGGAGATGCGAGACATTGAGGAAGAAAAGACTGAAAATTCCGAGTAAGTCCAGTTTCATTCATAAGCAAAAGACAGATAAAAAAAAAGAGAGAGAAACATTGTCTTTTCTTCTTTCCCTCGCTCTTCTTCTTCTTCTTCTCCTTCTTCTTCTTCTTCCTTCCTTCCTTCCTTCCTTTCGAATCTAGACCTGCCGGCTATCATCACTCTCTCAGGCCGAGAGCGACGTGTTCTCTAAAATGGGCCACAAAGTGCTACATCTACTCCTTTAGGCGCTGATTCGCCACTTCAGCCTGCTCTTTGGCCTCCTCGAGTTTGGGGAGCATCTCATCTAGGTTCAATAGCCGTTTGTTAAGCCCTCAGGTAAGTTCAAGGTGAAACTCCACCAGTTCATTCGACTTTTCGACCATTTTGCCCAAGGATGTGGAAGTGGAGTTGAAAAAGGTTTCACGATGAGAATCCATCAAGAGGTCTATCTCGATTTCATCCTTTTCAGGGTAAGGAACTCCTCGCCTCAGTCTTTTCTCCACTCCTTGGATCCGCTCAACAATCGGCTCCCGGTATTTGTTAAGATGCTCTCGGGAAGAGTGGAGTTAGCCCTACACGTCAGAGAGTGTGTTGTACACGACATCAGCATGCTCGACCTCCTCTTTGATACTCTCTGACAAGCGTTCTGTAACATCCTGAATTTCGACCAATTTCCGGAATCAATGAAATAGATGTTATTTCTCATTTCATTTTAGTAAGTCTCGCCCGGAACTGATCATTCTCGGGATACTAACCTTTAGGGAATGGCTACCTAGGGAAATGTACGTGGACCTAAGAACTCGATCATGAGTCGACCTTCGGTGACGATCGAGGTCGCCATGACTCGAATAACCCTAGGTCGATACGCGTAATCCCTAAACAGCCGTCCGTTAGTGAGAGACCCTAAAATTGAGATTGGGCGATTTTGATCGCGAAATTGGATCCGGACTTGGATGTCGATTTTTGGGGTCGTGCGCGACTATTTTTACGAGGATGACGTCATTTTAGTGTGGCCAATGATATTTGGGGTTGGTATGGTCGAAAAATGGAAATTCGGCTCGGGACTGGAAAATTACAATTTCGCCCCTAGGCCTATTTTTGGGTATTTCGAATTTTGAGGATTTTGGAAATTGAATTTGGGAATTAAGTGTGGATAAATATCAGCCCCAAAATATTGGACAAAAACGCCTTTAGATATTTTGGTTTGGGAGAATATTGACCAAGTGAATGAGGGGCAATATGGGAATTTAGAAAAAGTGATCAAACCCCCCTTTAAGACCAAAAATTTCTCTCTCTCCCTCATTCTTCTCTTGTGGCCAGCCCTCCCCCTTCACGCCAATCTCTTCCCTTTCCATTGTCCTCCTTGCTCGGCCATGAGGGAGCTCGTCGGACCGCCGCCATCGCCGTTTCCCCGATCATCGCCGCCGTGTGCCGCCGTGAGATGCCGATCAGCCGATCCCCCTTTCCACTCTAGCCGAGTCAGCCTAGAGTTCGGGTAAGTCGCTCCCTAAACCTCGACTAGGACGTCGGGTATTTTTTGGACTCGTTTGGGTGCGGTTTAGGGTGATTAGAGGTTGATTAAGGTGTTGATCATGGTTATTGGTGGTTAATCATGGCTATTGGTGGTTGAGTACGGCTTTTAGTGGTTGTTGCGGGTTGGATTAGACGTCGGGAATTGAGTTTTGGCGGTTGGAACTCGGTAGAAATTGGTTCGGGTTTAAATTCGTGAGGTTCGGGGTGAATCACGAATTCGCGGTTACTGTACCCGCTTGATTTTTTATTTTTGTAGAGAATTTTGTGGGCCGAATTTGAGAAAGTTTTCTTCATGAAAGTTGTTCCCAACATCTTGATGTATAACATAATTTAATTTGAGAATTTTTGGAAATCATTTGAGGCCATTTGGAAGTCCATCTTTGGACCGAAATGGGTCTGCCCGATTTATTGTTCACCCGACCTTCGGATCTGTTCGAATTTTTATAAATTTTTCCAGACCTATTTTCAAAATACTTCCTCATGGAAATTGTTGGAGACATTTGTGGCTATAACATATAAACATTTCATGATTTTCCAAAATTATTTGGGTACCGAATGAGTTGTATTTTGATGGCCTGAGGGGCTGTCTGAGCGAACCGGATTTTTTCTGACTTTGAGTGTTAAAATGAGGTGTTTACAGTTAGAAATTGGTTTCGAGTTCTTCACAGAAAATATTCATTGAGATGTTTTGTACAACATATTCAAATTTCATAATTTTTGGAGTTCGTTTACTATTTATTTTATTGGGATTTCGGTCACTGTGTAAACTACCCAGTTTGGACCCGATTTTACATATTCTAGGTTTTTCTCTCTCTCGAGAATTATTCGGTGTTATCGTGGCATTTTTACGGGTATTTTGATACTTGAATGAGCTCGTATGTGTGATTGTGTGGCTGTGAGGTGTGGTGGCATGATTGCGCATTGAGTTCGAGTGCCAAGCTTAGGTGGTTGTGTGGTGTTCGTGTGATGAGGATGGATATTTGTGAAAAGTATGTGCAAGATGTGAATTTGTGCGTGTGACCGTGTGTATGTGTGACCTTGTGATACGTGTGGAGAGTGTGGAACGAAGGTACGGGAATGTAGGATTGATGAGAAAAGTGATACCCTGAGGCGTGTTCGTTTACGGGGTAAGGTCCATCCCGAGGCGTAGAAACACGACGCTGACGATGCCGCCCCCGACGGTGTGACGGGCGTCTTACTGACGAGGTGACGATGCCCCGACGTGGGGTCAAGACCGCTGGCCTCGATGCGTTTACGCCAGGCACGGTAGAAGGAAATGTGTGTAGGGATTCCGCCCCGAGGCGTGTTCGCCACGCTGGGATGATGCCCCCCTCGACGAGGTGACGATGCCCGCCCGGAATGGTGACAATGCCCGACGAGGTCAAGACCGCTGGGTCTGATGCGCTTTACGCGGGCGCCTTAGTGGTGGAAAAGTTGAGAATGAGCGGGATTTGGCTTGAGGTGCGAGGTTTGAGAAAGTGACGCATGGTGTGAGCTCGTGTGCGAGTGTGTTTGTATCGCGGGATGCAGTGCGCGATTATGGGATAAAGTCTGCTAGGCATGGTATGGGACGTGCCAAAGTAGGTTTTGCTTTATAATCGAGGCACGCGCCCGGCTGTGATGTATTGCTATGGTATGATTAGCGTGTGTATTGATATGTGGAAAGTGTGTGATGGCATGTGTGCAAGAATTGTATGTTGGGATTGTGGGCTAACGTGCATGGTGCGTGTGCAGAGAGTCTAGGTATGTGTGAATGTTTGATTGCTGATTGTGTGGTTGTTTGGTTGCGCGTTTAGACGTGTCTGGAATTACGTGATAGCCTAGGTGGGGCTTAGGTTGTGACTTATTGAGATGTGATCTCATGGTTGTTTCAACCAAACCATTTCAGAGCCCCCGCTTGAATGTCGAGATTGACGTCGACTTGAAGTTGTCAGGTGAGCAGACAGCTACGGAGGATTCAGGTGGTGATGCCGAGGGTATTGAGTTAGAGTGGACGCCTTCGAGAGGGCGTAGGGGATAGTTCTGAGAGGAGGATGCGCCCCATTTTTGGATAGTGCTGACCTAGAGTGCTGATCGTGATATTTTGGTGGTTTGGATTTTATAGTTCGGCGTGCTTATAAATTATTTTGTGGTTTGTATTGACGGATGATGTAAATATTTGGAAGTGTAATATATGCTTGGTGGTTTAACGATTTGTTCCTTCCTGGTGTTCTCCAATTTTAATGTCCGGGATTTTTGATTGCTTCCGCCGCGATTTAACTCTGATCGATCGTTGGGTCGGCCACGTTACTCCTGGGATGTCGCACTCTTCTGACCGAGGAGAGGGATGTCGCGGGCTCGATGGGGTTCGGGGCGTGACATCCCAGTTTGAATTGGTATCAGAGCAAGGACAGCTCGATTTAAGTCGATCGAAGCTTGGAGTGATAAGGAGTGGAGACCCAGGATAGCTGTAGTTAGTTAGGGAAACCTTAGTGAACCATCGTTTGTCTAGGGCTACATGTATTTCCAGACTCTTGTTATGATTGTTGAGTGAATTGGGTGTTTTATTGGAATGCAGGTGCGTCTGGACCTGAGGTAAGCGCACGAACCCTTTTGACGTGGTTTGGTGTTGTGTGATTGATTGCCTGCTAAGTGGATTGCTGTGTCAACTCACTGCCTAGGACTAGACTGGATTAGTTGGCCTAGGTCTTTAATTCCTGGATGGAATTATAGCAGATAGAAGAGTGATAGAAAGCTGGGACGATGAGCAGCCAGGGAAGAGGTGCTTGAAAGAATGCAGGCAGAAGAGCCAGAGGTCGAGGTAGTGCTCGGGTCAGAGCGATAGAGGATCTTGGAATTGATGCTAGGTTTACAGAGAACCTCGAAGTTGAGGCTAGGCCTGTAGAAAACCCTAGAGTTGACGCTGGAGCTGCAGTAGATCCCAGAGTTGATGTTAGGGCTGCAGCAGATCTTTGAATGGATGGAGTTATAAGGGCCCTCGAGGAGGTTGGGGTTTTGATGGGCAGGCAGACTTAGGAACGAGATGCCATTATCACCCAAGCAGTTGAGGCTGCTGTGGCTGTTGCCCTCAATGGCAACAATGGGAATCAGGGGCATGTAAATGCGAATCGACTAATGCATCAGCTGGTTGAACAGTTTCTGAAGTTAAAGCCCCCTAAGTTTGGTGGTAGAGGTGATTTGGTGGCTGCGTCACTTTGGGTAGAGGAGTTGGAAAAGGCTTTTGATGTACTAGGATGTACGGATGGGGAGAAAGTGACGTCGGCGGTGTATCAGCTTCAGGGGAATGCAAGTGATTGGCGGAAAGCCACCAGAAGAAGAGTATTCCCAGCTAGTACCGCCCAAACTTGGGCAATGTTTGGGGAGACTTTCAATAATAAGTATTTTTCTAAGAGTGCCAAGGAACAGGAGTTGGTGGAGTTTATGAGACTTTGCTAGGGGCAAAGGACAGTGGACCAGTATGAGGCTAAGTTCACGGAGTTATCTAAGTTTACCCCTAGGATGGTGAAGGATCCATGGGATAGAGCTCGAAGGTTCCGAGATGGTTTGAAACCGAACCTCCGTAGTCAGATGATTTTGCTGAATTTGAGAGACTATAATGAGATCTATGATCGGGCTAAAGCAATAAAGAGGGATTCAGCGGATAGAGACGCTGCCTCTGGGTCAAGATACGTTTAGACGAGAGACAATCGGAATCTTGGGAAGAGACCGATGACGGAGGATCAGCATTTTGTTCCTTCCGTTAGAAGGGATATTGGAAAGCCGAATCATTATCACGATGTTGTATGCCGGTTGTGTGGTAGAAGACATGGGACTAGACCTTGTCCAAGTAGGAATATTATACGTTATAATTGTGGCATGTTATGGCTTCTTTGATTGACAAGATTTTAGTTTCGTTGTGGTACCCGGATTGCAAGATTGTAACTGGTAATGGGAAGGAAAGAACTGATTAGCGGTTCTAGGGATGTAGGATTTGGATGTAATAGTGGGTATGGACTGGCTAGTTATACAGAGGGTAGTAATGGGTAAGTATCCCTTGCCGAGGATCGGAAAGACGAGTTTTGAAGAGCAAGACAATCTCGATAGTTAAGGTTGTGTGGGAATATCATGGGACAAAAAAGTACGACCTGGGAAAGTGAAGAGGCCATGTGACGTCAATACCCCCATTTGTTTGAGGAATTGGTTGAGTTGTAAATTTCGAGGACGAAATTTTTTAAGGGGGGAAGAGTTGTAACATCCTGAATTTCGACCTATTTCCGGAATCAATGAAATAGATGTTATTTCTCATTTCATTTTGGTAAGTCTCACCCAGAACTGATCATTCTCGGGATACTAACCTTTAGGGAATGGCTACCTAGGGAAATGTACGTGAACCTAAGAACTCGATCATGAGTCGACCTTCGGTGACGATCGAGGTCGCCATGACTCGAATAACCCTAGGTCGATACGCGTAATCCCTAAACAGCCGTCCGTTAGTGAGAGACCCTAAAATTGAGATTGGGCGATTTTGATCGCGAAATTGGATCCGGACTTGGATGTCGATTTTTGGGGTCGTGCGCGACTATTTTTACGAGGATGACGTCATTTTAGTGTGGCCAATGATATTTGGGGTTGGTATGGTCGAAAAATAGAAATTCAGCCCGGGACTGGAAAATTACAATTTCGCCCCTAGGCCTATTTTTGGGTATTTCGAATTTTGAGGATTTTGGAAATTGAATTTGGGAATTAAGTGTGGATAAATATCAGCCCCAAAATATTGGACAAAAACGCCCTTAGATATTTTGGTTTGGGAGAATATTGACCAAGTGAATGAGGGGCAATATGGGAATTTAGAAAAAGTGGTCAAACCCCCCTTTAAGACCAAAAATTTCTCTCTCTCCCTCATTCTTCTCTTCTGGCCAGCCCTCCCCCTTCACCCCAATCTCTTCCCTTTCCATTGTCCTCCTTGCTCGGCCGTGAGGGAGCTCGTCGGACCGCCGCCGTCGCCGTTTCGCCGATCATCGCCGCCGTGTGCCGCCGTGAGATGCCGATCAGATGATCCCCCTTTCCACTCTAACCGAGTTAGCCTAGAGTTGGGGTAAGTCGCTCCCTAAACCTCGCCTAGGACGTCGGGTATTTTTTGGACTCGTTTGGGTGCGGTTTAGGGTGATTAGAGGTTGATTAAGGTGTTGATCATGGTTATTGGTGGTTGATCATGGCTATTGGTGGCTGAGTACGGCTTTTAGTGGTTGTTGCGAGTTGGATTAGACGTCGGGAATTGAGTTTTGACGGTTGGAACTCGGTAGAAATTGGTTCGGGTTTAAATTCGTGAGGTTCGGGGTGAATCACGAATTCGAGATTACTGTACCCGCTTGACTTTTTATTTTTGTAGAGAATTTTGTAGGCCGAATTTGAGAAAGTTTTCTTCATGAAAGTTGTTCCCAACATCTTGATGTATAACATAATTTAATTTGAGAATTTTTGGAAATCATTTGAGGTCATTCGGAAGTCCATCTTTGGACCGAAATGGGTCTGCCCGATTTACTGTTCACCCGACCTTCGGATCTGTTCGAATTTTTATAAATTTTTCCAGACCTATTTTCAAAATACTTCCTCATGGAAATTGTTGGAGACATTTGTGGCTATAACATATAAACATTTCATGATTTTCCAAAATTATTTGGGTACCAAATGAGTTGTATTTTGATGGCCTGAGGGGCTGTCTGAGCGAATTGGATTTTTTCTGACTTTGAGTGTTAAAATGAGGTGTTTACAGTTAGAAATTGGTTTCGAGTTCTTCACGGAAAATGTTCATTGAGATGTTTTGTACAACATATTCAAATTTCATAATTTTTGGAGTTCGTTTACTATTTATTTTATTGGGATTTCAGTCACTATGTAAACTACCCAGTTTGGACCCGATTTTACATATTCTAGGTTTTTCTCTCTCTCGAGAATTATTCGGTGTTATCGTGGCATTTTTACGGGTATTTTGATACTTGAATGAGCTCGTATGTGTGATTGTGTGGCTGTGAGGTGTGGTGGCATGATTGCGCATTGAGTTCGCATGCCAAGCTTAGGTGGTTGTATGGTGTTCGCGTGATGAGAATGGATATTTGTGAAAAGTATGTGCAAGATGTGAATTTGTGCGTGTGACCGTGTGTATGTGTGACCTTGTGATACGTGTGGAGAGTGTGGAACGAAGGTACGGGAATGTAGGATTGATGAGAAAAGTGATACCCTGAGGCGTGTTCGTTTACGCGGGATGATGCCGTCCCTGACGAGGTGACGATGCCCGGCCTGACGAGGTGACGATGCCCCGACGTGGGTCAAAGACCGTTGGCCTGATGCGTTTTACGCGGGCGCGGTAGTGGTGGAAAAGTTGAGAATGAGCGGGATTTGGCTTGAGGTGCGAGGTTTGAGAAAGTGACGCATGGTGTGAGTTCGTGTGCGAGTGTGTTTGTATCGCGGGATGCAGTGCGCGATTATGGGGTAAAATCTGCTAGGCATGGTATGGGACGTGCCAAAGTAGGTTTTGCTTTATAATCGAGACACGCGCCCGGCTGTGATGTATTGGCCGGGTATGATTGGCGTGTGTATTGATATATGGAAAGTGTGTGATGGCATGTGTGCAAGAATTGTATGTTGGGATTGTGGGCTAACGTGCATGGTGCGTGTGCAGAGAGTCTAGGTATGTGTGAATGTTTGATTGCTGATTGTGTGGTTGTTTGGTTGCGCGTTTGGACGTGTCTGGAATTACGTGATAGCCTAGGTGGGGCTTAGGTTATGACTTATTGAGATGTGATCTCATGGTTGTTTCAACCAAACCATTTCAGAGCCCCCGCTTGAATGTCGAGATTGAGGTCGACTCGGAGTCGTCAGGTGAGCAGACAGCTACGGAGGATTCAGGTGGTGATGCCGAGGGCATTGAGTGAGAGTGGACGCCTTCGAGAGGGCGTGAGGGATAGTTCTGGGAGGAGGATGCGCCCCATTTTTGGATATTGCTGACCTAGAGTGCTGATCGTGATATTTTGGTGGTTTAAAGTTTATAGTTCGGCATGCTTATAAATTATTTTGTGGTTTGTATTGACGGATGATGTAAATATTTGGAAGTGTAATATATGCTTGGTGGTTTAACGATTTGTTCCTTCCTGGTGTTCTCCAATTTTAATGTCCGGGATTTTTGATTGCTTCCGCCGCGATTTAACTCTGATGGATCGTTGGGTCGGCGACGTTACTCCTGGGACGTCGCACTCTTCCGACCGAGGAGAGGGATGTCGCGGGCTCGATGGGGTTCGGGGCGTGACACATTCCATAATGAAGTACACATGGATGGCCTTCCTATTGTCCTGGAACTGGGACACTTCATGCTCGAAGACGGTCACGAATTCCTCATAGTCAGCAAGGAAAGGATGATCAGAAGTCAGGTCATCAGGTCTTTCCTTGCAAATCAGCTTCTCGACCTTGGCTACCGCCTGGGGCTTGAGGACCAGAACGGTGTAAGTCAGGCTCAGGTAGGAGATAATCTCCTTCCATAAGGCCTTGAACTTGCGAGCATTCAAGGATGGTGACAAGGCACTGGATTCCATCGTTGATCGGCATAATAAAAGAAAAGAGATTTCTCTAGAGAATGAGAAGTTAAAATTCAAAGTCGAGTGGTGAAGTCTTGATCGCAATAGGCCCACTATTTATAGCCTGCAACTAGAGTCCCGAATCGTCATGAATCGATACAAGAAGATTGACTGATGTGATAAATATCTCGGTGGGCACGTTCGTATCTGATTGATTAGCCCAATATACACGGATTGGAACGTTGCGAGTAATGGGTATTTATTTCTTGAAGGTTACGAAGCAAGATTCAAGGAAAAACGTGCCGATGATTACTCCTAACCGTTCGATAATTTACACGTTTACCAATGAGATTCAATTACTACTCAATCGGATGTCCATACGACGGCAGAAGTAAATCACACCGATATAAAGTGATTATGCATCGTACTGATTCATTAAATGCAAGTACAGAAGATTGTACATAGACATCTTTTCAAGAGCATAAAGAGAGAGTAGTTCGGTCAATAATGCCATACAGGTCATCAAAGCAGGCGCAGACTATGATTATTCAGATAAAAGGAAAAGCTAAGCAATAAAGATATTTACATCAATGCTATTCTCGGCATTAATGACATGGAAAAAGAAAGAAAAGATGGTACTAGTTGTAAACTAAGCGAAATGTTGTTCAAGGCCCAAGACAAAGCTGTGAAGTTGGACTTCTCAATCACAGTTTAATTCCTGGATTTCGTCCTTTTTGGCTTGGCTGTCCTTCACCTCAATGCTCAGTTGCTTCACGGTCGCTTCAAGGTTTAATATAGCCTTGCTTTGATAAAAAAGCGTCAATAGAGAAATGCTTTCATTAATACGGAATGCTTCAAAGACCTTATGGGCCCCATCTAGATATTCTTCTTTAAGACTCAAGGTCTTCTCTTTGCCCTCGATGTTATTAATATATTCAAGCCCTGTCTTAAAAGCCTTCATAGTTACATCGAATGAATCAGAGAATTCATGGAGAGCAAAGTCTAAAGCTCGATAAGGTAAAGGGTAAGGTAAATTAGTCAGATAGTCAAGCAAGGACCTGACTTTGCTTTCAATCTCTGGGATGCCGCAAATGACGTCGTACCCTTCCTTTAGGAGCTCACAAAGTTGAGCTCCCTTCCAGCGAATTTTATCATGATTAGCAGGAGGAAAAAAGTTGCTTACCGAAGGACGTTTACCTTCAATGACTCGAATGTTGTTAACCTGAGTAGTTTTATGAGAAGGATGATCCATAGTAGAGCTCACTTCGTCCATCAATTCGCTTAAAAATTCATCCACATCGGAGAAAGATAATGATGGCGTGCTCGGAGATAAAGGTATATCGGACATAAGAAACCTCCTGAAAGGATGTAACAATCTCATTGGAAGCAGGGTTGTCCTCGACAAGACAGAATCTGGGTCTTCAGGAAAAATCAAGACGTTATATTCATCCCACCATTAATTAAATGACATTGAACCATACGGAGTGTTGTAATTATCGATAAGCTTGAACTGTCCCAGGATATATTTGGCAATCTCAATGTAGCATGACAAACCATCATTCCGTGGAGACAAAGGATAAGGGAAATTCATCAAGTAGACAATTAGCATAGGAATACCTTGCACCAATCCAAATTGACGGGCACAGTAATGGGGGTTGTATGCCTTGAAGCCAATAGAAAACCTTCATCCAAAAGTGAATTCCAGTGGAAGATCGGTGGGAACAAGGATGCTTGCCCAAAATATTAAGGTATCATGTTGTATAGTCGATGGATCACACACGAAGTTTATGCCAAACCTATGAAAAGTGAAGTCCTTCAGGGTAAGCAGAATACTTAGGAAGTATTCCAAGACTAGAAGCCCTCCAATTGGCTAGAGGAAAATGCTACAAAACTTCCAAGGTCCAAGGACAATCTCTATGGATTGCTTATGTGCATCATACCAGTCGATGGGTGTAGAACCGCAAGACATGAACAGATGAGAGAAATATGATCGAACCCAACCATGTAATATCCACAGCGGACTAATGAAAGGATCAGGATGTGCACTAAATAATAAAGATTGTGCATCAGTTAGGCCTTTATACAAGGCGGACAAGGCCATTCGCCCTAACCCCACATCAACACCCTGAGTATGGGCGTATGCGATGTCCACAAACCCACATGATATGGAGGTGGTATAGAAGATATATCGAAAGAGCCAAGAATGCAACATGTTCTTGAGGAGTTATGGGTCCATCTGGCTTGCTAAATTCCTTGATGAAGTTAGAAAATGAGAGATCAACGAAAGAAATACCACAAAAATTTGGACATGACCACGACTTCTGATTATAAAATTTCACAAAAATTGATAGGCCAGTCAGTGACCACATATCGAGCAAAGTAATGGTTACTGGACCAGGGGGGCAGGAAAAAACAATTAGTCGATGATGACCAAAGACGGCAAAGAGCTCCGATAAGCCCATATTCCACAAGATCTATGGAAAGATAGCTTAGTGATAAGGCCTCTTTTATCTTTGCCGCTTTCCAAATGCTAGACATTTCTGGTCTCATCCTTTGATACCACTGAGAGAATTGTTCATCGTAGCACGGATACGAGTTGAAGCGAGAATTTTGTGATGCCCAAGTGGAGATGCTAAGTCGAGATCGACTAATGGGAAGAACCTCCTTATAATGACGTGAAAAATGCTCAGTAAAGATGGATGGTGGAGGTGTTGATTTGAGATATGGATCTAGGATCACGTGACGAGCTTTTGCATCATAATCCATAAAGGATAGGGAAAGGTACCCTCGTCGTTCAAAACTCCGAAGGTTCTCAAAACAATTCAGGTGAAGGAGAGCTTGAGCATTGGTTGGGGAAAAAGAAAAGTTAGCCATTATGATGGGCCAAGTGATGAAGCTTGTTAACGGCTATTAGGTATTCATACTAGTCTATTTGGCTGATGAGTTAGGCCCACTAACTGGTGACGTGCACATAAACGAAGGCGCAAGGCTCGGGATCCATTATCAAAATTGGTTATAAATGATTGTGGCACACGTAGGACACTCAATGAAAATAAGGGTATTTTATTGAAGAGAAGAAGGTTTATCCGACAGAAAGTCGTGAACCCCTCTTTGGAGCAAAAACAATTAACTTTCTAGTATATTCATCTCTGAAGTACATGCGCTTTTATTTTGATGGTGCTCTATTGCGGAGTTCAGTACTGGTATGTGCTCCTGTTACTTCAAACTTTTCAAGACACCGACATGATGACGCAATTCTTGCTCAATTTCTGCTTGTTGACGAAGCTTCATCTCTCGCCGTCAACGAGTCTCTTCAAGGACCTCCGTAAGACACCTTTCCTTCTCCATAAGGACACTTACTTCATCCTTAATAGCCCGAAGGGACTCGCGACGAGTGTTTACTGTCTCACTAGCCTTCCTCATAATATCAGCTGGCTCTTCTTGTATTTCTATGGGAATGGACGCCTTTCGTACGTGGCCCAAGATTTGTTGATACTTATAGAACATAGTCTGAAACTCTCGGGAGAAAATCTCGAGTCGTTCCCTGAGTGCCGAAGGAAGAATAGACCCAACTTCGGCATTGTCATTCCCAAGATGCTCAATGAGGAGTTTGAACTGCTCTAAGGCTGTGGTATCAAAGACATCCTCGCAAATCCTCCTATAGAAAAGTCTAAAAAGCGCGTCAACTCCATCTTCTTCTTGACAATGGCCAGTTTTGATTGACCAGAATGAGGTGACAAGTCATATGGATTAAATGCTAAAATAAATTCAGCTTCATTTATAGCATGCATTGCTTTGCCCGTATAAGCAGTAGTCGACTGATGATCAGGAGTTGATGAGACAGGTATCGATGATAAGGTCTCAGTAGAGTTAGTCGTGAGAGCCGAAGCTATGAATACTGGAGAAGACATCGACGGTAAGACTGTGGAAGGATTAACCACAGTGGCTGGAATAGTGGTCCGTTGAACCATAATACTTGTCGATGGACCACATGCTATAAAACCGGAATGATATCTCAGTATCAGGATTAGAATTGAAGACAACGTAATGTTTGAAAGATATGTACCTGTCTCGGGCATAGTTGTCTCACGTCCAACCATATTAAGAGTGACGGTGGTCCCTACGGTGGAATCAAGAATCGGAGTAGTTCGGACAAATGAAGAAGTATGAACAATTGCTGGTATAACTAGAAAGAGAAGAAGAATAAATAAATCCAGTAAACAAGACAAACAGAATACGCCAGATAACAACGAAAGTTTACTAGGGGTCACAACAGTGGATGAACCAAGCTGAGTAAAGAGCTGTACTTGGGATATCATCGAATTAGTTAACAGAGGCGCTGGAAGATATCAAGGTAGTTGCGGCCGATGTGGTGCTAGAAATACCAGTCGATGGAATTGAGATGTTGCTAACCCGCTTGATAGAAGGAAGACCAGTAGATGCCAAGGTGGTAATAGGGTTCTGAATTGTGGGAACATAGATGCTATCTCTCGGACCTTTATCCAAAGAAGCAATGGGATCTGAAGAAACCACATCGCATGCAACCGGCTCAGCAGATGGTTCGACAGATAAAGTGTTGGACTTCTTTCTTGGAGAAGAATGAGAAGATCTTTTCCTTTTCCTTTTCAGCAATGATACCATCTCTTCCAACGTTTCCTCTTCGTTTATTCCAGATTCAATTTAAAAAGGGAGAAAAACCTTATAAGCAACAGACTAATATAAAAGAAAGGATAAAGTGAGTAGATACAAAAGAAAAAAGATGGAGATGTACCATCAGTAGGATTTCTGCAGCATCGACACCCTCTGCGTCAGAATCTTCTTCTATTTATGAGTTAAGAAAGGGAAAGTTAGCAAATGCACCGGATTATAACAGAATAGGGGAGTAGAGTGGTGATGTTTATACCTTGGGTAATTGGTTTCTTAGAACCATTCCGCTTAACACGACCAATTGCGGATCGGAAGGCCTCTTCGTATGTACTTTAAAATGCAAAGGAATACCACCAAGCTTGCCATTCAGCAAGGTGTCCTGGACGGGCTCTAAAACCATTAGGGAGGTCTGCACTGTAATGGGTGCGCATTGTGTTAGCAATTTCAATACAACAGAGAAGTGGGCTTCGATTCTTGAGAATATTCTTTCTTCTTGGTTCCTTCCGAAAAGCCCATTGAATAAGGAATTGGCATGGGAATTGCTTGCCAGAGTCTAAATTGCTTAGCACAGTATTGTGGAGAATATACCTCAAACCTAGGATAGAATCAACCCTTCAATGAAGTCCATATGGGAAGATCTACTGCAGACAAAGCACAAGTCCAGAAAAGCCTAGAGGTTGAATCGAGCTGGATCGAACAAATAATCAAACTCTCCATGGCCATACTTAAAGAAATTGACTTGGTCATGATTCAATTCAAGAAAAGCCCTAAGATAGAAGATAAAAGAAGGCGCTTGAGAAGCAATATGTCGAGGAGAACAACTCAGCAATCAACAGCCTAGAGGTAGAGGTACAAGTCTTCTATACCCTTGCAAAGACAAATAGGGAAGATAACGAACACTTTTACTGAAAAGGGAAGGGAAATACAAAGCCATCCATGCTTGAAGTATCCAAAAAGCACATGAAAATGGTTCCAGAATCCCCGAACTTTATTGCCCGAGAGGCGTGGGTAAAGCCTCTATTTACAACTGCAAGAACAAGAAGGGCCAATGCGAGGCGTTGTCCCGTGGCTAAGGCTGCGGCAATTTGCAGATAGTCTTTGCAAACTTTAAGGGCAAGACTAAAAAATACGTATTTTGATAGCCAAAAGAGCAAGAAAAAGAGACGCTCATCTTGGGTAATATGACCTGAAGCTCGGTGAAATTGAGACAAGAAATTGCTGTATGCCAGAGCATCTTCAGAGATAAAAGGAGTGGACAGTACAGGCAAATCCTCGATGGCATAACCAATCAATTCAAAGCTCGCTATGGCAGACACATCGAGCATGGCGATGGATATGTGTCCCTAAGGGAAAAAGAAACGGTTGCTGGAAGAGGACCAGAAAGTGATGGCGGAACCCAATAACCCACGTTCCAAGTCATAGGATGACATACTAATCTTGAGAGCGATGTCAATTTCGGCAGCTGTTCATAAAAGTTGAGTTTCTTAGTCAGCCTTCAACCGAATAAACTATTTGTGAAAATCTCTTTGTAAGAAGGGAAACTTCGAAATCGAGAAGACCCGGTGGACCACACATCCGTACTAGAAGAATGTTGCAGTGCCAAAGTCTCATTGTGCTTATACGGGAAATGGAATTGAAGATTCACAGGTATATTGAGATAGTCTATGAAACTAAGGCCTAGAGAGAAACAGTTGCATTCATCCTTGACAGCTTTCAGTAAATGAAAAAAGCAATTACCAGCGTGCGGATCGTCTTTAAACTTATCAAAAGCTGCGATGTAATCGCTGGCTGAATATTCAGACTTTTTGGACGCCATAAGAAACGATGGATCAAGATCGGAAAAGGGTTCAAGAAAGGATTTTTAGGATTAGAGAAGAATACTCGACGGTTAAACAAGGCTTTTACAAGAATAAAGGGTGAAGAAGACGATTTGAAAAGTCACAACTGTTCGAGGAAAATAAAAGGTGATGTGTTCAAAGGGTATTGGATAAAGAATTCGTAGGGATTGCTCGAAAGGACGTCAAAGGACAGAAACGCATGATCATCGCCTAGGGATTCGTATACAGACAAGGTACACCTTTAAAATAAATAAATTCAAATTTATTCATTTTAAAAGGGAAAATATGTTGACATCCAAAATTACCCCTGGTGGGAGTGGGCCGTTCACAAGTTATAAAAGATATAAAGTACGGCCCACATGACGAAAATCCGAAAAAGGCCGTAAGTCAGGCCCATAGGTAGTAAAAAGACCTAAGGTAATTATCAACAAGACACCTCATAGAGGTGTCGACAAGTTTAAAATCACGAGCCTTGCACATGATATCGACGAGTTCAAGATCACAAGCTTTGCACGTGACGTCGATAAAGTTCAAAATCACGAGTTTTGCACGTGATGTCGACGAATCCAAGATCACAAGCTTTGCACGTGATATCAACAAAATTCAAAATCACGAGTTTTGCATGGAATTATGGTAATACGTGGTGAAAAATTCATTTACACGTGTCAAAAGGTAAAGATATAACCGTGGGCATGAAGAATGATAAGAAATAAAGAGACACGTGAAAGAAAATTAGCTATTACGTGATGCCCAAGGAGCGTAAGCAATGTCGACAAGTCAGGAAACGGTCAAAGCACGAAACGTAAGGAAAAGGAAAACGACTTTCAAGGAGAAGTGTTCGGTCAACAGTTATCAAGCTGCTCTATAAATACTCAAGGATTTCCAATGTAGAGAGGACTTCTTCGAAAAAACAACACAACACATCTTTTATCTAGCCTTTATTCTTAGCGCATTAGGAGTAGTTTTAGTTGCAGCCTTTAGATTTTGTGTTGTAGATTCAATTCCGACAAGGATCTCTATCAAGTTCAGCATTGTTGATTAAATTCCAATGTTGTGCCACTAGCTCAGCATCGTCGATTAAATTCCGGCGTTGTGTTTGGAGTATAGCTGTTGATTAGATTCCAGCCATATTCTCTCAAGTTACGCCATTGATTAAATTCTGGCGTACATTGAAGTTGTGTCGTTGAATATATTCTGACATAACTTAATTTCAACATTTGCAAGTTGTCGTTTCATTATTAGTATTGTCGAGTTTGGCATCATATCGAGTCAGGGTGTAAGATCTAGATTAGGATTAATAAACGCATTTGACATTCTCTGTCCAAACTTGACTCAAGACCTTAGTCTCCCCTAATAAAATCCGAAACGCAGCGTTCGATGAAAGATTTTTCGACGGAGTAAAAACCGGCGAAATAGTAATTCAAAGACAAAAAGAAAACGGTCGACGACAAGTCTTGGGTCGTCGCATCATAACGATCATAGCAGGATGTTGTGCGTCCGTAGGGTTTAGGACGTGACATCCCCGTCCGAATTGATATCAGAGCAAGGTCAGCTCGATCAAAGTTTGATTGAGACCTGGAGTGATAAGGTGCGATGGGTTTTGGGATAGTAAGTTAGGAAAACACTATGTGTGTGACGCCCCCATCTCGGGGTTATTCATGTGACGTCCCGTTCGTTATTATCTTTCTTTAAACACAAGCGGAAGCATTTCTCGGGACAATCACGTTCAAAACAACAGCGGGATTAAGACAAATAGCATCATGAGCAAACCTTGTATTTATAGGACACGCAAACATATTTTAGCCAACTTAGTCAATTTTAGCTATTTACACAACAATAACAAGTGACTTGGGTGTCCTAAGCCCACTACTTTGGATTCATAGCTCCCAGCTTTCCCCGAACTCCAACATGGCTCAAACTCCCCCTGTTACTGCCATCCGTTCGACCATCCTATGGACCTGAGGGTGGGAAAAACGGAAGATGAGTTGGGGAGACTCAGCAAGTAAAAACACTAATATCAAGCGAGGAAATATCGATCACCGTTAACACAAGTTGGCTCTTACCGTACCCACATCGATGCAAGATCAATAGCAAAGTTCAAATAAGAGAACATCACGCATGGCTATAAGATGTGCACTTTACCAGCCAACTCTCGGTTACCAACCAAGGCTCAGTTCTATCTCATGTACACTTTACTAATCAAGGCTCGGTTCTATCTCAAAACAACATCAAACATGAAATATGATCAAATCGAGAAATGAACCAACTACGACCAACCAAACAACCGAGAAACAGACAAAGCAAACCACGTCACAACGC
Source organism: Syzygium grande (assembly GCA_024733475.1). Lineage (NCBI taxonomy): Eukaryota > Viridiplantae > Streptophyta > Magnoliopsida > Myrtales > Myrtaceae > Syzygium > Syzygium grande. The sequence continues at coordinate 3,948,588 of JAMXDD010000010.1, read as the reverse complement.
ATCTCAACATCCTTTCCCGATATTAGGGAATTCACTTACTCAATAATTAAACAAGAACTAGAAAAAACGAGGCGTGTGAAGGACATGCGAGTCTCAACGACTCTCGAGCGATTCACGAACACTCGGGCCTTGGATGTAGCTTTCTCACTTGATCGAACAACAAGAAAAAGGATGAGTTGGGGAAGCTCTCTCTCTCTCTCGGCTTCTCTTTCTCTCTCTATTTCTATCTTTTCTCGGTCATGAACAAGAAGCAAGAAAGCAAGAACCAAGATGGTGGTGGCGTGAGGATGAGGAGAGAGTGGCATGAGAGAGCTTGAGGGTGGCCAAGCCTATTTATAGGCAAGCCAAACTTGCTCCCCAAGTTGCTCTCCAACTTGCTTAAGAAGATACGTGGCCATCATTATCAAATCTTCTTAAAATCTTAGCATTAATGAATATAAGCCAAAAGTCATGATGAAATACCATTAATAAAAGATCCTGAAAATCTTGGCATTAATGAATAAAAGCCAAAATATCATGATGCAATCCTTCCAAAGTCAAATGTCATGATTGTAAAGATTCTAAAAATCTTGGCATTAATGAATAAGAACCAAAATATCATGATGTAATCCTTCCAAAGTCAAATGTCATGATTGTAAAAATTCAGAAAATCTTGGCATTAATGAATAAGAGCCAAAATATCATGATGCAATCCTTCCAAAGTCAAATGTCATGATTATAAAGATTCTAAAAATCTTGGCATTAATGAATAAGAGCCAAAATATCATGATGCAATCCTTCCAAAGTCAAATGTCATGATTGTAAAGATTCTGAAAATCTTGGCATTAATGAAATGATCTTGAAAAACTTTGTATTAATGAATGAGAGCCAAAATATCATCATGAAATGTCATTAATAACTTGATCTTGGAAATATTTGCATTAATGGACAATGGACAAAATAACATGATGAGATGTCCCTAAAGTCTTATTGCCATTAATGCATGTCATGATGGTGGTGCCTTCAAAGTCCAACTAATTAATGCAAGTCATGATAAAGGGGCCTCAAAGTCTTGGTTCATTAATGCATGTCATGATGAACCTTAATAAATAAAATTTGAAGGAGAAGTTTTGACCATTTCTAGACTCTTCCAGTCTAACTTGTTTCCCCAAGTTCTTGACCAACTTGCTTACCGAGCTTAGACTAACTTGCTCACCACTCCAAGCCATCAATGCATGTCATTATGGAGGAGCCCTAAAGTCTTGATTCATTTATTGCGAGTCATGATAAAGGGCCACCAAAGTCCAACTTTAATAAATGCAAGCCATAATGAAGCTTAGAGGATAAGCTTTGACTCGGTCAAGGCCTTATCCTCTAGATTCTTCTATCAATTTTCCGAACCGTATACTCCCTAGAACCTTCTAACTTTATTGAATTCTCGCGCAAATGACTCAAACCAATCGGGTCACATGAAATAAGATCATTTGGCACAACAATCACAACCATCATCATAAACATCTAACTTATTCTCCGAGGGTTTTTCCCAAAATATAACATGCTCGTTAATCCCATTCAACCTGAGGTTCGGTGTGGAAAATTCTCTAAATATGCCTCAAATATCACCAAAAGACATCAAGTGTAGATTCCAACATTCTCAGATAGAAATTGATAAATCTTTGAAATCTGATAAAACCGAACAGTTTTGCACTGTTCACGAAATCGGACTTGAAAACATAGAAAACGGACTCCGAAAATTCTTAAATTTGAATATGTTATAAACAAGGCCTTAACAAACATTTTTCATGAAGAACACAAAATCGGAATCTTTTGGTAAACACCATTTCTAGTAGCTTAAAGACAGACTAAAAATAGTTCACTGGAACATCATTCTTGTTTCTCAAATTAAGCTCTGTCCAGAATCCAAATCATCTCGGAAAATTTCCAAATTTATGTGCATTATAGAAAAGGACGTTCTCAACAATTTTTGTGAAGGAAATCTTTACGAAATTGGCCCAGAAAAGCTTGTAGAAAATAAAGACGGCGTGAACATCACCGAAATACCCATTATGGATAGTTTTACACAGTCCGAAAATCAGGCCATCGTACCACTAATATCAACTCCAAAATTTCTGAAATTAAAGTATGTAAAACCTCAGGATGTTTGAAGAAACTTTCAAGAAGAAAGTGTTTGGAAATTCGGACCACAAAAGTCTTCCCAAAAATAACAAAATGAAGGGGTACAAAGGATCTAAAACTGGGTTTTCCAAAACAAGAGAAAACAATTTAGTTCCGATTGGAAAATCATCAAACTTAAACTATAGCCATTTTTCAAGGACTGAAATTGAGGATATTACAATTTACCTGTGGCTTTCCAGGCCCAAAAATCAGGATGTGACAACGTGCCTGTGCTTGGTTATTAAATTTTTCGTTTTTCAATGAATTGTTTATGATTTCTAATTCCTTTTTGGAATTGGAAAGCAAGGAGGTTTAGGGATGGGTTAAAACCCAATATTAAGACCTACTGGTGCCCCAGAATCTAAAGGATTATGATGAGTTGTATGAGAGGGCACAGTTAATTGAGAGGAACCTGGCTGAGAGGGCAGTCTCGTCTAAATCATGGTTTGTGCCGAACAAGGATAATCATCGGTTTTGGAAGAAACTGATGATAGGAGATAGGTCTCCCATCCCTCCTAACAAGAAAGGTGGTATGAAAAAATCGGCATACAATCCAAATGGTGTGTGCCGCTTTTGTCATAAGAGCCGTGGATCAGCCCCGTGCTTAGTGAAGACGAGAGCTTGCTTCAGATGTAGCCAACACGGCCATCATCTAAGAGACTGTCTGCGCCATGCCACGCCGCGCAAGGACCAGTGCAATAGGTAGGACAACCTATAAGGAATGTCTCGCTGAACCAGTTGAACTGACCCCAAATACATGGAAGGGTCTATGTTGTCACGAGGAAGGAGGTGGAGAACTCGCTCGCCATAATTACAGGTACGGTTTTGTTACACAACCATGTAATTTATGCTTTATTTGATCCTGGAACTATATATTCATTTGTGGCTAAGCAATTTGTGAAGCTAGCGGGGTTAAGTCCGAAACTACTGAGAGTGGTTTATAGTATTTCTACCCCCTTTAAAGGATAGCATAGTGTCTACAGTAGGTTGTGTTAGTTATAAGTTATCTGTTGGTGGTCGTGAGGACATCATAGATGTAATTGTCTTGATGATGTTTGACTTCAATGTGATTATTGGAATAGATTGGCTTACCAAATAGCGGGCTACAATAAACTGTCCTCATAAGACGATTCAATTTGAGCTTTTAAGGAGTGTTGGGTTTGAATTTGTCAGGAATCGAGGAGGACCATCGATTCCTTTGATTTCGTCACCTTAGGTTACTTGAATGTTGGATAAGGGTTGCCAAGGCTATTTGACAACTGTAATTAACATTTTGGCAGAGGAACCGAGGATGCTAGTATTGGTTATTTTGCATCAAGACAATGATGGGTTTTAGAGGTATTAAGTTTAAATTTTAAGCTCTGATAGTGAGTATTGATCTTTCGGATGTTTGGATGTTATTCGCAAAGAAGGTCTTCGAATGAGATGGAGGAGTTTTGATTATCGGTGGAACTAGATGAATTGGCCAAGATATGATTTATAGAGAGTAAGTTATGATTTTGAAAACTAAGTTATGATCGATTGAGTTAGGTTGCGATCTCCTATTGAAAAAAGAGAATCTATATGAAAGTCTTGATGTGACACATGAACATACTTAGTATGATAAGTACTGATCTTGGAAGTCATAAGCTTGAGTTGTCACGTGTGGTGTAAATTCACTTGTGGTTTATAGGTTGAAGTGATAGGTATGTTCCTCATGATTGTAGGATGCAACTTGATTTTAACCAGTTTTGTGGAATTAGAAGATAAGGGTTGTACCCTCTTTAAAGGAAAATGGATGGATGCTTAAGTTGTGATATTAGAAGTGATAAGTTGAATGATGATTCTCGAGGTTTAGACCTTGGGGAACATTGAATAGAATATAGGTAAGCTTTTACCTTTGGACGATTTGAGGAGTTGAAGTTATTCAATTAGGTAATGATCATTTAAGTAAATAACATTCGCGTTAAGTTACGTGGAATTGAGGACAACCTCTTTTTTTAATGATTTGGAAGATGATAGTCACTCATGTCTAAGAGTCGATCTTTCAAATAGTGATCAAAGACAGGTTCTTACTCTGGTGGTATCAAACTCTATGGAGGCAAATACAGTCAATTGCTTGGGTGATAATGAGTTCGAAACTCGAAGAAGTTGATCTTTTTCTAAGTATTATGATTGGAAGTATTTTAGCCATTGATTTAATATTCTAATTTCATGAATCTCCAATTGGAGGAAGAGATATTCTCAGGTTATGTCATAATTAAGATGATAGAGATCTTGATATATTCATTAATGGTTCTTAAAAATTCAGATCATGCTAGATATGAAAGATGCAATACATTGGGAGTAAGGTAGACTATAGGTTGGAGCGAAGGCGAATAAGGTGGCGGATGTTCTCAATCGGAAATCTTTAATGATGGTGGCAAATATGATTAATTGGGAATGGAATTTACTTAAGAAAAATTCAAATTCGGAGTCTAAGCTAGTTATGATTGAGCTGACGAGCATGATGGCTGCACTTAGGATTGAACGGGAGATTATGTAAAGGATTAGAATAATGCAGCAATCAAATCTTGAGATTACAAAGGTTTGCAAAGAAGCAGTAGAAGGTAGAAAGATCGGAATTTTCAAGTACCGGATGATGAAATGATAAGGCTTCATGGACGTATCTGCGTGCCCAAAGAGTAGAGATGGCCCGGTTCGAACCGATCGTTCTCGCTCGAACCCGGTTCCTGTTCGGTTGGAAGGAACCGGAACTGTTCGGTTCGATTCAACCGTTCGGAAAAAAAAAAACAGAAAAGAAAAAATAGAAAATAAAATAAAAAAATTATTGTTCCGGTGAGTCGGTGACGAAACATTATTAAATATAAATTGTAATTAAAACGTAAATTGTAATTAAATTTGAGGACAAAAAGACAAGACATGGCTTGAACTTAATAAATTATCATTAAGCACGTTACAATTCGTTACAACGATCTACAAAAAAAAAGGAGCACAATGCCACAATATATATGCTCTAAAATGATCCCAAAACCTAAACATTTCGTGCACAGGTGATCAGAGGTCACATGTCGTCGGATTATACTTGGGTTTCCCTAAGCTTATGTGGGCGTACCTGATATGAGAAACAAGGGTTCCCCAAATATTTGCCAACTCCAATAGTTCTTTTACCCTCAATCGTCACTACCCGTTCCAGTACCGGTAGCGGTAGTATCTTCATCGTTAAAGAATTCGGATTCAGTATTGCGATCTATCTCTTATTGCCGGTATTGAACCTTCGTCCAATCAGCAACACAAGCTTGCATCTCCACTGATTCTGCATCTAATCTTGAACGATGTTCATCCAAAATATTACCTCAGGCACTAAAGGCTTGTTCGACCGCAACTGTGGAACAAGGGGTTGAAAAAATCTGTTTTGCAATAAGAGAAAGGATTGGGTATCGGCTTGCGTGCCTCTTCCACCAATCCAAAATTAAAAAATCTGTACCACTTTCGGATTCAGTAAACTCAAATGAAACGCTTAGATAACTCTCTAATTCAGAAATATTTCCTATTACTCTCTTTTGTTTTTTTTGTCTATGTAATAAAAGTTGGTACCCTCTACTAATTTTACCTGTACTGTCATTTTGTATCTCCATAGATTGAGAATATCCAATATCACCTAAATTATATTTAGTATAAAATTCATTATATAATTCTATTACTACGTTTTTAACATTACGTACTATAGTTGTAACATTTATCTCATCACAATGTAAACATTGATAATACACACGCAAAAAGTCATTTAAGCCATCCATTTTGCAATGCGGATCAAAAACACAAGCAACTAAATAAATAATGGAAATTTCCATATAATAATGTAGCCACTTCATTTTCATTGCAAGTATAGTATGTTGTAATTCAACATCATTTTCACATTCATCAAAAATTCCGACAATATTAGTACACTTTACTAAAAAGAAATGTGTAGTAGGATAATAAATACCGGACAAAGTATAAGTTGCATCATTAAAAACCTTTAAAACATCTAAAATTTTTTGGCAAATATCCCACTCTTGTGGGTATAAATTAATCTGAGGTACATTATTAGAAATGAATGCACATAATAAATCTTTATATGCTAAAGATTCAGCAAGCAAGTGGAAAGTAGAATTCCAACGAGTTGGAACATCTTTTGGAAATCTTTTTGGCCTTTTACCATTTTCTCTACAAAATCTACCCCATTCTTTCATTTTTTGGGGATGTTTCCATAAAAATTGAATCGCCGTTTTTATTGGTTGAAGAAAAATATCGAGAGTTCTCAAACCATCTTGTACACATAAATTTAAAACATGACAAGCACATCTAACTTGAAAAAATTTTCCGCCAAAAGCGGATTTACAAATATTTTCTAACTCGGCAATTGAAGCGGTATTTGCTGCAGCATTATCAAAACCAATTGAAAAAATTTTGTTAAGCAAATAATATTCTTCTAAAATTTGCCTAATTATTCTATAAATATTATTTGCCGTATGATTATCATCGAAAACTTTAAATGCAATAACTCTTTTTTGAATACTCCACTCGTCATCTATCCAATGACATGTTATGCTCATGTAAGAATGATTTTGCCAAGGATCACTCCAAATATCACTACATATATGCACGCATCCATTAAATTGCATAAAAAAATCTTGTAAATCTTTTTTTCCTTTTCTGTAAAGATCTTTAATTACTCGTTTAGTTAAATTTCTAGGAACACGTTTTGCTTGTGGAGCACATGCTTTTTGTACAAATTCATTAAAACCAAATCTTTCTCCAAAATTAAATGTTAAATGCTCAACGCAAATAAATTTGCCTAATTCTTCCTTATAAGTTTTGTCATTAAAACGAAATGAAGGAGAAGTGTTAGGATTGACGTACCCGGGAAATTTGTTGTTGCCCGATATCGATTCCCATTTCGGTTGGATGTTTGCTCCTAAGATGTCGTTTAAATGTTCCATATCCTTGTCCACCTGTATATTTATATATTTTTCCACAATATTTACAAATTATATCATACCTTTTTTCACAATATCAAACCTTTCCATTTTCGTGAAGTGATTCCAAATGTCAGAGGTAAATTCTCGTTCCGCTTCCTTTGTTGTAGATATTTCGCCAGGAGGATGAAAACTTTCTTGAGCCGGGACGCGCTCCATATCGGGAAAAATGTTGATTTCATCATCTTGAAAATCTGCATATTCACGAGGATCAAAAGAATGATGGGATTCCGTCGTGATATTCTTACCTTTGCCAGATGGCACTCGACTTTCACTTGCCATTTTTTGAGTGGATTGAGAGAATTGAGCGGACTAATTGGGAGAATTAAGAAAGAATTGTGTGAATTGAGAGAATTTAAGAGAATTTCGAGTATTCAGAAAATTTGAGACTTGAGAGAAGAGAATTTGAGAGAATTTGAGACTTGAGAGAATTGTGTGAGTATTGAGAGAATTTGGAAGAATTTATAGGAAAAAATTGAGAAGAAAATTAAAAAAAATAGGAAAAAAGAGATAACCGTTGCAATTGCAACGGTTTTCTCTTTTTTTTTTTTTTTGCCTGTTGGGGCTTTTGTTTTGCCCGTTGGGAACGAGCTCGCTGCCGCGTTGCCCGTAGCAGGGCCTGCAGACGTGCAGGCCCTGCTGCAGGTAGCGGGGCAGTTTAGTTTTTTTTTTTTTTTCCGTTCAACGGTTGGCCAACTAGCCAAAGCCAATGGCCGCCATCGTCGGCGAGGCCGCCATCGCCGGCATCAGGCGAGGGCCGGCCTCGCCAGTTGCAGGCGAGGCCGAGCCTCGCCAAACGCCGGCGAGGTCGAGCCCTCGCTGGCCGGATGCGCTGCGCAGTGCGCACTGCGCACTGTGTGCAGGCTGTTTTTTTTTTTTTTGTGGAACCGGGCTCGGAACTGGGCCGGTAGAGCACGAGCCGATTCTGGTTCCAAACCGTGGGCCCGTTCAACGGGCCGGTTCCGGGTTTGACCGGGCCGGTTCCGGTCCGGTTCCGGGCCAAAACCGGCCCGTGGCCATGTCTACCAAAGAGGAAGGACTTGGGAATGAGATTTTGTTAGAAACGCATAAGAGAAGATATAGTATCCACCTTGGGAGTACGAAAGTGTATCGTAACCTTTAGCAACATTATTGATGAAGTAGAATGAAGGTTGATATCGCTAAGCACGTCTCGAAGTGCCTGGTGTGTCAACAAGTGAAAACCGAACGCCATAAGTCAGTAGGTATTATAAAGCCTTTAGAAATTCTCAAATGGAGATGGGAGCTTGTTATTATGGATTTTGTGCAAGGATTGTCAAGAACGTCAAGTAATCATGATTCTATTTGGGTAATAGTGGATCGATTGCCTAAATCTGTACATTTTCTGGCTGTCTTGCAGTGGACTATACATTTGAAAAGTATAAAGACTTATATGTTAAATAAATAGTGCGACTGCACGGAGTGCCTGTGACCATTACATCAGATTGATACCCAAGTTTCACCCCAAATTTTGGAAGAGTCTCCAAGTAGCTTTAGGAACGAAACTTAGCATTCCACCCACAAACGGATGGACAGTCAAAACAGGTGATTCAAGTGTTAGAGGATCTGTTGCGGGTATATATGATTGATTTCAAGAGTAATTGGGATGAGAAGTTACATCTAGTGGAATTTGTTTACAACAACTATTTTCAGAAAAGTATTAACATGTACCCATTTGAGGCCTTATATGTAAGGGCTTATGGAACATTTGTCTATTTGGACGAGGTAGGAGAATGAAAGTTGACAAGATCGGGGTTGATACCAGTTATAACTGATACAGTAAGGGTGATACGCGATAGGCTAAGGATAGCTCGAAGTTGCCAGAGAAGTTATGCAGATAGGCGATGTAGACCATTGGAGTTTCAAGTCGGAGATCATGTGTTCCTCAAGGTTTCACCAATGCAAGGACCTTCACGCTTTGGCAAAAAAGGCAAGATGAGCCCAAGATAGGTAGGACCGTTTGAGATCTTGGAGCGAATTGGATCGTTGGCGTATCACTTAGCTTTGCCGCCAAGGTTGGCTCAGGTACATGATGTATTCCGCGTGTCAATGCTAAGGAAGTATGAACCGGATCCGACCCACGTTCTAAATTATAAGGAGATAGACGTGGATGATAGAATGTCACATGTGGAAAGACCAGTAAGAATCGAGGATCAGAAGGACAGGTTCTACGAAATAAGACGATTCCTCTGGTCAAAGTTGTGTGGCAATATCATGGAACCGAGAGAGCCACGTGGGAAAATGAAGAGATAATGAGGTGTCAATACCCCTTTCTTTTTGAGGATTTAGATGTAAATTCAAATTTCGAAGATGAAATTTCTATAAGGGGGGAAGAATTGTGATATCCTAAAAATTTGACTCAATTTAGTGATTTATGAAATGGTGATTTTGTCAACGCTCTATTAGTTAATTCTCGCCCTGACTTGATTACTCAGGGAGTACTAACCAAAGAGGAAAGGCTATCGAAGAATTTATTTCTAATAGCTGCCCGTTAGTTCGAGATGAACTATAATTACGATTGATCGATTTCGATCACAAATTATGATCCGATTTTAAGTGTCGAATGCTCAAGGATTTCACACTCAAACCATAGAACGTCACCTTGTAATTTTTACGAATTGGCCATCGAAAATTCCAATTTTGAAAAAGGATAGAAGAATCGAAAATTCAATGTGAAAAACGAAAGTGAACCGAGCAACGCCCGTTGGGCCTCGCGACCGAGGGGGCCGACCATTAATGCTCGATAAGGTTAAGTCGGTCCGTAATTTGGTGCTCGGGCCGAGGACAAAGTGGTAATTTGGGGGAAAAATTTAAGAAAAATATTTCAAAAAAAATAACTTGGAAGATTTTTGGGGGTAATGATTGACCCCACTTTTCCCTTCTCTCTCTCCTCTCTCTCTTCCCTTTTTCCCCGTCTGACTCCCCCAGCGAACCCACTAACTCCCCATCATTTCCCCCTCTCTTTCTTCTCCTTCTTCATTGGTTTTGCTTCTTTAGTCCCGCCAGCCCAGCCGCCATTCGTCCCCGCTGTGAACCACTACCGTCTCAGCTCTCCCCCTAGCTGAGCGACATTGCCCCCAATTGCCTCAAACTTCTCATCGCTGGTTCGCCCAAGCCGCGCGGATTGGTCTATTCTCATTTGGAAATAGCCCCTGCCGTCCGTCTCCGTTTTCTAACCGCCAGTTTCTAGCTTCCCCAGCCGCCACCAGCCACCTCCATCAGCCACCATTCCCGCCTGGAATAGTCCCAAGACGCGCCATAACAGCCCCATAGAACACCCTTCCACCAGATGATCGCCGTTGTTCGTCGCTCGTAACACAAAACTGGAGCCACCACGAGCGAGCTCGCGTCATTGCCGTCGTTCTTGTGTTAACGCCGTCGTTAAACAAGTAAGTTAACCCCTAATCCCTCGCTTAGGGTATTAAACTTGCTTATGGTAGTTTAGTTTAAGTTTATGGCTAGTTAAGTGGGATTATGTGATAGGTTATCATTAAATTATTAGATAATCGTTGGTAATAAGTTATTGGCGGTTAATAAGTTATCATTGGATGTGATGATAGGTTATCGGTGTTTAAATGATAAGTTATCGGTAAATTTTAGCGATAGGTTATCGGTATGTTCGATAAGTTATGATTATTTGTGTGATAGGCTATTGTTGTGTTCGCGATAAGTTATCGCTATTTTTACAATAAGTTATCTATTATTTTATTAAATAAATTAATTTTCGGAATTAAATAATAATATTTTATTCTAAGAATATATCTATTAATAAAATATTGGATTTCCAAAAATTAAATATTAATATTTTCGAATGATTTTTAATATTGAATTGTGATTGTTTTATGCACAAATTGTGATGCCAATGTTGGATTTCACTGTATAAGTTGGCGTATATGGAAAATGATTTGAATGATTATGATTTGAGAAAATATTTTGAAGTTTCGAAAATAAATTATTTCGAGATATTATTAAATAAATAATTTCTGAATTTATTTAATTTTTATTTCGAAAAATTTTTAATCTCAAATTATGATTTTTGTGCTTGAATGGTAGCAATTATGCCGTGAATCGTCGTATTAATTTGATTATATAACAAATTGTTTTGAATGGAAGTTTCTAAGGAAAATTTATGAGATTTTTGGAACTAAACTATTTTTATGGTTATGCCCAGAAATGATAGTGATGCTTTATGGTTGATAAACATGTTTAGTATCGAAGCTTGCAAGAATTGATTGACTGTTTGCATGTGTGATCACTTGGTTTGTTATGTGGCATTGTGTGAGCACTATTCATGGATGCATGGGCTAATTGAAAAGATAATAATTGGTCGGAATGCTTATGTGCTCGTGTGGTCACATGTTGGAACCGTCTTGCTGTAGATCGCTTGATGATGCCCGGTTTATCGAGGTCTGCTGCAGATCGCGCTCCATTTTATCAGATGCCTGGAGATTATCTGGATAGCTGATACTCTGGATGCCGAATCGCAGCCCGATGGCGGATTCAAGGCTTCTTACGAGATACCATTTTACCGTAGATCGTTTGATGTTGCCATAATGGAATGTCGTCTTATTGTAGATCGTTTAACGTAGCCATGCCCGGCGGGGCGGGACAAAGCCCAATCATGCCGGAAGGCTGCCATCTTGCTGCACGCTTGATGTGTAGTGGCCCCTAGGGGGCGTAATAATTGGAATACATGAGATGCATAGTGCTTGATTATGTGATAGAAACTGCTAGGCATGATATGGGACGTGCCCAAGTGGATTTTGTTGTATAATCGAGACATGCGCGCTTGTGATGCATTGATACATGAGAAATCTATTTAAATGCTTCGAGTATGTGACATGTTCATTTCATCAACGGGTGTACCAAGGCGAGGTAAGGATGTCTGTGGTTGTTTAATGATGTTGCTGTTGATGCTGTATTGCCTAATTAGGGACCCCCGAGACGGGTTGGCCTCCTAAGTGAATGGGCTAGCAAGGATCACCTAGAGGGGGGTGAATAGGTGATTTTAAACAATTTTTTATCAGATTTTGCGGAAATAAAACAGATAACAGAAGAATCTGAATAATATTCAGATTCAAATTAGATCATCTAGGAAACGTTCAAATGTGCAGAATGTAAAGTAAGAGAGAAGGAGTAGAGAATCTGCACACAAATTTATAGTGGTTCGGCTTATATCAAGCCTACGTCCACTCTCCCACGCTTACAGCCTACCGGCTGGATTTCACTATGTATTCAAGAGGAATTTACATATTATGAGTGATATCACTCTTGTGTATGATAGCACTATCTATCTCACACAAACACTCTTCCAAAGTAACCCTCAAGATCTAAACTTTTTGGCTCAGAAAGACAAGAGAAATTATTGGATTAAGCTCAGACTTTAGACTTGCTGATTCGTGATTCTATACACTCCTTCTGCTGCTCGTTGATCTCCTTAAATACTCCTCCACATCCAAACTAGCCGTTAGATAACCTTTAGAGGATTATCTTCCAATCTTCACCATGGACAGATTTGGATACCAAGGATTGAGTAGCGGTTGGATGACAGATTCTGAATCCCGATGATTCCGATCGCCCATACAATTAGAATCTTGGTTTCCATAAGTAGAGCTTTGTCCGATATAATGCATTCTTGTCGAAATGTTTGATTGTCAATCAATGAGATTTGAACAATCAAAACTTTCTATATGTGAAATCCACGTCAGATCACTAGCTGTTTTTCTTCGTTCTGAGTTTTATGTCCGAAGAATTTTTGCGTATTCATTTGCTTCTGAAAAATCTCAGTTTACACTTCTGCTTCTGAAAAATTTCGATTTACGCTTCTGCTTCTGAAAAATTTCAGCTTACGCTTCTTGCTTCTGAAAAATTTCAGCTTATGTTTCTGCTTCTGAAAAAATTTCAACTTATGCTTCTGCTTCTGAAAAATTTCAATGACTTGAATTTGAATCTCAAAACTTTGGATTTGTGGGTCTTCAAAGAAATTATAGATTGTAAAGTCTGAAAAACATTCTTCTGAGTTTCCAGAACATGTGTATAATCCTGGAACAAAAAAATAGTTCAGAATAAGTATCAGATTTATAATTACTACAGAAGGTTTTGTCAACTTCAAAATCAATAGGAGTTATCCTCAACAATCTCCCCCCTTTTTGATGGTGACAAAACTTTCTTGCAGATTAAATCATATGGAATTAAATAAACATATTTAGTGCTTGAAACACAGATTGAAAATGAAGTAGCAAACTCTTTTGATATCTCTGTGTCTTTGTCTTCTTTGTTCCTGCATAAAATCTGCATATTTCTCCCCCTTTTGTCATCAGCAGAAAAGGCAGTAATAGAGGATATAAAACATGTATATTTAAGCAATCAAATAGACTAACAATAATCGTTAGTGAATATTACAGATCAAAAGTAATTTGGAGAGAAATTGTTTGTAAAACAGGCTAATGTTTTGAAGGAGTACGAATGAGTTGAAAATTTTCCAAGATGGAGATAGCCTTCTCAATCCTCGAATTACATTGACCGACAGCCTTGTCTATGTTGGATGAGCACAGATTAATGGCTTCTTGAAGTTCTGCTTTGTCTGCTGCTGCTTGGAGAAGTTGAGTTTGAGAGTTATCCTCCACAATTTTTTGTAGATTCTTCACATCTAGTTCAAGTGCAGCTTGCTTATATTTGATTTCGAGCAGAAGGTCAAGAATTGTCTCATTGACTGAGGGGCTGTTCTTGAACGTTAACTGGCTCAGATTGCTCGAACTCCTGGGTAGTTTCTTGCGGATTCTCCCCCTGAACAGTTGCTGGGTCTTCAGGAACATTATCTGTAGATGGTGGTTCTGAAACATCTGGAGTTGGCTTAGAAGCATGTTCTGAAGCATCAGTATGACCTGAATGAAGGTGTTCTGCTTCTTCTTCTTCATCACTGTCATCATGTAGAAGAACTTTCCGTTTCTTGCTGTACACCTTTAGAGGGATTTGACGTTTTGTCTTTTTGCTTGCTGATCCTGCCTCTTTTCTCTGCCCTGGCCTTTTGAAACTAGACTTTGTAGAAGCTTTTGTTTCAGACTGACTAGCCTCTTTATCCTTTATTCTTCCCTTTACATCACTAAATTGCTTCATTTTGGAGAGCATTTTTTCTCCAACAAACATACAGGGAATAGAATCCTTACGCAATTCATCAGGAATTGATATATTGAGGAACATGAAAATTCGAGTGATTAGGGCTCCATAGGGCAGTTGTCCCTTGTCTTTCTGTAACGCCCTACATGTGGAAGATAATGATATGAGGGAGAGAAAAAGGCTGACCTTTCAAGATGGCCCAGATGAGCTTAATTTCGGATTTGGAGAGGTCAATTTTAGAGGTAGCCTTGGGCTTCAAGCAGTTTATAATAATCTTGTGCAAAATGATTGATTTTCGAGACAGGTCAGAGTAGGAGAGATGCCTGTTTGAACCTTGAGCAAAATTGGGATTTTCAGATGCAATCTTGGAGGCATCTACAAGACTTACGTCCAAAGGAGTAAACTTGAAGTATTTTGCTCCAATTATTTTTCCCAACATATCAGCCTTTAAGTTGAATTTCTTGTCACCAACAGAGAACTGGAGCCAGTTTGGTGACAGAATAGAGAGATTTGAATAGAAGTAGACAGTTAAATCAGTATAAACATCTGCAGACTGAAGGCAAAACTCGTAAATGCCTAGCCTTTCAAAAAGATGTTTGACAGGAAAACCGGCCTTCTCTAGACAGTCGAAGTCTACAGTCCTGTGATTTATTGTCCCTCGAGCAAGTAATAGCCTAAAACAGGTATTGTGCTCGGAGCTTCTGAATAAGCCACCTGTTCCTGATAGCCCAGATGCTATGCCTATGTTCATTTCAAAAAGCTTGAAAAGTCAAGCATCATCCTCAGGAACAACAAATTTTGAGGAGGATTTAGGGCTTACAAACTTTGCTACCGACGGAGTAGATGGTTCTCCGACTTTTTCCTTCCCCTTTCTGGAAAGGTGCATATTTGGGGTTGTATTGGCAGGAGTGTGATCAGTCCCAGTAGAAAGCTTAGAATACTCTTGAACCAGATGAGTTTCTAACCGAATATTATTGTCTTTGAGACATTTTAGAAGAGTCTCAGGAGCAGCGTTACCTCTCTTCAACCTTTGATAATTTTGCCATACAAATTTGATGCTATTAAAACGAAAATCCCTGTTACCCTCTGGTTTGGTTGAAGACGATCGAGGAGGTGGCGTAGCATGAGCAGTTTCTTCGAGATGATCCGATTCTGTGTCTGATATCTCTATAAACTCAGGCGGAGCAGAAGATTTAGACTCTTGATTCAAGATTCGTGAGGATCTTCTCTTGAAAGGCATTTTGATGTCTTCTAGATCAAAAAGTTTTGATCTTTGGAGAAGGAAGACGAGGAGTGTCTCTGAAAATCGGGAGGGTTTTGAAGAGAAAAAAAACATATCGTACTGATAGGGTTTGAAAAGAGACGTTTTTATAAAAGAGAAGCACGGTTTTATTTTGGGAAGAGAGAGTAACTTTTAGAAAGTAAAAAAAAAGAGGCTCAAATAAGTAGGAAAGAAATAAACTTTGTGAAGCACAAACAAATCAGTACAGTATCATGATAATATATTTATAAACAATTAAATAAATATATTTGGATATGTACCTGAATTGCTTCTATAGGAAATAGATGTGAAAATATCCTACCAAAAATATTCCTGCCAAACTTTAAACTAAGTTTGTACCTTTCTTTGAGAGTTTGAGGAATGTTCAGACGGAGAACGCTTGAGTCTGAAAAAATTCCTGTCTATTAAACACTTCAACAAAATGGATAAGTAATGCACAGTTTGGATCTAATAAGTTCAAATGAAGATTTGTCAAGAGGTTTTGTGAATATATCAGCTAATTGATTCTTAGAATCAACAAATTGAATATTCACATCACCATTTTAGACATGATCTCTAATGAAATGATGTTTCATCTCAATATGTTTGGCTCGAGAATGAAGAATGGGATTCTTAGTAAGATTAATAGCACTGGTATTGTCACATTTGATTTCAACATTTGAAACTTCAACAGCAAAATCTTGCAACTACTACTTCATCCACAGAATCTGTGCACAGCAACTTCCCAAGGCTACGTATTCTGCTTCTGCTGTTAAGAGTGTAACTGTATTCTGCTTCTTTGAATACCAGGATACTAGCATATTTCCAAGCAGTTGGCATGTACCTGTAGTACTTTTCCTGTCCACTTTACATCCAGCTAAGTCAGCATCTGAATAACCAGTAAGAGTAAAATCTGAATCTTTGGAATACCAAAGACCTAGCATAGGATAAGTTCCAATGTATTTGATTATCCTTTTCACTGCAGAAAGATGCGATTCCTTTGGATCTGATTGGAATCTCGCACACATACAGACACTAAAAAGTATGTCAAGTCTAGATGCAGTAAAATATAATAGAGAACCTATCATGCTTCTATATAGCTTATGATCAACCTTTTTGCCATTATCATCTTTGTCCAGCTTGGATGATTGAGACATTGGAATTTCTGTCTTCTTGCCATTTTCCAGTCCAAACTTCTTGACTATCTGCTTAGCATACTTTTCTTGGCAAATGAAAGTACCATCTTTGGTTTGTTTCACTTGTAGACCAAGAAAGAATGTTAGTTCTCCCATCATGCTCATCTCAAACTCGTTCTGCATATTTCTAGAGAATTCCTTGCAAAGCAATTCATTAGAGGATCCAAAAGATTATATCATCAACATAGATTTGAACAAGTAGAAAATCCTTACCCTTTCTTTTAACAAATAGAGTTGCATCTACTTTACCTTTTGTGAAATCATTTTGCAGAAGGAAATTACTTAACCTTTCATACCATGCTCTGGGTCCTGTTTCAGACCGTAAAGAGCCTTTTTGAGTCTCTAAACATAATCAGTCTTCCTTGGTTCTTCAAAATCAGGTGGTTGTTCCACATATACTTCTTCTTTAATGAATCTATTCAGAAAAGCACTTTTCACGTCCATCTGAAAAAGTTTAAAGTTATGGAAACAAGCATATGCTAATAATAGCCGAATGGCTTCTAACCTTACAACTGGTGCATATGTTTCATCATAATCAATGCCTTCTTCTTGAGAGTGGCCTTTTGCAACTAGTCTTGCTTTGTTTCTTGTGACCTTTCCTTTGTCATCCAGTTTGTTTCTGAACACCCATTTTGTTCCAATAACTGGATGGTTTTTGGGTCTTGGCACAAGCTCCCATACTTCATTGATTCTGAATTGCTGAAGTTCCTCTTGCATGGCTTCTATCCAGCTTTCATCTGATAAAGATTCTTCAACACCTTTTGGTTCTATTTCAGATATCAGTGCTAAGTTGCTTATGTTCTCTTTTTGTTTTGATCTGGTCTTGATTCCATATTCTATATCTCTAATGATGAGGTTTTTTGGATGACTGGACTTATGTTTCTAGTTCTTATCAAATTTTTCCTTCTGAATATCTGCAGACTCTAAATTTTCTGATTGAGTCTGTATATTGTCTTCTTTTCCATCTTCTACAGAATCTTCGATCTTTTGATATTCTAGATGACCTTCCGAAGAAACTTGAATGTGGGAAAATGGTTCAGATTCATCTTTGTGAGTCTGAATGTTTTCTTCAAACCTTACATTCATTGTTTCTTCCACAGTCTGAGAATTTTTGTTGAATACTCTGTATGCCTTGCTTGTAGTAGAATATCCAAGTAAGAATCCTTCATCTGCTCTATCATCAAACTTCCTAGGGCGATCATTTGAGTTTTTGAGAATAAAACATTTACATCCAAACACTCGAAAATATGAAACAATGGGCTTTCTACCTTTGTAAAGCTCATAGGGGGTTTTCTCAAGAATGGGTCTGAGAAACACTCTGTTAATAATATAACAGTCTGTAAAAACTGCATCTGCCTAGAAATGAAAAGGAATCTTGCTTTCAATCAATAAGGTTCTTGCCATTTCTTGCAAGGAATGATTTTTCCTTTCCACAACACCATTTTGTTCTGGTGTGTATGGAGTAGAAAAATTATGTTGAAAGCCATTTTCCTCACAAAAGTCTGAAAAAATTTGATTTTCAAATTCTCCCCCATGATCAGTTTTAATGCAGGAAATGTATAGCCCTTGTCATTTTGAACTCTTTTTGCAAATTTTGTAAAATATGAAAATGCTTCATTCTTATGTGCAAGAAAGAATACCCATGTAAATCTTGTAAAGTCATCAATAATAACTAAACAATATTTCTTACCACCAACACTTTGTGTTCTGGTTGGTCCAAACAAATCCATATGAAGAAGCTGCAAGGCACGATCAGTAGAAACATGATGTATAGATTTGAATGAACTTCTTACTTGTTTTCCTAGCATGCAGGCATTGCATAATTTTGTCTTTCTGTATTTCAAATCTGGCAAACCTCGAACCAGTTTCTTGTTTGAGATTTTTTAGATTTGTTTCATCTTGATATGTCCCAACCTTCATGCCAAAGATCTTCATCCTCTTTGATTGAGATTAAGCAATGAGTGGAGTTTGGATTAACATCCGTAAGATAAATATTGCCATGTCTTCTTCCTGTGAATGTTTGAGAAGAATCTTTGCTTGTTCCTGAGTATGTATCTTCTTGAAAATTGATTCTGAAACCTGTATCACAAAGCTGGCTTATGCTAATCAAGTTGTAGTTAAGCCCTTTTACCAACGAAACGTCATTGATTCTGAGTCCTCCAATATCAACTGTTCCTTTGCCAATGATTTGTCCTTTGGTATTTCCTCCAAAGGAAACTTTTCCACCATTCAGACTTTGTAGATCAGCGAATATGCTTGGATCTCCTGTCATATGTCTAGAGCATCCACTGTCTAGGTACCACTTTCTTTTTCTCTTGGTGGTAATCTACAAAAATCAGAATATCTCAAGTTTCCTTTGGTATCCAAATTTGCTTGGGTCCTTGAGTATTAGTAAAGGCTGTCTTAACAAAATCTCTTCGAACATGTCTCCAGACCTTAGGACATTCATTCTCAAAATGTTGTGGATCTCCACATTTTGAGCACCTAAGTGCACTTCGACCAACAGGTTTTACAAAATTCTTTTTGAAATGGCTTTTATAAACTTGTCGAGGAGGTCTTTGTCTTAATCTCTCCTTGACTTTTGGAAAATCAATCAAGCTATCACTTTTCTTTACAAATCCAAGACCAAATTTGTTATAGTAAGGAATTTGAATGGAAAGGATATGCTTCACAGGGTTTCGGAACCTTTTGAAAATTTGGAAATAAATTTTGAAACTTCCTTTTTCAAAACATCATTTTCTTCAGAAAGAAAATCTTGACTTTCCTTGATCTGATGGAATTCTTTTTGAAGGAAATCGATTCTTTCTTTTTGAGAAACATCCTGTTGCCGAAGTGAAGAATTTTCCTTCTTCAAGGAAGAGATTCTTTTAAGAGCAGTCTTGAATTCAAAGCATAATACATCAATGTAATTTGATACTTCAATAGACATTTCAGAAGGTTTTACCTCGATTTCAACTTTAGGATCAGAATCAGAATCTGAGTCTGAGTCTGACTTTGCCATTAGACATATATCTTCATCACTGTCTTCACACTCTGTGTCACTCCAAGTTTCAGCCTTTAAGGCCTTCTTTGCTTTCTCAAATTTTGTCTTCTTTTTCAGAAGAGGACAGTTAGGCTTGATATGTCCACATTTCCTACAGTGAAAGCATATTATTTCCTTTGATCTCTTTGTCTCATTGATAGATCTCTTATTCTCAAAAGGCTTCTTCCCCCTTGAGGTTTCTTCCTCTAATCTTCATTTTCTTATACTTCTTTATGAAGAGAGCTAGTTCTTCATCATCAACATCTTCATCTTCAAAATCTGCATCAGAATCAACGTTAGTTTTCAATGCAATTGACTTATTACCTCTGGTTTGATTCTCCTCATTTCGTTTCTCAGTCTCATATGATTGAAGAGTTCCAATTAATTCATTCACTGTTAAAGGCTTGATCCTTTGAGTCTCATGAAAAGATGTCTTGATGTTATCCCACCGATCTATCAATCCTCTCAGAAGTTTGTTGACTTTCAATGCATCTGGAACTGGTTGTTCTTGATAAGCTAGACCGTTTACTATATCAGTAAACTTGTCATAAAAATCAGCAATTAGTTCTCCAGGCTTCATTTTGAAAGATTCATATTGACCAAGCAAATTATTGATTTGAGTTTCCTTAGCCCGATCCGTTCCTTCATATGTAACGTAAAGAGTATCCCAGATTTCTTTTCCAGATTCACAAGCAGCAATTTTCTTATACTCAATAGGAGATAATGCACAATAGAGAGAGTAAATTGCTTTTGAATCTAAAGTCTCTCTTTTGGATATCTCAGTTTGAGATAAAGAAGGATCTGCTAGTTTGCTTGTATCTGCTTTTTCTTTTGAGTCTAAAGACTTTGGGTTGACTCCTCTAGTGATGACATCCCATTGCATATGATCAATTGATTTGATGAATGCCTTCATTTTGTTTTTCCAGATGCTATATTCCTTGCCATAGAAATATGGTGGTCTATTGTTGCTCTGTCCTTCAATAAGACCTGGAACACCATAGCTAGCCATGTAGATCGTTAACTCGGAAGTAAAATACTTCGGTAAAATGAGCAACCAAGCTCTGATACCAATTGAATGGGCTAGCAAGGATCACCTAGAGCGAGGTGAATAGGTGATCTTAAATAATTTTTTATCAGATTATATGGAAATAAAACAGATAACAGAAGAATCTGAATAATATTCAAATTCAAATTAGATCATCTACGAAACGTTCAAATGTGCAGAATGTAAAGTAAGAGAGAAGGAGTAGAGAATCTGCACACAAGTTTATAGTGGTTCGGTTTATATCAAGCCTACGTCCACTCTCCCACACTTACAGCCTACCGGCTGGATTTCATTATGTATTCAAGAGGAATTTACCGATTCTGAGTGATATCACTCTTGTGTATGATAGGACTCTCTATCTCACACAAACACTCTTCCAAAGTAACCCTCAAGATCTAAACTTTTTGGCTCAGAAAGATAAGAGAAATGATTGGATTAAGTTCAGACTTTGGACTTGCTGATTCGTGATTCTATACACTCCTTCTGCTCTCGTTGATCTCCTTAAATACTCCTCCACATCCAAACTAGCCGTTGGATAACCTTTAGAGGATTATCTTCCAATCTTCACCATGGACAGATTTGGATACTAAAGATTGAGTAGCGGTTGGATGGCAGATTCTGAATCCCGATGATTCCGATCGCCCATACAATTAGAATCTTGATTTCCATAAGTAGAGCTTTGTCCGATGTAATGCATTCTTGTCGAAATGTTTGATTGTCAATCAATGAGATTTGAACAATCAAAACTTTCTATATGTGAAATCCACGTCAGATCACTAGCTGTTTTTCTTCGTTCTGAGTTTTGCGTCTGAAGAATTTCTGCGTGTTCATCTGCTTTTGAAAAATCTCAGTTTACACTTCTGTTTCTGAAAAATTTCAGTTTACGCTTCTGCTTCTGAAAAATTTCAGCTTATGCTTCTTGCTTCTGAAAAATTTCAGCTTATGCTTCTGCTTCTGAAAAAATTTCAGCTTATGCTTCTGCTTCTGAAAAATTTCAGTGACTTGAATATGAATCTCAGAACTTTGGATTTGTGGGTCTTCAAAGAAATTATAGATTGTAAAGTCTGAAAAACATTCTTCTGAGTTTCCAGAACATGTGTATAATCCTGGAACAAAAAAATAGTTCAGAATAAGTATCAGATTTACAATTACTACAGAAGGTTTTCTCAACTTCAAAATCAATAGGAGTTATCCTCAACACTAAGTGGGGCTTAGGCCGTTAACTTATTGAGATTTTTGTCTCATTTGTTATTGTTAAACCTTTTTTGAACCTTAGCATGTCATTGCTCCCTATGCGGGTTGGAGTACCACAATTTTTGGTTGGTCCTTGAAGGTTAGGCGTGGAAGCTGATATTTTGGATAGAGTAGATTAACCCTAGCCTTTATCTTTTTGCTGGCTTTTTTTGGAAACGCCCGAAGTGGGCTTGTAAGTATGTTCCTAGGGTTAATTGATATAAAAAAAATTGGCTTTTGTTATGACTGGTTTTCCTCTGCTATCCCTATTGTGATTGTTGTATGGGGTTTGTTGTGTTGGTTATCGTTTCTACTTGCGTAATTCAAAGATAAAAAGAAAAGGGTCAGCGACGAGTCCTGGGTCATCGCATCATAACAACCATAGTGGGATGTTGCGCGTCCGTAGGGTTCGGGGTGTGACAGTTACCGATGCCAAAGAGCAAGAGCATCACACCAAGGTAACGGTTGATCCCTATTCCGCAAGAAATTTTGAGTTTGTAACAAGCGAAAGCTGAAGAACATTTAAAAGACACTTATTTAGACCATAATCAAGCAATAAGCATATCGATTCAATCCACTAAGATTTGTAAGCAGAAATCGAACTAAATAGATAAACAAATGAATAAATTATGTATTTATTGTTATATGAATAACCAATTTGTGGGTGTGCTAAATGTTTGCATTTAGAAACACTAACTTGATTTCACAATGAGAAGATTGTATATTCGTTACTGATGCTATAGCGGGGAATCACTTCAATAGAGGAGACGATATAGGACAGGTAAGTTACGGTATCTGCAAAAGAGATAGAATATGTGACAAGGGAAAGTCGAAGAAAATAAGAGACACTTATTTAGATCATGATCAACCAATGGGTAATTGAGTAGATCAAGTTCAATCCACTAAGATTTACTGGCGGCGGAATTCGATTTACTTATGTTAACAAATGAATAAAAGTGTATTCATTGTTATAGTTATAAAATACCGTAACAACATTGAACTAACTACATGATCTTAATGGCCATTTTCAAATCACGTGGGCGCTGAAAGGATATACAGATGACCGAGCTCAATTCACGTTTAGATGAAATGTAAGAGGTTTTTGACCAAACAAATCCTCGCAATATATCTTATTTTTTAAGGAAACTAAGCTAACTCAAAAATCCTTAGCTTTCTTGGTACTGCACTGAATTTGGTGCTTGTCACTGACGTACCACTCAAAATAATCTTTGCCATAAATCTTACAGGCAATTGGGAAGCCATGAAAGCTCAAACCCATAAACCATCAGATTATGAATTTGCACATAGGAATGAAGATTGTCTCCATCAGCCCACCCTGGTATCATTGCCATATGCTCTATAGTGCATGCAGTTTCCACGTTCGAGACACTCGCATCGACCGTGGCATATAATCGCCTTCTTGTATTTCAAAATTTTGAAAATTCAACCCCATAAAGGCATAACGAAGTGTCAATGTATAATTGAGAAGCAACAGCCTCCGTGCAGTTCACAATTGAAATGGTCTTGCATAACTCTTGACCATAAAACGTGTATCCCCTGCATCTATAGCGATCCGATTTGTAGCCGAAGTAGCCACACGACAAAGAGCGGAGAGGAAGAGCGAGCAATTGCCCTTCCGCAGCCCGACATTAGCAATCCTAATTGTGTAGTTGGTATAGTTGATGTACCATACGGAGTAATTGCCCGAGTACAAATCGAGAACAATGCAGTTATTTATGTGACATTCTAAATTTCGACCCACTTGATATTTATGAAATGTGTAATTTCAATAACGCACTTATAGTAAATCTTGCCTAGACTTGATCACTCTTGGGATACTAACCAGTAGGGAAAGGCTAATTAGGGATTTAGATTCGCGCGACTATAGAACCTGACCATGGATTGACTTTCGACCATAAGGATTATCGAGGTGATATTTTGAGCTAATATAGACCGATCTAAGGATGGTCATGGATCGACTTGCGAATGTCGTATATTTGGATCATGGGTGATTTCGCCTCGCCATAATATGTTATTTGCAAACGATCTCAAACCTAGTCCAAATGATCGCGTTCTTTAGAACTAGTGATTGATCCTCACAATTACATGACAATTGAGGTCACCATGGCTCAAGTGAACTTAAACGTGGCTCGATTTAGTATCGACCACGGGTCGAATGTACGAATTTTCCCGAAAGCCACCCGTTAGTTTGAGATAAGCTCAAGTCGCGTTTATTTAAGTTTGGCCATTAAATAGAGACTGAGTTTGGGTGTTGAAAATTGTGAAAGTCGTGATAGAGTAATTGGACGATGTCGTTATTATCGTGGTTAGCCTCGGATTTGTCCGGATTCATCAGAAAACTTCAATTTTGACAGGAAATGGAAAATGACCGTTTTGCCCTTAGGATTTTGTGAAGACCAAGTGTAAAATGAGAAGGGCATTTTGGTCATTTCATACCAACTTTAGAAATATAAATTTTTGGACGATTTTTTCCCTACACTTTTTGTGAAATTCCTATTTTACCCTTCGAATATTTTTTGTGAGAGTTGATCTTGGTCGTCGATTTTTGGATAAGATCGAATCGTGGCCGTCGGATGGAAAGTAGAGAGAGGGGCAAGATGGTAATTTTCCAGGGGTAGGCTTAGACTAGCCTTTTTCCTTCCTTTTTAATCTCTTTTTTTCTCTCTCTCACCCCTCATTTTTCTCATGCCTCCCTCTCTCTCCCTCTCCTCTTGGCTGAAACACTCTCCTCCCCCTCCTCTCGTGACCGTGGCCAACCAGCCAAGCCCGCCGTCGCCGCCATTCAGCCGTCGTGCGTTGCCGCTGTAGCCGCCGCTCGCCGGAGTTGCTGCCGTGCCGAGGCATTTGCTGCTGCTTGTTGGGCTTTTCTTGCTTAGGTTTAAGGCAAGTTTCTTTCTAAACTTTGATTAGGGTGATGGGTTGTGGATGGACTGGTTTAGGGGTTGATTGAGGTGATTATAGGTGGATTAGAGGAGAGCTTGATCTTTCATTGTGTTCTTGGACGTTCAAATGGTTGTGGCATGGTAGTTTGAACCTTGTGGAATGAATTTTGAGGGCTGAAGTTCAGTGGTTATCAACAAGGACTCGGATCCTTGAAGTTTGGGTTGAATCTCAAAATTGTGTTTTCTACACCCTCCCGGTTTACTAATTTTGTGGAGATTTTTTGGAGGCTAAATCACGGTGGTGTCCTTCACGAAATTTTTTCCTCACATCTTGAGGTATAACATATTTTAAATTTGGAATTTTTGGAGGCTATTTGGGTAGCACGAAAACCCATTTTCAAACCGTCTTACAACTGCCCCGAAACACTGTTCATCCCAACCTTCTTGTCTTTTTGAATTTTTATAAAATTTTTTAGATCTATTTTCAATAAACTTCCCTCACAAAAGTTGTTGAAGACTTTCGTTTCTATGACATGTAAAAATTTCAAAGCTTTTCAAGGTGATTTGGGCATTGAAAGAAATGTATTTTAAGGACAAAACAGTTTGTTAGAGTGAACTGATTCTGGTCTTGTTTCGAGGGAAGAAAAGGCATGGTTGCAGATTAAACTGGATTTTGTGTTCTTCATAAGAAATGTTTATCAAGATGTTTTTTTATTATATATCCAAAATTTATAATTTTTGGAGTTCATTTACTATTTATTTTGATGGGATTTCGGTCACTGTGTAAACTGCTCAGATTTATCCTGATTCTATGGATGTTCATTTTTATGAGCGAAATGGTGGGGGTGTTGAGATTGAATAGTTGCTGCCCTCGTGACTGGAATTGATGCTTGAATGTGTGTTGTATGAGTTGATTTGAGGGTGGTTGGTGATTACCAATGGTGATCGTGTGCGTGGAAGGGCTTGTGGATTTAATTGAGGGGAAGTGGCTTATTCGACATGTGCGTGTGGATTGATCAGTTTCGTGGCTAAACGGTGCTTGATTGATGGCCTAAATGGTTCTTATGCACGTGTGACTTGATATTGAATACTCGGTGTCCATGTTGATTGATTGGTTGATTTGTAATGATTAATGTTGTCGAGATCGATGATGATTTGGTGGTGATCATGGGTTGCGATTGAGTTGACATGCATTATGTGAGCATGTGGTGTGATTAACACGCGAAGTGAATGCATTCCATGACATGAGTAATCACTAAAAGCCTTGAGGGGCAAAGATAAAAAGTGGTGTGATGGTCTGCTCGTGTGATCACCTAATCCCTGATGCGTTTTACGCGGGGAATTGAACTCGTCCTGAGGCGTGTTACACGAGACGATACTCGGTTTTACTAGAAGACCACCAACCTGATGCATTTTACGCGGGTTGTGTCGTAAAAAGGGAGATCGGTGTTACGCGGGCTAGAGACACTGAGCCTGAGACGTTTTTACACGGGCTATAAAAGTGTTGTTCAACCTGATGCGTATTAAGTGGGTTGTGTTATAAAAAGGGAGAACGGTGTTGTGCTTGAGGCGTGTTCGTTTACGCTAGCTATAGAAGTATTGTTGGACCTGAGGCGTGTTTGCACGGGTCAAAGATCGATGGCTAGTTTTTGGACTTGAGGTGTGTTTACGCGAGTCATGAATAGTCTGGGTACGTGTGATGCATAGTGCTTGATTATGGGGTAAAAACTATTAGGCATGGTATGGGACGTGCCCAAGTGGATTTTGCCTTATAATCAGGGCACGCACAACTGTGATGCATTGATGCATGTGAATTCTTATTACATGCTTTGGTTATGTGATATGGTTGATGCATCATTGTGGCATATATGTGTGTCTAAGCCAGGTAAGAATGCATGTGATTGTATTATGGCACGTTTATTTCAGTAGACTTGTATGTTTAGGACGATTCGGAAGCAATGTATCCTCCTAAACGAGGTTTAGGGAGCCTACTTGCTGAGTTATTTCACCCCCCACGATTAAACATTTTCAGGTTTGGGGTGACAAATAGACGTCACGTAAGGTTTGGAGACCAGGGTCAGAGATCAGGGTTGATGTAGGGATGGGATGAACTTTCCGCTTTTGGATACCTTGCTATAGAGGAGTTTAGGTTAACTCAATCCTTCTGTATGTGCGGTTGGTGGCAAGTCGCCCTTAGGTTGGGCTTATAAATTGTATTGAACTTAGGTTAACGGTGTGTTTATGAAAGTTGCTTTGTTGATGTGTATTCTTGCTGTCTCCTTTGCTTCCCCAAGTTATATGTGATGTTGATAGGGTGTTATAGTTCGCTTTCGCATGCGTATGATCGTTAGTGAATCGATTGAGTCGGCGATGCGTCTTGGGACATCACACTCTTAACGACCGTCGTGGGATGTTCGCGTGCTCGCCGGGTTTGGGGCGTGACAATTTATGCAGGCTAGCTCATAGTTAGGGTCACCACAGCCCTTCGGGTCGCCCTTCAGTCGAAACAGGTAGCTTATATTGGCGACCTCATCGCAAGAGGTGGTGCACTGATTTTTTTTTTACGGCGATACTATATGACCGATGTAGAAGAACAACAACAACCACAACAAGAACAAGGAGTTGATCTTTGTGCATAGCTGATGCAATAGCAGAGAGCACGAATCAACTAAGCAGAATGTGGGCGTTTAGATCGGAGATAGAAAAGGAAGAGAGATAAAGATGAGAGAAGTAATCTCCGACGAGAGCTAATTGTGGAGGTGAGTGATTTGGGGTTGTAGCGACGGACGATAATAATGGGACGTACGAGAGACGGAAAAGTTTGGGAATGGTCGGCTGAGAAGTCTAGGCTGGCCAACGGACGAGACAAGCACGAAGGGACAATTTACGCGACGAATCTAAAGTTTCAGTCGACCTTAGCCGGCCTCGCAAGGGGTTGCTTTTTAACTCATAATCAACTTGACTTTGACTTGTAGCAGGAGACTTGCATGATGCATTTGGTCCCGAAATAAATGTTTTTTTAATATCTTGAAGATGTTAAAGATATCTTATTAAAACAATAATTTTTCCCATGTTTATTCTTTTTTATTAGAAACCTCAAGTTTTCTAATTTTCAAATTGTACTTTCGGGTGTAACATGATCCGTGGTTTCTCTTATGTACCGCGGTAGAATGTCACATGCGCTGCGCATGGTGAGGTCACATTTCTTTTTATTGAAGATGTACATAAATCATAGGTGATGAGGTTACTAGCGACTAAAAAGTGTGTGAGAGAGAGAGAGTTGCAATTGGAATTAGAATTGGAAAACTCTACTTTCCCTACTTTGTTTTTGTTAGTGGATTTTCTGCAATATGGTAATCAACGCAAATGATTACAAAATTAGTAAATTAATCTAAACAAATAAATAATATTAGTAAATAAATAAAGTTTATGGTGGTTAATTAACACCTCAAAATTGGACTAATTTAGTACTTTTGTAAACTAAAGTGACATGTCATGTACTTTCTGATGATGCAATTCGCTTGTTGGGCAACAATGATGCACAATTGTTGACGTGGCTCCTGACTTAGTAAAAATCATGTCGAGTCAGCAGAAACTATGTCAACTCAGCCGTCTAGTGCGTTATGATGAAGAAAGATGACGTGGAAGCATTTCGGGTGTATAATGTATATTAGTTAATGTGGTATCATCTTAAGAAGGCAGATTGGCATCCGAAGTGTACAACTAATGGCAATTTAAGGAAAGTCGACTACGTCAGCTAACGCCCTTAATTCATTTAATAAAAGTTTTAGATTGAGTCGATTTGGAAGAGTGTTCCTTGATGGAACAAAAAACGTCTGGACATTTGATTGGAAAATGCGCAAAACTGTAGGTATGCGGTTATGCGGGTATGTGGTGTCATTAACCCAGAAATTAAATGAAATGAAATTATAGCCCTCTTGAACTTAGCAGACACTTTAGACATTGGAGATAGAATTGACCTAGCTTACTTTCACATTTTTAGTTACTTCTTCCATTGGCTTCTCGAACATAATGTTCCAACTTTCATCTACATTCTACACTCAAGATATTCAATCCTGCGATGAATTTGTAATGCATCAAAAACTTATCGTGATTCAGACAAAAGATCAGTGCTTACCAATTTGAAAGGGCAGTCCTAGAGTAAATGCAATTACAGGAAGTTTCGAAAAGGTTACCCAGTAATACATCTACTGCTGCTGACCTGAGGGAGAGTATTGGCAAAGAGGGTTATCACTACAGAAGGCCCCAGTCTCTTGTTTGATAAATACGTTGTCCCAGTGACAGGCCTGGTGGAAGTGGATAGATGGCAAGCATATGCCTTCAGAAGCTTCTCTGCCGGCCGAATCTCAAACGTTTGTTGAAATACCTTATCCTGTCCCCCCTCTGTGAGCAATTTTGTCCCCTGAGCAAGTCGAGTCGTTGCTGCGTCTGTGATGCTAGGGCTAGTTCTAACTGTTTCGACACAAGCATAGCACAATTACCAATTAGTCGAGGTCAGGCAAGTGTAGAGTTCTCAACATAACAAGAATCAAAGAAGTTACGGGTTCGTCTCTCCCAAATAAACTAGAGAACGGACAACAAGCCAAAGCCAGGCTTACCAACTGCTGCAGTGCTTGCTCTTACAGGACAAAGCTACTTTTTCTTCTTTACAGGGAAAAAGATGTTGGGCCAAGAGATGATCATTTATCTAGTCCAAAGTTCCGTCACGCATAGAGCCCAATGGGTCCGGATGGCTTCAGAAAATTATGGTATACAAACCATGTCCTCCGTGGAAGTGCCATGTTATGCATTTGGCAATTTGTTATAGATGGGAATTGTCATAAGTAGGCAAAAGAATAACTTACTGAAGATAGTACCGCACATTAAAGTTGAAGCTCCTCTAGAAAAAAATCATTGAATTTGATCCACTCAACTGCTAATCGGCAGATTAAATGCACAGATTATAAAGCAAGCATCTTAGTTCCTAGGTGGCAATTGCAAAAGTCGATGGCTGATCGTTGGAACTGATTTCCAAAACCACAGGACCGGAATGTTGTGAGGCCACTATGCTGAACAAACGAAGTCAATTAAGAACAAAGAGCCAAGCTGCTCGGACTGAATGATTACTTCGATAGCATTAACATAGAATGCAGAAACAGAGAAGAAATATATGCAAGGAAGCAATCATCAATCAGATGCGTCTCCACGAATAAATCCAAAATGTTTCTATCTGATTATGCAGACATGTTTAGCGAGACAAAATGTAGAGGAAACTCACGGTGATGCCCAGACATTGTCCATGAGCACCTCTGCTTTTCGCGTAGCATCTTCGAACCTCTTCCCACACCTGTCCATCGCGTCGCATATCTTGTTTACCAGACCTGCAAACACCAGCAAAGCGTCCGCCTCATCAACACCATTTTCAAAAGCCTAATCATCGACCACAACACAACTTCAAACTCGAATATACGCCTTGATAGACTCACTCCTGCCGGACGGCGTGTACGTGGACATACTGCTTTGGTTAAGGTTGATGAAGCCAGAGGCCAACCTGCTCGGGGTGGCATTCAAGTAGCTGGAGTGAAAGCTCACGGGGTGAGCCTTGCCGGCGACCCACGAGAGAGATCCCGATAAGATCACGAGAGAGAACAATAAACGGTTCACTGTGTTTGAGTCTCTACAAGCGACCTCACTCAGTACAATGTCACCTGCGTTGCATGTGTTAAAAGATAACATATTTTCTTCAAGATGTACATAAAGCAAATGTGATGAAGTGTGATGCGAGGATTCTTAATTCAACTTTGAGTGTTATCAAATAAATAATATATATTTGATCTAGAAGAGAGTCACAAAAAAGAAAAAGAAAAATAGAACTACTAACATTTTCTTATGTCAATAATACATAATGCTACAATTTATTATCTACCAAATCTTTCGTGGGATCATTGACTTTTTTTAACATGAAATGAGGCACACTCATTAGGGAAACATAAAAGGATACCAATTTAGTTTTAAAATTTTCAAAATTGCCAATTTAGTTTTAAATCTTTGGGCAAAATTCCAATATAGTCTTTCCGGCCGATTTTCGCCGGAAATGGCTATCGCCGCAGCGAAGTACCATGTAGGATGACCGGCGATGACTAAATGGTCACATCAGCAATTTTCAATGAAAATTGACTGGAATATCTTAATTGGAATATCGCGCAAAGGTTTAGGCTAAACCTTGGCACGATATATTGCATATGGAAACTCTTTGGACTGAACATTTACTTTGATAGCATTTTAATATATTGCAGAAACAGAGAAGAAATATATTCAAGCAAGCATGATCAAACCAGATTCGTCTCCATGAATGAAATCCAAAATGTTTGTATATAGACATGTTTAGCGAGAAAGAAATGAAGAGAAAACTCCCAGCGATGCTAGACATTGACCGCGAGCGCCTCTGCTTTTCGCGTAGCATCTTCGCACCTCTTCACACACCAGTTCAACACGTTGCATATCTTGTTCATTGGACCTGCAAACACCAGCAAAGCATCGGCCTCATAAACGCCATTCTTTGAAGCCTTATCATCAACCAGAACATCAACTTCAAATGCGAGATACGCCAGGCCAATCTGCAAGAAAGCCGGCCCCGCCAGATCGAAGTGTTCGAGAGAGGGGTTGCACCAGCCACCATTGGAGAGGGCAACGTTGGGAGGGCAAAGGTGGTTGCCGTGACCTTGATGGTCCCCCGAGTCTAGAAGCGACCTCCCTCCCTAAAGCAATAGCGAGGCGATTATTTTTGCATCCATGGACGCGATCTTTCTGTTATTTCGGATTTGGTCCCCTAAACTTTTGTTATTTCTATCTGTATCCCAAATTAAGGAACCTGTTATTATGAAGTGTTCTTCGGAATTTGGAGGCCAAAAACAGAGAAATTGTATCTTGCCAAAAAAAAAAACAGAGAAATTGTAAATGATGCAACTCACCATTCTACTCTTTTATCTTTGCACATTGATAAAAAAAATACGATAGAAATTATATGACTACCGGTCCAATACTCACATGAAATCCGTATGATTATTGGGCTTCGGGTTTAAGCAACACATTCACCACTCAAAAAAAGTCAGTCTTAGGACCTGCGAAATCAAATTCACAAATTTGTAAAATTTCACGTCCATTCTCAAAGTGAGACTTCGTTTGCCCTCGTCTATTTGTATTTCATTCAATTTGATAAAGAGTGACATAATGCTTAAAAAATGATCGCATAAAAATTTTGGAACACTTAACACGATCATCGAAACTAAATAGGACAATGCATATTTAGAAAATGAATTGGAATGTTCAAACTTAATTTTAATAAGCATAACATACAACTCGGGCTCGGATAAAATTTCCTCCTCACGTAAATAGCTTAGGCAACGAATCTGAAAGGAAAAACTCTCATGATTCTCAAGTGCACATTTACTACTAAATTATATTAGCGACCTTGTAAAAAGCAATAAATATTTGATTAACCTCATCCATTACTAAATTTAATTAAGCCACTATATATTGGGAAGGTAACTGTCTAGCACTCCCCTCCTTTTAACCAAAGTTGCTGTTTACCGTCTCTCCTAAAATTTTTCATCTCTCTCCGTTTATCAATTTTCAACATTATTCGTAGCGGCAATTGGTGTGCCTTGAAGTGATGCATCGATAGCAACCACTGGAGTCACATGAAGCCACGCGTACTGAAGGGTGTGTGCTAGTTGAAATTTGAAGCAAAAACTCCAAGACCAAATCTCACTTCTTGTAACACTATGCTGAAAGTCGCCACTAGGTTGTCTATTGGATTTGACCGTCCAAATTATAATAAATGACATCTTTAATATGATAACACTAAATATGAATACAGTTCTAGTTAAGATTCATAAACATAGTCATAAACATATATAATCTGATAATGGCCAAGAATGGGGAGCTACACATAAAGCATTATCAATACTACCCGTTTCTATTTGCCACATATGTCACGGGATCAAATGGTATTGATACATGTATGTGCTTGTGTAATGCTAGTACTAATATACTCAAGATGAGAATCTTCATAAGTTATTGCACTAGTTGATGGAGTGGATATAGTATCATTGCCTTTGTCAGTTCAAGTTCCATCATCCCTTGTTGACACTATCGCTGGATAAAAGAGTGGCTTGGGAGGCATTTGTAGGTCATCTACTTCTCCTTCCAGCAATTCCAAGACTTTGTGCATTGAAGGGCGATCACTAGGATTCAATTGAATGCACCAAAGAGCAACTATTATCATCTTCTTTACTATTCTCCTATCATCCTCACTAGCTTGTTCCATCAGGATGTCTAATCCTTCAATAAGTTGATCATGAACCCATAAAGGAAAGTAGATCTGGCTTGAATGCTCTACGTCTGCATCTAGATTCTTCCTTCCACTAGCCATTTCCATCAACAATTGGCCAAAACTGTAGACATCGGCTTTGTAAGAGACGCCTCCAAGTTCCCTAAAGACTAGGTCTGGGAGCCATGTATCCCCAAGTTCCTCTTGCTTTAGTCATAGATATGGTGTTGTAGTCCGTGGGATACAATTTGGCAAGCCCAAAGTCAAAAATTTTTGCATTGAAATCCCTGTCGAGAAGAATATTGTGAGGTGTAATATCAAAGTGTAGAATTTGAATGTCGCTTCCTCGATGAAGATACTCGATCCCTCTAGCCACTCCGAGAGCAATCTTGTACACTTCCTTGCAATCAAGAATAGTCCCTTGTCCTTGTGAAAAAATGTGCTTATCCAAAGACTCATTGTGCATGAAATCATAAACAAGAGCTTGTTTCGAGCCATCAAAGCAAAAACCAACGAGTCCAACCACATTAACATGGTAAATTCTTCCGATGGTGGCCACTTCACTGATGAAGTCCTGCCCGTTTTCCCTTTCCCCTTCATCAAAATTTTCACCGCCACCTCACGGCCGCTCCGAAGTCTTCCTTTGAACACGGAACCATACCCTCCTTCGCCTAGCTTGTCCTACGACGGCCCGTGATTTTCTTAATGTCAAAGTAAGAGTACCTTATCGGCAAGAAGTTATTGTTAGATTGCAAAAATTCTTCAACATTCTGATCCATTGCTAAGTGTCTTCTCCTCCATTTGCGTAATAGCAACGTCATCACGCATGGGGCAGCAAAGATGAATTTCCCAACCATGAATGTCACTATATTCCTGGCTAAAATGAAGAAGTCTGTGAGTGTGTTACTTTTCTGATAAATAGTTTGTGGATGTGCTAAATATTTGCTTTTAGAGATATTAAATGAATTTTACAATGAGAAGATTGTAGTAATGTTACCGGGGGGAAAAAGCGGGAGTATTTACCATCTGATGACGAGAAGGACGTCAATAATGATACTAATTACTGCAAAAGAGATTGGATATGTGACAAGTGATAGCATAAGAAAAATAAAGGACACTTAGAGTGTGTTAGTTTCACGGAAAATGGACCTAGGAAGTCATTTTTTAGGAAAATGAGTTCATTCTTCGGTGTTTGGCTAAAACCTAAAAAAAACTTAAAAAGTATTTTCAGTTGTTTAGTGAGAGAAATCTAATGGTGAAAATTATCAAAAAATTTTATATTTTTTAAATTATTTCAAATTATTTTTTATTCTTAAATTATTTTTATTAAGAAAGAAAATATATGAATGTTTTCCTTCTTAGAAAGAAAAGAAAAAGAAAAGAAAAGAAAGATAAGAAAAATTATTAACAAATTCAAGATGAGCAATTTCAAAAAGTGTCTTCACCTTCTTAGATCGGAGAATTCACTTTTCTAAAATTAAACATGATATTTGTGTTAACCGGAAAATATTTTCTGTTGACCAAATCATTTTCGGATAACCAAACGGATGAAAGTCCATAAAACACTTTTTGGGAAAATACTTTCACCAAAACAAACACACCCTTAGGGTCCATTTATTTGAAAGAAACTATTTTCATGAAATTATTTTCCAACTTTTCGGTATTTAGATGATGAAATACTAATGATTTACCGAAAACATTTTTTAGGGATCGAAAACAACTTCTTCTTTCTAATAAAAAGGAAATCACTTTCCCTAAACTAACAAATAAATGAAAACTAACTATTTTCCTTAAAAATGATTTCAATGGAATTTTTTTTCATTTATCATGAAATTTTTAGTGAAACAAGCACTCACGGAAAATGAATGATTTTAAAAATATTTTTTAAAAAAATTTGATCGCTTGTATGATTTGAAATAATGAGTCAACGAAAATTATTTTCATTGTCAACAACAATTTCTCTGTAAAATTTTCATTGATGATGAAAATAATTTTTGTTTATTCATCTTTGTAAGTGGTATAAATGATCATTTCTAGTCATTCATTTTCCGAGAAATAAATGAGACTCGTATCGCTCGAAATAATTAGATAATGGAAAATGTTTTCATTATCGATAATAATTTTTTTAATCATTTTTGTGGACAATGAAAATAATTTTCATTCATTCATTTTTGTAAGTAATATAAGCGATTGTTTTTAGGAAAATATTTTCCAAATCATTCACTTTCCGCCAAACAAACAGAGCCTTTTTAGACTATAATCAAGCGATGAGTAGATCGATTCAATCCACTAAGGTTCGTTGGCGGAATTCGAATTAAATAAATTAAATAATGAATAAAAATATATTTAATATTATGTGCATAAAAATACCAAAACAGCATTTACCTAACTACTTGATCTTAACGGGCATTTTCAAATCACATGGGCCCTGAAAAGATATATAGATAACTGAGCTCAATTTCGTGTTTAGATGAAATTTCACAGGTTTTGACCAAATATATCCTCCCCATTTTTTTTGGGGTTTTGAGAAAACTGAACAAACTCAAAAGCCCTTACCTTTGTTGGCGTGCTCAGGAAAACACCATGAAAACTCGAACCCATAAACCATCTGTTCGTGAATTTGGGCATAGGAACGAAGATCATTGCCGTCAATCCACTGGGGTATCATTGCCATAAACTCTATAGCGCATCCAGTTTCCACAAATGAGACATTTGCATCGACCATGGCATATAATCGCCTTCTCATGCTAGAAATATTTGGAAATTGAAGCCCGTCAAGGCACGGGGATGTGTCGATGTACAAGCGAGAATTGATGGCCTTCCTGCAGCCCACAATCAAAACAGTCTTGGAATTCTCTCGAACATTGTGCCAGCCATCCTGGCATCTATACCAATTGTCCCAGCCATCGTGCCATCTATACCAATACGATTTGAAGTTGAAGTAGCTTAACAATAAAGAATGGTGAGGAAGAGACGTGCAATTGCCTTTTGTAGCCCTACATCGGCAACTTTAATTGTGCGGAGGGTATAGTTGATGGAGCGTATGGGGTACTTGCCCGAGTTCAAATCTAGAATGGTGTGATTATTTATGCAGGCTAGCTCATACTTAGGATGGCCGCAACTCTTGGGATAGCCTCTCAGCTGAAAGGGGAAGCTTATGTTCGCGGCCTCACCACAAGATGCGGTGCACTGATTATTTTTTATGGCGACGCTAAACGACAGATGTAGAAGGAGGAGGAGGAGAAGGAGGAGCAGCAGTTGATCTTTGTACATAGCTTTTGCAATAACACAGAGCACGAATTGGTTAATCTTCGACGACTCCTCCTTGTGTGGAGGAAGCGAGCGACTTGTAGTGTAGCGACCAAAATATGAGACGCGTCAAACCCGGAAAGCAGTGGGATGGGTCGCTGAAAATTCAAAGTCCAACAACGCGTTAAAGTCCTTTTCTTTTCGCCAGAAAATGACACGTACAGACGTTCTCGTAATCTTTAGCAGATTTTAGCACACGATCAACTTGACTTTTTTCTGTAGCCGAAGACTCGCGGGATGCATTTGATTAGAACATATTATTTTCTTCTTCAAAAGAACATATGTTTTTTTTTTTTTATCTTGATGGTGTTAAAAAATCTTATTAAAATAATGAATTTTTCCATGCCTATTCCTCTTTATTGCAAACCTCAACTTTTTCTAATTTTGAAATTGTATTTTCGGATGTAACATGATTCTTGCCTTTCCGTACATGCCAATACAATGTCGTGTGTGTTGCGTGTGTTAAGATCACATATTTTCTTGAAGAAGTGCAAAAATCAAATTTGATTAAGTTATGATTGGAGGATTCTTTATTCAACTTTGAGTGTTACTAAAAAAATTATATATATTTAATTCAAAAGCGAATCATGAAAAAGAATAAACTAATATTTTCTTATATTAATCGTGCGTATGTTAATCACACATAACACAACAATTTATAATGTGCCATATCTTTCGTGTGATCATTTGAATTTTCTGAACATGAAATGAGGAATAATACTCTTAGGGAAACATATAATAATAACAAAGAAACTATAAAGAAAAGATTAATAAAAATTTGAAAAATGTAAATTTTAGACATGACCTTTCATAATTGAAAGGTCATTATTTGGAAATACGAGAAGTGGAGAAACACCTCACACTTTATAATAATAGTGCATTTTGTTGTGTTTGAATCGATCATTCTAAATTTCCTTCCCATTTTATATTTTTGTTAACAGCTTATAACCTACTTTATTTAAAGGGTTAATACCACGAAAAACCCTAAACTGGTACACTTGTGACACATTTACCCCAAACTATTTTTTTGACCGTAAAAAACCTCAAACTGGTACACCTGTGACAATTTTATCCTGAACTATTTTTTTTGATCACCAAAACCCCAAAATAAGTACACATGTGACAATTTTACCAACTTTATCACAAAAATCCCAAATCCGGTACATATATGTGATAATTTTACCTTGAATTAAAATTTTAATATTTTTTATTTTTTTCGAATTTTTATTTACTTTTATTCTTTTCTTCTCTTTTTTTTTTTTTTCAAACTTTGGCGGTCGTGGCCCCATGAAAATGCAAAAAATGATACAATCATGATTGTCGGGGAATCGTCACCAATGCTAGGCGTATCTCAAGCCCGGCCATGAAACGGGAACCGCGCCCTTTCCCAAGACTTTGCCGCCCAACACCGCCTTTCTAATTGTCGAGCAAAAGTCGGTATTACCAATGTACCGTACATAGTACTGCCCGACGCAAAAATCGAGAATTTGGCCCTTTATTCATCCATCAAAATAGTCCCAGGCTGTCATTCAATCTCATGATGGCCATGAAAGGGGAGATGAGCAATTTCCCTTTCGCAGCCCAACATTAGCAATTCTAATTGTGTAGTTGGTATAGTCGATGTACCGTACATAGTAAAAAAATTCAAAACAAATCGAGAATGGTGCGGTTCTTTATTAAAAAATTAGCTTTAGTTAAAATTGTCATAGACCTTCGAGTCGTACCCAAAACGGGTAGCTTTTTGTGGTATGTTTGAGTGCTGCAATTATCAGGTGGTGCACTAATTATATTTTGACAAATGCTAAAATAATTTACGTAGTAAATAGTGTGACAAGTGTACAAGTTTAGGGTTTTTCGTGGTATTAACCTTTATTTAAATTACAAATATGCAAGAACTATTCCGTGTTTTCATCCATTGCTAAATATCTCCATCTCCATTTGCGTATTGACAGATTCCCCAATGACGGGCCTCCTAAGACCGAACTTAATTAAGCTTATTGCACCTGTACTTTTGGAAAAAGTAATAAAAGATGGGGTTAATGTTATCATTCATCGAATATTGATTAATTTCGTAATGAGAAGATTGGAGCATGTTACCAATGGCAAGTTTAACTAACGAGTCGAACACATAGATGAGTCCCGGAAGATGGAGCACATCTCTAAACAAGAATTAAGAAAGAAAGTAATTGGTAATGGAATCGCAAGTACCTGAATTTTCACTCGTTTTTCAAAACTTTGTTTTATTTAATCAAGTACCAAACTCCTCAAATATGATTAATTTAGTACTTTTGAGGACTGAGTTGCCATGCCATGTACTGTTTTTTTATGTGATTAGCTTTCTTAATCAACTATGATTAATCAAATATATATATTCTCATCTTGAAGATGTTGAAAAAATCTTAGTAAATAATAATTTTGCCCATGTTTATTGTTTTTTAATTACGAACCCCAACTATTCTAATTTTGAATTTTTTTAGATGTAACGTGATTTGTGCCTTTTCATACGTCCCAGCGCAATTCATGTGCGTTGCATATGTAAAGATCACATATTGTCTTGAAAATGTAACAAATCAAACGTGATGCCACCCCATTATCCAATCCAGGGTGCGAGTGAGTTTCTTGGTAGTGGAGAGTGCTCCAACTCATATAGCCCTCGCAATCGTGGAGTCATCCACGTAAGTCTTCTTTAGAAAGGTCAAAGTCAAAGTCTTCTTGAAGTGACAGGTCTTGCGGTGTTAATTGGATGTGGAAAATTCTTAGTGCCATAGAATTTCCACGTAAAAGTTTTCTGGAAACTTCCTTATGCGCGCGATGTGCTCCCACACGTACAAAAGTCCATGTCACTTCACTAACAACTCTACTTGACAATTGATGAATTCGACTTTAGAAAGCGAGAGGACGACACCACCGTTACCACTTTAAATGAGGGTAACGGTGGTGCCTCCACGATAGGTTTCAGCCTCTAAATTGAAATATATAAATAAATCAAATGAAGAAAAAAGGAAATAAATATTAAAATATCTTTATATTCAACGTAAAATGAACAGTTTAAACATCTTCGTTACTAGACAAAATAAATGTAGGATTTCTATTAGCAATATCCTTTGACTTTCCTGGATACTTCAATTGTATATTTGTGTTGGTATTTGTCGCTGCCTCGCGACAAGTATTACTTGATGACAGAACTCCATTTTATGTATGTAGTAGTGGTTCACATTCGAAAAGGTCCCATCCCATGTCTTCAGGCCAGCCTACTTGCCGGTTTTTTTTTTTTTTGGGATAAGAACATTGAAAGTCCAAAAATTTATCACGTAGGTGCAATTGAATTTTAAAATTTTCAAAAAGTGCAATCCTAAACCTTTCAAAAAGTGCAATCAAGTCATAAAACTTTTAAAAAGTGCAATTAAAAAAAGGACTTGATTGGACATTGTCTGCGAGCGCCTTTGCTTTTCGCGTAGCATCTTCGAACCTCTTCCCACCCTGATTTAACGCGTCGCATATCTTGTTCATCAGACCTACAAACACTAACAAAGCGTGGGCCTCATCAAAACCAATCTTAAAGCCTAATCATCAATCATAACTTCCGACATGAAATATGCCTCGACAGTCCTCACTCATGCCAGATGACGCGAAAGCATTTAGCGGAGCGACGTGGACGCATGGGTTCTCGCCGCCGCTTTGGTTGAGGTTGGTGAAGCCAGAGACCGAGCCGCTTGCAAGGGCATTCAAGTAGCTGGAATGAAAGCTCGCGGGGCAAGCCTCGCCAACGACCCATGTGGAAGCTTGCTGGTTCGCAAGATGTGCCTGCGACTCCACCGGCATCCCCACCACGCACGTGCTGCACTGTGTTGCCTCCGATTCGCCTCCGCCACTCATTGCCTTCTTCTTCGTCTTCGTCTTCGTCTACGTCCCCTTTTCTCACACAAGTGTCGATTGGGACTGTGATTCGAGAAACAATCGCACAAGAAAAGAGAGTGGCGATGGAATCTAACAAAGAGGAGAGATCTCGATAAGAAAGTGAGAGAGAAAGATAAACGAGAATAAGAATCGAAATGAGAATGTGATGAACTTTTCTTTTTTTCTTTTTTATTTTTTATTTTGCTTAATTTTTAAAGTAACGGCTCAATATGTTCGAGTCTAGAAGCGACCTCCCTTGCTAAAGCAAAGACACTACCAGAAGTGACGCGTACATAGCGAGGCGATTCTTTGCATCCGAGGACGCGACCTTTCTATTATTTACAAAATGAACTTAAGTGCTCAAATCTAATTTTAATAAGTATAACATACAATTCAGGCTTGGATAAAATTTCCTCCTGACGTAATAGCTTAGGCAAGGAATCTGAAAAGAAAAAACTTTCATCATTCTCAAGTGCACATTTACTACTAAATAACCTTAGCAACCTAGTAAAAAGAAATTAAAATATAATTAACCTCATCTATTACTGCTATTAAGGGAGAGATTATCTTTTGATGTCTCCCACTACTCTTTAATATACTTTTTAACTAATTTTTTAAGGAATAAAAGGTCAATAATTGTCGCCACTATCTATTGGGTGTGTAACTGTCTCGCACTCTCCCCCTCCTTTAAACCAAAGTTGTCGTTTACCATCTCTCCCAAAATTTTTCACATCTCTCCAAATATTAGTTTTCGACGTCATTCGTAGCGATAATTGGTGTGCCATGAAGTGACGCGTACATAGCGACCATTGGAGTGACATGAAGCCACGTGTAGCACAAGATGTGTGCCGGTTGGGTTTTGAAGGAAAAACTCCAAAACCAAATCTCACCCCTTGTGACGCTATGCTAGAACTAGGTTTTCTATTGGATTTGAAAGTCCAAATTATAATAAATGACATCTTTAATATGATAATACTAAGGATGAATACAGTTCTAGTTAAGATTCATAAACATAGTCATAAATATATATAATCTGATAATGGCCCAGAAAGGGGGAGCTACACATAAAGCATTATCAATACTACCCGTTCCTATTTACCACATATGTCACGGGATCAAATGGTATTGATATGTGCCTGTGCTTGTGTAATGCTAGTACTAATATGCTCATGAGAATCTACATAAGTTATTGCACTAGTTGATGAAGTGGATATAGTATCACTGCCTTTATCAATCCAAGTTCCATCATCCCTTGTTGACACTTCAGCCGGATAAAAGAGTGGCTTGGGAGGTACTTGTAGGTCATCTGCTTCTCCTTCTAGCATTTTCAAGGCTTTGCGCATTGAAGGGCGTTCACTAGGATTCAATTGAATGCACCAAAGAGCAACTATTGTCATCTGCTTTACTATTCTATTATCATCCTCGCCAACTTGTTCCACTGGGATATCTAATCCTTCATTAAGTTGGTCATGAACCCATAAAGGAAAGTAGATTTGGCTCGAATGCTCTGCATCTGCATCTAGATTCTTCCTTCCACTAGCCATTTCCATCAACAATTTGCCAAAACTGTATACATCGGCTTTGTAAGAGATGCCTCCGAGGTCCTTGTAGACTAGCTCTGGAGCCATGTATCCCAAGGTTCCTCTAGCGGCAGTCATAGATATGGTGTTGTAGTTCGTGGGATACAATCTTGCGAGCCCAAAGTCAAAAATTTTTGGGTTGAAATCTCTATCGAGAAGAATGTTGTGAGGCTTAATATCAAAGTGTAGAATTTGAATGTCACATCCTCGATGAAGATACTCAATCCCTCTAGCCACGCCGAGAGCAATCTTGTAGACTTCCTTGCAATCAAGAGTAGTCCCTCGTCCTCGTGAAAAGATGTGCTTATCCAAAGACCCATTGTGCATGAAATTGTAAACAAGAGCTTGTTTCGAGCCATCGAAGCAAAAACCAATGAGTCCAACCACATTAACATGGTAAATTCTTCCAATGGTGGCCACTTCGCTGATGAAGTCCTACCCATTTGCTTTCCCCTTCTTCAAAATTTTCAACGCCACCTCACGGCCACTCCGGAAGTCTTCCTTTGAACACGGAACCGTACCCTCCCTCGCCGAGTTTGTCCTTAAGACCCACGGTGATTTTCTTGA
Organism: Syzygium grande; assembly: GCA_024733475.1. NCBI lineage: Eukaryota > Viridiplantae > Streptophyta > Magnoliopsida > Myrtales > Myrtaceae > Syzygium > Syzygium grande. The sequence goes on along the minus strand of JAMXDD010000010.1, from coordinate 3,905,955 downwards.
TATCCGAGTAAGAGTACCTTATCAGCAAGAAGTTATTGTTAGATTGCAAAAATTCTTCAACGTTTTGATCCATCGCTAAGTGTCTTCTGGTCCATTTGCGTCCCAGCAACATCATCATGCAAGGGGCTCCCAAGATGAATTTCACAACCATGCACGGAAACACTGTATAACCAATTTGTGGGCGTGTTAAATGTTTGCATTTAGAAAAATTAAGTCAATTTCACAATGAGAAGACTGTAGTAATGTTACTGATGCCCAAGAGCAAGAGCATCGCATTGAGGTAACCGTTGGTCCCCATTCCGCAAGAGAGATTGAATACGCCACAGGTGGAAACTGAAGAAATTTAAAAGACACTTATTTAGACCGTAATCAAGCAACAAGTATATCAGTTTAATCCATCAACAGATGAATATATAATTTATTTATTGTTATACGAGTAACCAATTTGTGGGTGTGTCAAATGTTTGCATTTTGAAACACTAACTTGAGTTCACAATGAGAAGATTGTATTAATTTTACCGATGCCATAGTCCGGGATCATTTCAATGAACTGGACAATATTGAAAAGGTAACTGACAATATTATCTGCAAAAAAGAAAGAATATGTGACAAGTGAAAGGTCAAGAAAATAAAAGGCACATATTTAGATCATAATTGAGCAATGAGTATATCAAGTTCAATCCACTAAGATTTATTGGCGCAATTCGAATTAATTAAATTAACAAACGAATAAAAATGTATTCATTGTTATACTTATACACAATAAGATGGTATCCCGTGAGGAGCATCAAGTCCGCCTCGGGCCGCGACAAGGCATCCGGGGTATCGGCACTCCGCATTATCCCCTAGCATCCGATAAATCGGGTATCGTCAAGCGATACACAGCAAGATGGCTCCAACGCAGACCACACGAGCACACAAGAATTCCGGCCAATTATTATCTTCTCAATTAGCCCATACGTTCATGAATAGTGCTCATATTAATGCCATACAACAATATCACATGGTCATACATGCAACAGACAATCAATTTAGCAAGCTTCGATGTCAAACCCGAATATCAATCACAAAGTATCACAATCATTACTTGGCATAACAATAAAAATAATTAAATTCCAAAATCCCATAAATTTTTCTTGAAAACTTTCAAATACAAATAAATTTTCATAAAAATAATTTTATACGACAATTCGCGGTATAAACGCCAACATTCAAGCTAGAAATCGTAATTTGAAATTATAAATTTTCTGAAATAATAATAAATAAATTCGGAATTTAATTATTTAATAATATCCAAAACAATTTCATTTCAAGAATTCAAAATATTTTCTTGAATCAAAATTGCTCAAATAATTTTCTAAAACGACGATTTATACGGCGCGAACCAACCTTGGCATCACAATGGACGTTAGAAAATTTTCCGAAAATAATAATATTTAATTCCGAAAATAATAAAATGATATTTATTTCGAATTAATATATTAACCAATAAAATAATATTTAAAATTCCGAAATAAATAATTTAATAATAATAATCAATAACAATAAACTAATCAACAATTTATATCCTAAACACCATTAATTAAACACTAATCCATAATTACACATAATCCTAACTAAACAAACTTAATACTAACCTAAACACTACTTAAACTACCCTAAGCAAGTTTAACACCCTAAACGAAGGATTAGGGGTTAACTTACTCGGCCAACGCCGGGCGACGCACGGACGACGGCGGGCGGCGTAGGGCGGTCCGCAGCTTTCCGGGTTCCTGACACGGTAAATCGGGCGAACGACGGCAAAACTACGGGGATGGCTGCCGTGGTTGGCTGGTCTGGGCTATTCTAGCTACCGATCGCGCGACGACGGGTCACAGGCGGAGCTTGGGCCCCAAAGAAAGGAACGAGCCAGGCGGGCGAGCCTCGATCCGGCCGAGCTGTCCGGTGAACGGCGGCGACGTCCGGATGGCGGTGTGTGTGAGACTGAGACGGCACGGGCGTTGACGGGCTGGGTGGCGGCGCGGACGAAAGGGCGGGCGTGATCATGACGAGTCGCTGGCCGCCAAGAGAGAGGAGGAGCAAACGAAGCCGTCAAGGCGATGTATGTGGGCGCGAGGTGGCAAGCTGGTTGGGGATCACAAGGAAGAGAAGGAGAAGAAGAAACAGAAAGAAGGAGAAGAGAAAAAAAAGAAGAAAAAAAAGAAAAAAAAGGGGAAATGATGGGGGCTAGTGGGGTAGGTGGGGAGGGAAAGTGGTCAGACACGCAAAGGAGAGGGGGAGTCGGCGGAAAAGGAGGAGGAGGAGAGAGAGAGAGAGAGAGAGAGAGAGAGAAAAAAGTCAAATCGCGATAATCGC